>VWZF01007015.1:28534-55299 GCA_013396755.1 Sclerurus mexicanus | reverse complement strand
GGTCTGAGGTGGGGTGGGAAAGGGAAGGAGCCTTAGGGAAGAAGCAAGGAAGGGGTGGGACTGAGGGAATGGTGGTTGGGGGTGGGAAAAGGGGCTGAGGTGGCCAAGGGGTCTCACTTGAGATGCTGGGATGAGCTGGGGCTGAGGGGCTGAAGGAGGTAGGGAAGGGGCCTGGAGTGGGGCAGGGCAGGGGTCTGAGGTGCTGAAGGGAAGGAAGGAGCCTTGGGGAAGGGGCCTGGAGTGGGGCAGGGCAGGGGTCTGAGGTGCTGAAGGGAAGGAAGGAGCCTTGGGGAAGGGCTGGGCATCAGGGAATAGTGGAAGGGAGCAGGGCATGGAGGTGGGAAAAGAGGCTGAGGTGGCCAAGGGGCCTGAGGTTTCCAAGGGGTCTTACTTGAGATGCTGGGAATACTGGGGCTGGTGGAGATGGGAATGGGGCTGAGGTGGGGAAAGGCCCTGGAGTGGGGAAGGAGCAGGGGCTTGGGTGGGGAGGGGGAGGAAAGGGGATTTAGGATACTGGGAATAGCTGTGGCTGGGGGACAGTGGGATTGGAAGGGAAAGGGGAGAGACTGAGGGGAAGATGGAGTGGTTCTCTCTTGGGAGAGAGTGGGTGTGGGAGGAATTTGGGGGTTGGAATGGGGAAGTGAGAGCCAGAGAGTTGGGAATAGGATGGGAGAGGGTTGGGAAGGCTGGGTGAGAAGGTGAAAGATTTGGGAGAAAAACACAGCTAGGGGATGGAGTTGGAGCTGGACTGTGGGTTTGGGGAGGGAATGGCTTTGAAGGCAGCAGCAGGTGGGGGGGAGGTTGGAAGGGGCAAGAGTTAAGGGACTGGGAAAGGAATATATAGGGCAGGAAAGCAGAAAATAATGTGGTGTTCGGGAAAAATTTGAGCACTGGCACAGGGAGGAGGGAAATGAAGGGCTGAGAAGGGAGCAAGGTTATGGGGGGACAGGGCTGGGGAGGGGAGCTTGAAAGAGGGATTGGGAACCTGTACTAGACAATGAAGTGAGGAATGACATGGCATGGGGAGCTGGAGGTGGTGGGGAAATGCAGAGGGGGGAAGGGGGTGAGGAGCAGGACATGGGCTGGTAGGAAATTGGGAGTGAACGTGCAGGGACATGATGCAGCCATTGACGGGGAAGAAAATTTCCAAGGGGAAAAGATTTAGTGCCAAAGTGGCACTTGTGGGCAACTTTATTTATTTCCAAGTCAATTCTGGCCCAAGCTGTCACCCAGGAGGTCTTGTCTTCCCTTCCCTCCCCTGCTCAGGGAACGTGTCTCCACAGTCCTTTTCCTTTCTTACTGAACTCCGTCCCCCTGTGGGCAGATCGATGTCTCTTCCTGGGTGGTTGGATCCCACAGAGCAGCCAGGATTGTGCTGGATAATGGCTCCAAGTTACCATGGATATGGGCTTGCTCTTAAGGCCCCCTTGGAGCTGGGGAAGCTGCATCATGTCCCACTGAAACTGGGGAAGCTGCATCATGTCCCACTGAAACTGGGGAAGCTGCATCATGTCCCACTGAAACTGGGGCTCCTTGGGAAGCTGCATCGTGTCCCACTAAAGTTGATGCTCCTTGGGAAGCTGCATCATGTCCCACTAACACTAACACAGGGAGGCTGCTTTGTTTGGGCGAATTTTAAGCTTTTTCTCCTCTTCTCCTGCAGGTGTTTGCAGCAGGTGAGAAGCAGCCACCATGGGTTGGAACCCCTTCCTCTGATCCCCCGTTCCCCGGGCCGGAGCGAGCCATGGCCACGGACGCCAAGTACAGCATCCTGCGGGAGGTGGGCCGGGGCAGTTACGGCGTGGTTTACGAGGCCCTCGTCAACAAGACCAAAAGGAAAGTGGCCGTGAAGAGGATGCACTGCAACGTCCCCGAGAACGTGGAGCTGGCCCTGCAGGAGTTCTGGGCGCTGCAGAGCATCCAGCGGCGGCACGAGAACGTCATCCAGCTGGAGGAGTGCGTCCTGCAGGACGGCCAGGCCTTCCAGCCCCTGGGCCAGGGCTGCCGGAGCTCCAGCAGCCACCTGCTGCTGGTGGAGACGTGCCTGAAGGGGCGGCGCTGCATGGACCCGCGCTCCGCCTGCTTCCTCTGGTTCGTCATGGAGTTCTGCGACGGCGGGGACATGAACGAGTTCCTGCTGTCGCGCGGCCCCGACGCCCGGCTCAACGGCAGCTTCATGAGGCAGCTCAGCAGCGCCGTGGCCTTCCTGCACCGCAACCACATCGTGCACAGGGACCTCAAATCCGACAACATCCTCGTCTCCCGGCGCCCCCACGGCAGCCCCGTCGTCAAGGTGAGGGCGGGGAACTCCACCGCCAAGGGTTGGAGATGCTCCGGGTTGGAGAGCAGAGGGTGTTCGTNTGGTTCTTTCTATGCAGGAAAATCAGATTTATTGCTGAAAGGATCCATTAGTCTGGTGGGGTCTTGCAGTGCTGGGCATTCCCACCCGGGATGGGAGGCCTGGCAAGCTGTGGCAGCAGCAGCACCGCCAGCTGGCGGGTCAGCCCTGAAGTGCTCAGAGGATCTGCCAGGATAAAGAGGGATAAAAAGCTCTGGAAGCACAGTCCTGCTGTGCCCCTTTCCTTGGGAAACTGCTGTGGGAGTGTGGACTGGAAGGGAACCCAATTCCCTTTCCTAAACACCAGTTCTTGGATGGCTCCATGTGGTTCCCAATCCCACCTTCCCAGTCTGAACTCAGGAGTAGCAGGGAAGCTGGGAATGGCTTCCCAGTGCCAGAGGGCAGGGCTGGATATGGGATATTGGGAAGGGATTGTTGGCTGGGAGGGTGGGGAGGGGCTGGGCTGGAATTGCCAGAGAAGCTGTGGCTGCCCCTGGATCCATCCCTGGCAGTGTCCCAGGCCAGGCTGGATTCCCTGGGATGTGGGAGGTGTCCCTGCCCATGGACACTAAGGATGGTCCTTAATGCCCTTTCCAACCCAAACCACTCTGGGATGTGATGATCCTGTGCTTTGATCACGTGCTTTGGAATGGGCTTTTGGTAAGTCTTGTACTAAACATGCCTGACACATCTTGGGAGAGTTTTTTCCAAGTGTTGGAAGGAAGCAGAGCTCCCAATCCCATGTTTCTGTAACATCCTTTATCCAGTGCTTACCCTGGTGAGAGGAGCAGTTCAGGGCTGTCAGATTTCTGCAGAGATGACACTCAGAGAGATCACAGTCAGGCAAAAAGGACGGAATATTTCCTGTGCCCTTAAACTCTGAGAACTCTCTGCCCTGTCACTCCAAGCAGCACTTCCCATCTTAGTGCCTGAAGCACACAGGGATGCTCAGGGAAGCTGGGAATGTCTCTGTGCTTCACGTTGGTGCCCTGAGAGAGGTGAAGACTGAGTTTCTTGTAGCACCAGGCTGAAATTTTGTTCCAGTCCTCCAAAAAGCTGGGAGCCTCCTGAACTTCAAATCCCGAGAATTCCACCAGTTAGGACGGGAAATAAACGGGTGAATTCCGAGTGGAATGAATTCATGAACACGCCGTGTTTCCCAACTGATTTTTGGGGTGTTTTTTTTTTTTTCCCCCGTGTTCCAGGTGGCTGATTTTGGCCTCAGCAAAGTGTGCCAGGGCAAAGGGAACGTGAACAGGCACTGCTTCTCCTCCGCCTGCGGCTCCAACTTCTTCATGGCTCCCGAGGTGTGGGAAGGTCACTACACGGCCAAGGCTGACATATTCGCCCTGGGCATCATCTTCTGGGCCATGGTGGAGAGGATCACCTTCTGGGATGGGGACACCGAGAAGGAGCTGCTCGGTGAGGAGCACACGGGGGCTGTCCCGTTGTCAGGGGGTGCTCTGGATCCACAGGGATCCTCCCGGGAAATGCTGCGGCCGCTCCATCCCTGGAAGTGTCCAAGGCCGGCTTGGAGCAACCTGGGCTGGTGGGAGGTGTCCCTGCTCGTGAATGGATGATCTCAAGCCAGTCTGTAATTTTATTATATGCCTCGGATGTGGCTTTTCCCAGGAATCCAGAAGCACCTGGCAACCAAAAAAAAATCCCAAAGCCGTGGTTTTTTTGGAGGGCTTGGATTTTTAGGAGATCTGCAAAGAAACCTCTGTTTCCTCAGCATCCCTTGCTCCTAATTTGGCTGCTTCCCATGCAGGGTATGCAGGCCTTGGAGACCTATCACTAAGGTACGGGGAATGCTCTTTATATTCCCAAGTCAGCGTTTTATTGGGAAGATCATTTTGCCAGATTTGCCCAAAATCCTCTGGGAGGGTTCGGAGGTTAAGGGAAAGATCACGTCTGGCTTCTCTGCTCTCAGGCTTTCCCTACTCTAAGGAATGCTCTCCAAAAATAGGGGATTTGGCCCTTATTTTGGGTAAAGAGTTGTAACAAGAAGCATTTTGTAGCTGCTGGGGTGGTGTCTGAAATGCTTTTAATGCCCTTCTGGAATTGGGCCCATGGATTCCTTGACTTGGCATAACCAAGGGATGGGATCACTGAAAGAACTTTCCAAGAGGCCAAAAAATAAACTGGGAAAGAGGGTTTTTATTTAAGTTCTGCTTCCACTTGGCTGAGTTTTCTCCCCCTTTAGAGATCAAGATGTCACAGGGATGACTCTCCCATGGCCTGCTCTCTCCTTGTCCACCTCCTGCTCCCTCCACATGCCCCCCACACAGGCAGAGCTTGGAATACTTGGAATATCTCAGTACTAAACAATTCCAGAGCAATGGAAAATCCTTCTGGAGAGAAGGGGGTGCCAGTCATGCACATTAGCATAATAATTGGAGGCATCTACCCAGGCTCTGAGCTCATCCCATCCCTGTCTGTCTCCCTTTTAAACCTTCCATTTCTTCACAGGAATTTCCGTGGAGAAGCTCTTGCCTTCCCCCTCTGCTTTTTGTTAATTTTCTCATCTTCAGCTCCCTTTCTGTCGTTTGTTTCTTTTAAAAACGCCAGCCCTCGATAAATGTTTTAGCTCCTGCCCACAGAAACAAGGAAGTGGCTGCAGCTGAGGCCAAGGCAGGGACAGATTCCCTTCCAAGAGCTCCCACAGACTTTCCAGATAAGGGATTTGCAAGGCCAACCTTTCCCATGCCCTGCCCCCAAAACGTTTGCTCTTTGCTCGGCACAGCTCTGGCGGCACAGCTGGAGAGGACAAAGCTGGGCTTCCCTGGATGCTTTTTGGGAGCCAGGGAATCATTTCCAACAAATTGCCATTTCCCTTCCCGAGGAGAAGCTGGCCAAGGGTGAATGGCACCTGGAACTGGGAATTGTTTGACTAGAACCGAGCAAATAAGTTTGGTGTTTTGCTCTTTTGAGTCACCCCCAGCAAGCAGAGTTCCCCCTCCCTCTTCCTGGAATTCCTGAGGGGGTGAAGCATTTTAATAAGGGATTTGTCCAGTGTTTTGCTCTCCAGATTGCCCAGTTCTGTGTGGATTCCCCTCTCCCTCTCTAACCTGACTCCTCCTCTGTGCCCAAGGAACTTACATCTGCCAGGGCAAGGAGCTCATTCCCCTGGGAGAGGCGCTGCTGGAGAACCCCAACATGAAGCTGCAGATCCCTCTGAAGAACAAGAAGTCCATGCCAGAGGATCTCTGCAAGCTCCTGCACGACATGCTGGCCTTCAATCCCAAGGAAAGGCTGGATGCTTTCCAGCTGGAAGTGCAAATCAGGCAGATCTCCTACGGCAGAAAGCGCCAGCGCTCCAACTCGTAGAGCCCAAGGACCTCCAGGTGAGTGGCCTGCTTGGTCTGAGCTTACAGGGGTTTTGGGAGAGCCCTCCAAGGCAAACAGGACCTGTGGCTGTTGGGGAAATTCAGGGATAAAGGTGCAAACAAGAGGAAAAGGAATTTGGTGCAATTATTCAAAGAGGGAAACTTTTGCCTCCTTAATGGGGGGTGGAAAAGCTGAAGTGGGGGAAAAATTAATGTGTGTTTTCAGGTGTGGATCTGAAATACGGGGTGATACAAGTCAGGTTAAAGACACAATGATTGATTGATTGGTTGTAATTAAAGCACTCTGGTGCACCAGAGGGAGGAGCTTCCCACCTTGAACTTAACACGGAAAGGCCTTGAAGGATGTTTTGGAAAAGGCTGGCCTGGGAATCTGCTGCTCCCGCCGAGTCCTCCAGCGAGGAAAACATTTGATCCTAATCCTTTTGAGTTCCTGATCGAATTGGAGTGTCCAACCCTGAGGATGGTCTGTCAGATTCTTTGTCTTTCAGCAGAGCAGTGAAAACCAGTTTGCAGGATTTTCAAGTCTCCTGCTTTCAGGGGCATCACATCCTGGAATAGATGGGATTATTGAGAACCAAAGGGGTTTGTGTCAGGTAGTGGCTCTGACCCTGAGCCGAGGATGATTTCCTTGGCTACAAAACATTTCTGATCAGTTTAAGACTCCTGATCTTGTGACAGGCTCATCCTTTACCTTAAAATGTTCCCCTTCACGGGTGTTTGTCCATTCTGAACTATTTTAGGGTAAAAACTGTGACCTTCCCAGCACTTCTCCCTGTCCAGGGTGGGTTGGTTTGTTCCTCCCCCTCCAGATAATTTCTGGATGAGTCTCTTCGGGCTGTAAAGCACCAGCATTTATTGCCTGCTGTGGGAATGCTCCTCCCGGTGAACTCCAGGATCACATCTCAGCCCTTCCACCCCTCCCACTCCATCCTCTCCTCATTACTTTGGATCCTAAAGCCCTTTTGGACTGCAGTTCCTTTAGCTCAGGATGCATCTCCCATTTCCTGCTGCATTTTCCTCCCCTGCCAGTGAGAGGAAACACTGAACGACCCTGGATATTTCCTCCTCCTTTTCCATAACCTCAACACCTCCAGCTTTGTGCCATCAGCTCTGCTAATTGTGCCAAGGCCGTTAGTGAAACATTAATTAAACAAGCCAGTTGCCAGTGCCGATCTTGATAAAACTCTACTCCAGCCTCTCTGTTTCCAAATTATCCCTTTCAGTTTTCCCTCGGGACTTGTTAACTGCCTCACATCTTCCCTTTAGCTAATCCCAGGGTCCTGCCAATCCAGCACTCGTGTGGATCTACAGCAGGAGCTTCGCCGAGGGCTCAGTGGATGAGAGCAGTGGTTCTTTCTATGCAGGAAAATCAGATTTATTGCTGAAAGGATCCATTAGTCTGGTGGGGTCTTGCAGTGCTGGGCATTCCCACCCGGGATGGGAGGCCTGGCAAGCTGTGGCAGCAGCAGCACCGCCAGCTGGCGGGTCAGCCNCTTGTTCCCTGAACTCCTTCCCAGGGAGGAGCTGGGCTGGGCATGGATCCAATGGCAGGCTCTGGAGCCAGGCTGGGAGAGCTGGGAATGTGCAGCCTGGAGAAGGGAAGGCTCCAGGGACACCTTGGAGCCAATTCCAGAGCCAGCTGGGATATTGGGAAGGGATTCCAGCTGGGAGGGTGGGGAGGGGCTGGGCTGGAATTGCCAGAGAAGCTGTGGCTGCCCCTGGATCCATCCCTGGCAGTGTCCCAGGATTCCCTGGGATAGCGGGAGGTGTCAGGGTTGGAACGGGATGAGCTTTAATGTCCCCTGCCACCCAAACCATCCCGGGATTCTCTGCTTGAAAAACATCTAAATGAGTTTCTTTCCATGGATTTAAAGGCCAGGCCATGGATATAAACAGAGGTTTTTCCCGAGGGAACCTTGTGCACCTCCCCGGGCTTTTCCTCGCGTGTCCTCGTGCTGTTGGTGTCCCCAGGGAGGACACCGGGCGGGGGGGACGTGTGACATTGGCCAGAAGGTGTTTCCTGTGGCACCTCTGCTGTGTTTCCTTTGCAGGGATCACCTCCCACGGGGGTCTGGCCTCCTCCTTTGGAATTGTGTCCATCAGAAGACCACGCCAACTCCCAGCCTTCCCCAACGGTTCTATTTAAACGGACAAACCCTTTATTTATTTGTACAGTAAATTTTAAGAGCAGAACTGCAAAACGGAGCCTATTTTGTGGTTTTATATTTGTCTTCTTCCACCCAGCGGGGGCAGAGCCAGGGCAGACCTTGCCCGGCCCCTTCGTGGGGGAATTTCCAAACCCGCTCCTTTTAAAAAGCCTCTTTTTGTCGCCGCTCCTTCCAAGGATGGCGAAAAACTCGGAGAAATCCCCTGGAAATCGGCTCTTCCTGCCCATCCTTACGTGCCAGCTGCCTTTCCAGCCCTGGATTCTCCCTGCTGATGCCGTGCCACTTGTCCTTGGCACACCAGGAGGTGGGACTGGAGCTTTTGTGGTGGGTAACTCTTCCCGAGCGGCACCGGCGGAGCGCTCCATGTCCGCTGGGAACACTCGGAGCAGGGACAAAAACCGCCTTTTCTTCCCGGTGGCTTTTGAATATTCTTGCTTAGATTAACTAAAACGCTTTCTTAAAATAAATACAAAGAATGTTAAAGATGCCAGCTCTTGATTAGGACAGATGCGTCACGAACACTTAAAGCAGTTTAAGGCATGATGCTTCCTGCTGTGTTAGCTGCTTGTGCCAGCTGTTCCCACGGGGAAACGAGAAGGACTGAGCCGGAATCTTGGCAGGTAAATGGGGAGGCTAATTTGCACCCTGTTTGAAAAATAACTTTAATGTATCTGCGAGCTATTGCTGGTGTTTTGCTTCCCCGGAGGAGGCTGGAAAAGGTTCGTCTGCGCGGAGGGGAGACGGTGTCTGTCCTTCAGGAATAAACTCCCTTCTGGAGGAAAGGAATAAACAGCTCCCCCCCAAAGAGATGCTGTTCCATGCAGAGGACAGAAATACGTATGTTTTGGTTAGATTTAATTTCCCCTCTGTCCTGTGGCTCTGAGATTGTGATTGCACTACTCTTAGGGGCTCTTCCTTCCTTCCTTCCTTCCATGACTTTATCCAGAGGCTCCACTGGGCGAGTGTAACGTTTCTCACCAGCCCCTCCAGGCTCTGAAAGACCTTTGTCGTGCCCAAAAAAAGCCCCAACCGACCTCCGTCCCTGTCACAGGAAACAAACGGATCAGCTGACAGGATTTATCCCTGGAGAGAGCTGTGGGAACGTAATCCTGGAGTTCTGTGGGATCCTCGCAGCGTGGGGCTGTGCTGGGTCTTCCTCTTTGCTTTCCTACCCTCAGTTAAGATCTCTCCACGCTCTTTCCCAGCCTGGAGCCACCTCAGAGCATCCCCGGTCTCTTTGGAGTTGAGACCAGCCCATTTTCCTGGAATATCGGTGGGATTGCTCATCCTCACCACACCTGAGGAAACTCCAGGGCCACAGAAACAGCTGTTCACTCCTTTCCCTCCTCGTTTTGCCTGTTGCCTCCCAGCTGCTGGTTATTTTTACCTGCTCGTTATTTGCAACTCTGTGCTTTGTAAATGAATAAAATGCCGTGTGTTTTTTACTTCCAAACCGCGGGAATTCTGAGCAGCTCTTTGGAATCACAGGGGACACCTCATGTTGTTGTTGTCGTTGTTTTCCCCCAAGGTCCCCACACCTTAGTTTTGCTCCAGTGCCTTGTGAATTGGTGAAGGAAGGGATGCAATGGCACCCTGTAATTTAGGAGACTAATTCTTGGGGAAACGATCCTGCAAACGAGTCCAAAGGGATCCAAGGGGTGAAGGAGCAGGAGAAAATGAGTCCATGGCGTTCTCCCCTTCCAAAAGCTGATTGCAGCTCATTAATAATAATATAGATGAGTTAAAAAAACCCAAAACCAGGAGAAATGTGGAGTTTGGCACTGGGGGTGGGAAGCAGCTTGTTGAATTAGGGAGCTTGGAGGGCGTTTCCCTTCCAGCTCCCCGTCTCTCCTCCCCCCAAACCCCCAATATTGCTGTCACAGCTGGGATTTGGGGATTCCAGGAAGGCATTTCCCAGAGAGCTGCTCCCCTGGGCTCCTCGTTTTGGGCAGAGGATGGATTGAAGCTGCAGGTGAGTGCACTTGGACGCTCCCATTTCCCCCCACAGCACTGTGCCTCCGGGATGTAACATTCCCTTGGTTTTATCCGCAGGGGAATCCCTCCTGAAGGGAAGAGTGGAGAGGAAGTGGATCCAGGATTCGGCTCTGCATTCCAAGCGTGGGAGCAGAGGGAAAGTGCAGCTTTTTGGGGGGGGAAACCTGTAAGTTTTCCATTTTTATTGTCCCTCCTGGCAATTGGAGCTTCCCGAGACGCCAGAGCTGCCCATCCGGGCAGGCCCTGGAATGGATCACCCTGGAAATGTTTTTCCAATGGGACAAACCCCATCACTCCCAGAGGTTTTGGGATAGCTGGGGGCTGAGTTTATCCAGGGAGGAATGAAACCCTCGCCAGATCGAATCAGTCCATTCTGTTTTTCTCCCAATTAAGCTTCGCCTCCGAATCATTCATCAGCAGATCCATTAATCCTAAATCCCAGCCCTTCTCAGACAGCAGCAGGTTTCCCCTGCTCCTGCCAGGAATGATCCCTTTCCAAGAGGTTCCCAATGAAGGACTCTGTTCAATCAGTTGCAATTCCAAGATCCTTATCCACTCTTAGCTGGTTTGGCTGAGGCTTTGGCAGCTGGAGGGAGTGCTTTGCTCCCTTCTGAGCCTGCTCAGCTCTGCCTTCCGCTCCAGAGAAATCAGAGAGTTTGGATTAAATCGTGTTGAAGTGGCAACTGTGCAGGCTGCTGGAGTCTTCCCACCTCTGCACTGCCTCGTGCCTGCTCCCTGTAAGAAGGATATTTGCAGAATCCTTGAATTCCTGGATGGTTTGGGGTGGAAGGGCCTTAAAACTCACCCAGTCCCACCCCCTGCCATGGGCACGGACACCTTCCACTGTCCCGGGGAATCCAAGCTGGCTTTGGACACTCCCAGGGATCCAGGGGCAGCCACAGCTTCCCTGGGCAACCCCCTCCAGGGTCTCAATTTTCCCACAGTTCGAAACAAACTGGAAAAAGGAGGGAAAAATTACAAATCCAAGTGGCTGCTGCAGGAGTTGGAAACCACCAAGGCCGAGCCGCGGTTTGGGGCAGGGGCCGGTGCCTTTGGGAGAGGACTTTGGGCATGAAACCCCCCAGAACCCCCTGGCTGAGGGGGCCGAGGGCAGCAGGCAGCCACACGAATTCCAAACCTCTTCCACCCCCTTTGGAAAAGGGCTGGAGAAGAGCCCAAAGCTGTTGCCACCCCAGGTCCGAGTTGGTTTTTGGGCCCCCAGCGACTCCTGGCTCCCATTAAAGGAGCTGATGGGCACAGCTGGAGTGGGACTGCTCTGCCTTTTCCAACCACTCTCCTGCTTCTCTCCACTGCATTTCCCTTTCCTCCAGCTCCCCGAGCCCCTGGTGTGCCCCTTTAGTGCAGAGGGGAGGAGGGAGGTGCCTCCTCCACCAAGGGGAAAACCAAAATCCCAGCTGGCAGCAGGGCCTGGATCCTTGGGAGCAGCTCAGATCCCACCACCCTGCACTGGTTGGGGGGCTTGGTCTCACCTGAGAGCCTCCCCCGGGGCCTTAGGAAGGCATTTCTGGGATATTTGCCTTTTTTTTCCCTCTTCTCTGTTTTTGCTTAGGGAATGGAGCTGCTGGGATTTCAGGAAGCAGCGGAACTAATTGTGGCTTGGAGTTTGCAGCCAGATAAAGGATGTCCTGAGTTAGGATCTGTGAACAAATACTCCTTTATTTTTCCCCAAACTGAGCAGCAGCTTCTCTGCTAAATCCATAAATCCATGAATTCATCCCCTGGTGCAGAAGGTTGGCAGAATCCACGGGGATGGTTTTGCTGGGAAGACAGAACAGAGGGTTGTGGAGATGCTGGGGGGATTTGGGGGGGTTTTGCTGGAAAGCTGCACAAGTAGCTGATGCCCCTCAGGCCCTCCAAGGTCAGCAGAGCCTGAACAATGTGGGCATGGAATTGTTTAGGTTGGAAAAGCCCCCTCAGACCATCCAGTCCAACCATCCCCAGCCCTGCCAAGGCCAACGCTGCCCGTGTCCCCAAGTGCCACATCCACAGGGATTTAAACCCCTCCAGGGATGGGGAATCCAGGGCTGGCTAGCCCTTTCCATGAAGGAATAATTCCCAATATCCAACTAAACCTTCCCTTGGAAGCAGCTGGAGAGCAGTGGGGTTCTGCCAGCAGCTCTCCCGGGCAGAGCTGGAATTCTTCCCACGGTTTGGGGATGGAAAATCCTTCTCCTTTGGGTGCAGAAACGAGCAAGACTCCACTCCTCCTTCCTCCCTTGTCACTGTTTCAACCCAGAGCACAGAAATTTGGGAACCTGCCAGCCCAAGGATTCATTGCCAGAGGCCACAGCTCTTGACCCCCTTGGGTTTTAGGGGCAAATTGTGTTTCCTTGACTTGGTTCACGTTTTGAGCACTTGCACAAGGTCTCGTCTGAATAATTGCCCTCGTTCCAGCAGGAAGGGAGGAGGAGGAGCAGCCCCTCCGGGCTGGTTTCCTGCCATCACCTCTGTAGGAATGATGGACCTGCACTGAAATGGATGCTGTTCTCATGGACCAAAACCCAAATAATAACCCGAAATTTCAAGGTACTGCAAACCCCGAGTCGGGGCCTGCTGCAAAATCCCTCTGGTGTGTCCTGAGTGGCTGCTGGGAAAGGTACAGGAAAGACACCCAGGGGTTGAGGGAGCTGGGGAGGGTTATCTTGGAGAAAACAGGGATTGAGGGGGAGCTTCTCCCTCTCCACAACTCCCTGATGGATCCAGGGCAGGGTCGGGCTCTGCTCGCAGGGAACAGGGACAGGGGGAGAGGGAACGGCCTCAGGCTGGGCCAGGGCAGGTTTAGATTGGATAATGGGATGAATTCCTTCCTGGAAAAGGTTGTCCAGCCCCTGGTAGTGGTGGGGTCACTTCCTGAGCCCCTCTGCCCCCACCCCAACCCCAGCACACCGGGAACAAGCACTGGAGGAACTCCCCGTGCCAGCAGCGACCCTTTCTATCCACCAGCCAAGGGAATCCATGGCATTCCCAGCATCCAAGGGAATCCACGGCATTCCCAACATCCCTGAGCCTGTGCAGACAAGCCCAGAGTGCTCACAGCACAACCCCCACCCCCGGAACACGGGAAGGGAAAGCTAAAAACACGACAGCCCCCCCCAAAAATCCCTTTATTTCTTGGTAAGAGCTGATGGTGAGCTCGGAACAGCTTGGCCTTAAACAAAACCCAAGCAGAACAAATCCCATCTTTCCCAGGTTTTCCAGACACTTTCAGAAGCACAGAGCCCAAGGGCCTGGATCAGGGGGGCTGTGGGAGCTGCAGCATCAGTGACCCCTCCCTGTGCCAGCGGCGCCAGGATGAGCCATTCCCCGGGAATTCTCAGGAATTCCGTGCAGGAATCACATCTCCTCTCGCTGCATCCCCCCGTCCTCTGCCTTTGTGGCATCCTAAACTTGGCACGCCCCATTTCCCAGTGTCTGGGGGATGGAAAAAATCCCAGTTCCACAAACCAAACTGGACCCTCCGTGCGGAGCAGCGGCTCCGGTTTGGGAAGCTCCAGCTGGGCTGTGGTTTCCCCTCCCCAGCCCTTCACCCTCTGTCCAGTAATAACTTTATTCCCAGTTATTTGGCTCTCTCCAGCAAGGGCAGGTGGCCGCTGTGAGAGCCTTCCTCCTGGAATTCCTCCCCCTGTGTCTCCGAGCTCTTGGCAAAGCTTCCAGAAGGTTCTTGACAGGGTCATTTATTACAGCAACACCCGAAATGTCACCGTGTCCACAAGCCATGACTGGATTTCAGCCCTGCTTTTGATTGAAATGCCATGAAAAAAAAAAAAGAGGAGGTGGAGGAGGTCAGAGCTCCTGCTGTTCCCTTCTGCTCCGGGTGAGACAAGGGGGGCACGTCGCTTCCAAAACCTGGAATTGGGGATGCCAAAGGGCACCCCCCACCCACCCTGGGGGCGCTGGGTTGTCCCCATGCCACCCCCGGGCTGGGGAGAGGTGAGGAAGGTGCTGAGGAGAAGTTTCCATGTGATCGTTCCTGCTAGAATTCCCAGGAAAGGCAACTTTGCACCCGTCTCCGAGGAGGGCCAGCAGGAGGATCTGGGGATCTACAGGGATGTTGATGCTTCCATGCTGGGAGAGACAGGGACCAAACCCTCCCCAGAGCCCTCTCCTGCACTGGGAGGAAGGGAAGAGAGTGTGGAACAGCCAGGAAGGATCAGAACCCATGGATGGTTCCCAGATCCACGCTGGGATGAGAGGACAGCAGCACGGATACCCCCTTGGAGACACCCCAGCCTCACCATCCTCACCCAACTGGACCTGCTTTGAGAGCTCAGAGGTCCCTTCTCACCTCCGTCACTCCGTGGCACTGGGTTTAAACCCCAGTTTTAACCTCAGCTCCCACCCAGCAAGGTCCTGCCTCCCAATCCTCACCGTCTCCTGTGGAACTTGGGAATTCTGGGATGGACAGAACCAGCCGAGCCCGGCGTGAATAAACAATTTATTGGTGCTGCACAACAACACGCCCAACTTGAACCCTGACAGCATCCTCCAAGAGATGGTTTTCCCGGACTCGGGGAACATCTGGAGCTGGGAGGGACCCACCAGGATCATCAGGCCATCATTTGTGGCCACGGGCTCTGCCGGAAGCGAGTCCTTGGCTTCGGTGTTCGGCCCTGGGCTGGCACCTCGGCCTTTCCTCCTGGGATGAGCTGTCTCCTGCTGGACCATCAGTCCAGCCTCTTCACCATGTAGGGCCCCTCCAGCTCGTAGCCGATCTTCCTGTAGTAGTTCCTCGTGCCGACGCCTGGGAGAGGAGAAGAACCACCAGGTTGAATGCCCAAGGGGCTGGAGAAGCCAGAGCCGTGCGGGGTGGTCCCTTCCAGGGGGGAACGATGCTGGAAGGAGCAGCCAAGTCGGCGCTGGGCCTCCCCGGCTGCTGCCGTGCTGGAGCCTGGAGCGGGGGTGTTTATTTGCACGCTAATTACTGGGCTAATTAGGGTGTTTTCAAGGCAGGAACAGCAGCTGTTCCATCTGCCCTTTGTCTCCATGGAGTGGGAACACAAACCCGGGGTCCAACAAAACGCCCGGCCCAGCTGGGGGATCATTACCAGGGACTCGAGGGCTCTACAGCCCCCAGAGCCGCCCCGAGGGCTCCCAGGAACGAGCTCGGCTCCACTTCACACCCACAAGTGGCATCCAGTTTCCTCCAGCTCTCCCACAGCCCCTTCCCTCTCCTTCCTCTCCTCAGGAGAGCCTGCAGAGGCCATGCTTCCCTTCCCGCAGGATCCCGATCCCGGCAGGATGGGCCCGGCAGAGTCCTTCCCCTTCATCCCAGGATGCAGACACTGGTCACGGGGAGGGAGGAGGAATTGGGAGTGTGGATGGAGGGTGGATGGGACAGGATGGATAGGAAAGCTGCCCCTCTTCCCTCTAACCTCTCCCAGGGCTGGCAAACGGCTCTCCAGCTGTAACCCCTCCCTTCCCAAAGCCATCCAGCAGATCCCGTTAAAAGGACAGCCCCACGCTTCCCAAATGCCCATTCCAAGGGTTACCAGAGGGTTTAAGATCCAGCCAAACTCCCACCCGGCATCCTTTGTGTCCCTGCCCGTGGTAGGGGTTGGAATTGGATGGTCTTTAGGGGCCCTTCCAACCCAACCCGGTCCACGATTCGATTCCAAAGCGTCACTGAGTTAATTCAAGGTGTAGAAAAGAAACCTCAAACCCAGATCCAAGATCTCCTCATTCCAGGAGCTGGGAAGAGCTTGAAAACCCCAAACTGGGGAGCACCTGAGCAAATCCACTCCCAAGCAGTGACAAAGCCCACAGCAGAGCATCATCCTCGACCAAAAACATCCCAGAGGGAGCCAAGGAAAGCCCCAAAGCCCAGGAAAACCCCAAGTCCATGGCACATCCACTCCTCTCCTCCTGATGTCTGACCTGGAGCGAACTGTCACCTAAGCCTCGCCTAAAATCCCTTGGGGTTCACCAGCAGAGAATTTGGGGTACAACACAGAGATTTGGGAGCACCCCTGGCCCTGAACAACTTGGCTCAGAGGGACAGTGAGACCTCAAGCTGAAGGACAACCCCCAAGTAGTTCGACTGATGGCTTTAAAAAAACCACATCGATCACAGGTATTTAACAATTCCCCTTCTCCCTAAAGCCCTTGGGGAACGTGGGGCGTTTAAAGGTGGCTGTGAGGAGGCATCCAGCATCCCAGGAACATCACGAAAGGATTATCCTGAACCATGGGAAGAGCCAGGCCAAAAGCTTCCCCTCCCAAACCAGAACTGGCCTCATTTCCCCTTGTGTGTCTTTAAAATGGGTTTAAATGTTAAATATCCCACGTGGGAGCTCGGGTTTCAACCAGCCTCGTCCAGACAGGGGGTCTGATCCCACCTGCCTGGATGGAAACCCATGTCCAGGAGCCAGGGGAAGCTTTCTGGAAAGGTCCCTCACCACGGTGTTCCAGTGACACATCCTCTGGCACCGAATTTGACAGCCTTTTGTTCTCTTGGAAGCACCTGAGCCGTGGTGGAGCTGCTGATAAACCCCCAAACCTGGCTTTTCCCTGGAATATTTACACCTCAGAATTCACGAATTAGTGCTTGAAGCTTGTCTGAAGGAGGGAAGGGGCCACAGGACAGGGTGAAACACAGTTCTGGCCCAGCCCATAAATCCTCCCTCCTGCCTGACCTGGCTCCTCAGCGGAATATTTACATCTCAAACTTAATTAAATGGATTTTTTTAAACCTGTCTGGAGGAGGGAAGGGGTCACAGGACAGGGTTAAGCACGGTTCTGACCCAGCCCATAAATCCCCGCTCCTGACTCAGCCCTGCCACACATCCCCAGCATCCTCCCGCATTCTTTCCTTCCTTCCCCACGGCTCAGCGGGCGCAGAACTAAGTGAAAATGAGATTGTTTTCAGGATCATTAAAGAGCTACTAATAGTTCATAAAATTGCCACGGCGGAGACTGACTGAGGCGCACGAGGGACTTGCCTCCTCACAGGCAACAACCCGAATCTTTCCTGCTCTGTGCCTTGCAGGTTCCGGCCCCCTTCCAAACATTCCAGGGCCGATCTGCTCCCGGGAGAGCTGAACCTGCCTCAGTTAACGTGCCAGCTGTCATTCTGGGCACAGCAACGCCTCTTCCGAGGTTTTTTTGGGGGAGAAAATACCTGGATCGGTGGGAAAGGGGGCCCTGGGCTCGTTGTGTGGACGCCTGGACAACCTGTAGGGTCTCTGGTGAGGGGGATTGTCCCTCAGGGATGCTGAGGAGAGATCAGGCAATAGGACAGGGGGGAGATCGCCCAGAGGAGTGTGGCTGTGCCACCCCTGGAAGTGTCCAAGGCCAGGCTGGATCCCCTTGGAGCACCCTGAGCTGGTGGGAGGTGCCGTGGTTGGAGCTGGATGGTCCTTAAGGTCCCTTCCCACCCAAACCATTCCCTGATTCCGTGCGAGGACCGTGCCGCGCTCACCAAAGTGCTGTGGATCTCACCCAGAATGAGCAACGAGGCTCAGTCCCAGGGATTCGGGATGGTCACAGGGATCTGGGATGGCCACAGGGATGGTCACAGGGATTTGGGATGGCCACAAGGATGGTTTGGGATGGTCACAGGGATGGTCTGGGATGGCGGCAGGGATTAGGGATGGTTTGGGATGGCCACAGGGATTTGGGATGGTTTGGGATGGCCACAGGGATTTGGGATGGTTTGGGATGGCCACAGGGATGGTCTGGGATGGCCACAGGGATTTGGGATGGTTTGGGATGGCCACAGGGATGGTCTGGGATGGCCACAGCTGCTTCTGGCAGCATACAGGGAATGCTCTGCCAAGACTGGAATGTCACTCCTGGGGCCTGGAAAAGGCACAGAGAAGGAAGCAGCAAACCCTTTCCATGGGCAGGGATGGCACGGAGTTGGAAGGGGCTGCTGCTGCCACGGGATAGACCATCAACACCTTGAACCTCACTGCTGGCCCAAACCTTGGCCCCACCAGGACTTCCCAGCCAAGCCAACACTGGGAACGTCCAGGACTTGCTTCAGAGCAAACCTTTGCTTTTCAAGCTGCCAGGACCTGTTTATACCTCGCGGGGCCAAAACTGGGCTCTCAAATCCCTGGGAGTGGGAGGAAAGCGATAACAGGGTTTTCCTGTCTGCTCTGTCCTAGACTGACCCAAACCCCACACACCACGTCTTGGAACTGCTGCAGGAGTTGGGAATTCCCAGATGATCCCTCCACGGCCTCCGGTGAGTTTGCCTTGGCATTTACCCTTTTCCCAGGGTTTTATCCTCGGGGGGGATGTGAATCCCAACCAACCGAAGGGAACGTCGGGCGAAGGATCTGAGACAACCAAAATGGTTTGTTGGCACCAGGGAAAAATAACATTCTTTAAAACCTGGGCTCGCCAGAGCAATCAGAAAGATGTCATTAATTTAAGGATCCAAGGAACAATCCCCACATGGATCCCGGCGGTGAAGGGTTTTATTTTTAAATGAGGGCATTGGCAGCAAGTCCATAATGAAATTCCTGAATAATCCTAAAAGGTAGTGGGAGATAAAAGTCCTCTGGAAATCAGAAGTAGGGGCTATGGGAAATGTTCCCCTTTACCGTGGAATGGTTTGGGTGGGAAGGGGCCTTAAAGCTCATCCCATTCCACTCTCCCAGGTCGCTCCAAGGGAATCCAACCTGGCCTTGGACACTCCCAGGGATCCAGGGGCAGCCACAGCTCCTCTGCCCAACCCGTACCAGGGCCTGCCCAGTGGAAAATGGGAAACAAAATGCTGGTTTTTTAGAAAAAGGATGATTGAAAATGATTCCCTTTCGATAAATCTGCCTCAGAAGCAGAGCACCGGGGATGAGTTTTGCCATGAGCCCGCTCAGTGCCGGGCTCTGCAGTGCTCTCCCCACTCCCCTCGTGCCTATCCACGCTTCCAGAGGGACTGGAGCAGGGATGGGAGAGCCGAGTATTCCACGACCTTCCCCCCTCCCGCAGCATCCACGAGGAGCTAAGGAATGCCGCGATTCCAGCGCCGTGCCCAGCGCTGCCTCCTCCTCTCCGAGCGCCGGGCTGATGATCCATCAGCACAGCCCAGCCCACCCTCTGTGCCCAACCTCTCTCTGCCTCACTCTTTGTTGGACCCGCATGACAAACCCACCCCCCCTCCCCAAAAGCCGACCCCTGGGTTTGTAATGGCAAAGGCAAGTTGTGCTCGCTCTTTTTTCCCCCTGCCCGGGTTTTTAAATTAGTGTTTTCACAGCCCCTGTGCCTCGCAGGGAGCCCTGTCACCCGGGAGTGCCACCGTCCCGCCGAGGTGGGGAATTTGAAATCACAAGTCTGTGATAAAAAGGGAGTTTTGAAGGCTGGGCGCCCCTCCGTCAGCTCGTGTCGCTGCTGCAAAGCACTGATGGCCTCTGAGAGTCCAGATGGGATTATTCCTGAAGCTCTGGACATCCCTGGAGTCGCCCTCCAGCCTCCCAAGCAAGCCCTGCTCCAGTGAAACCCACCCTGGGTTTGATGTGAAGGCAGAGAGAGGCAGAGCCTTTCCAAACCAGAACCGAAGAACCCACACCACATGAACAGCATTTCAAAGGAAGAAATCCCATTCAATGTCAGGTAGAATTAACGAACTGATTTAGAACCCTCAGCTTTTGGGGCATCTCAGCACACCTGGGTTAGAACCGATTTCCAAACCGACCTGCAGGTGAGACCCACCCAAGAGCTTCCAGCTGCTGAGATTCCACCTCACTGAGCTCCCCAGGATGGCAGATTTCATTCCTGCCCCAGCCCAGCTGCACTGGGAGCACCCACTGCCAGCAGGCACCGGCCCACGTGCCAACATCACCCCCGGATGGAGCTGGAGCAGAGGGACCCCAACTCCAACCCACGCAGGATCCCATATTCCAGAGGGAATCCCCCCCAAGTGCTGCCCTGGGGTGGCCGAGGGGACGGGGACAGTGACTTGTGTGTGGTCCCCACCCCTGGATTTGTCAAGCTGAGCGTTGGGGAGGTTTGGGCTATGTCACGTCTCCAGGTTTCTTCCAGAGATTTGGGATGAGTCACCGGGAGTGCGGGTGAGACATCCAGGATCCCTTCAACTCCTGGGGGCTGCGGGATTTTAAACACCACTGAGGGGATGGTTTGGGCTGGAAAGGACCTTCCAAGGTCAGCTGGTCCACGGGCAGGGACACCTCCCACTATTTCCAGGTTGCTCCAAGCCCTGTCCAACCTTTTCCAGGTGTTTCACTGCCCTCTTTGTGGAAAGAGCGCGTGGCTGCTCCGGGAATTTGCGGCAGTGCAGGAATTCGGGGTCAGAGACAGCCTTTGCTTCTGGACTTTCCCCTGCTGCTCACGAGGAGCAGGGCGAGACCCTCGGTGTGACAAAGATGACGCCTCTGTGTTGAAGAACAACTCCAAAGGTGCCTGTGGACCTGTGGTCCAATAGTGCAGAATTCTGCAGCGTGGTAATGACTTCTGGTGTGTGATGGTAGAGGGGGGGAAGAGCAGGGAGATCCCAGACGCCTGCAGGAATCCCTGGGATGTGCTCCTGTAAGGGACGGCCACGCTCAGCTCCACCTGAGCGTCAGCACCTGGAGGCTGTATTTCAGAATGCCCACTTTTGAATTTGTATTCAAAACCCCATAATGCTGCTGGTTAAAAAGGAGTGGGAACGCCCAGGCAGGGAAAAATCCTTTATAACCCCTTGTTTTCCCATGCTGTCCCTCTTGCCGGGAGGGCTCCTCGTCCTGCTCAGAGGGGTCGTGGACTCCCACCCCTGGAAGTGTCCGAGGCCAGTCTGGAGCAAGCTGGGATGCTGGAACGGTGCCGTAAGACCTCTCCCCACCCCAAGCATCCCTGGACTCGGCGCCTCCCCACGCGTGGATGCGGCAGGAACGCAGCTGGTCCCTGGCACCAGCTCCGCGGGGCGAGATGACCCCACGCCGCGAGTGAGTCAATCCCGGCCCCTCTCCCGAGCCTTCCTCGCTCTCCACGACCATCTCCGCGGGCAGAGCCGCCACCGCTCGGCATCCTCCCATCGAGAAACCCGTCCCCCCTGCATCCCTGCATCCCTCCATCCCCCGGAGCATCCCTGGCCCGCGGCCACGTTAATTTTCTCCTTGACAGCGCAGGCAGAGCAGCCGGGGCGGGGGGAGGCAGCGCCTGGCGCATAGCAATGAGCTGCTGGCACCCGGCGAGAGCCACCCGGGCACGGGAGGGCAGGAAAGGGTGTCCGTGGGCTTCTGCTCGGAGAGCCGGCCGCGGGGGGATTCCATCTCCCACCGCCCTCCCGAACAAGCGCCTTCCGCGGGGAGATAAGGGGACAATCGTGTCGGTACAAGCAGATAACGCTGACAGACGTCACAGCGGCCCCGGAGCGCTGCCCCTGTATTTATAGAGCTGCCTTGGAGCGGGGACGGAGGGGGGGAAAGTCACGGGCAGGCTCGACTGGGCTCTGCCCGCCCGCTCCCTGCCCTGGCAGCAGGATGCCCAGGATGGGAGGCAGGAAAACAGGGAGCAGGTGAGCCCAGGGCAGGCAGAGAGACAAAGCACGGGGTGCTTGGGGCTGGAAGGGACCTTAAAGAGCATCTCGTTCCGATTAGCTCGTTCTGACCCTTTACGGGCGGCAGGGCAGCGGTCCCGGGGCGGTCCCGGTGCTCTGGGTGGCCGATTTAGGTGGGGATGGGGAGCTGGATCCCTGCAATTCCTGCGCTGGGAGTAACGGGAATACTCGGCTCCATGGAACCACAGGCTGGTTTGGGTGGGCAGNGGGGCAGAGGGGCAGAATTCCCTCTTTCCCCGCTGTGGGATCAGCCCAGGACATGCTTGGTGACCGTTTTAACCTCAGACAAGAAACTCAGGTTGCAGAGGCAAAATAAATAAGCCACATTGTCCCACTGGAAGTGCAACCACTGCCCTGCCCCTCTGGGAGCAGCTCCCTGTGCCGGGGATGGAGAGCCCAGGCAGGGCTTGGAGAGGGGAGCACTGGAAAATCCACATGCAAAGCCAGCGGTTATTCCTGAGACGGGAGGAGACACCTCCTTCCAAAAAGCCCAGCTGGAACAAGTGTTACCCACACACACAAGGCAGGATGTTCCAGTGCCAGGACAGGATGCTGGGCTGGCACAGTCCCAACCCTGGTCACAAAGAGGACAGGGAGATGAAGGGTTTGGAAGGAGCTGGCAGAGCAGCTCAGCCCTGAGCACACCCGGACCCGGGTGGAAAGCCGGGATGACACGGGGACGTCTCCCACTGGAGACACTCGGGGAGGGCCAGGTCCTCCAGGGGGAGGCACAGAGGCCACCAGGAACGGCAAATCACTGTCCTTCCCAAAAAAACAGCCATCAGACTTGGAATTTTACTGCCCGGGTGCTTCAAGGAGCTGCAGAGCTCTGGCTGGGATCTCCCTGGACGTCCTCACTGCCAGAACAACCCCGGAATCCGGGGATGGCACCAGGGCAACCCAGAGGGAACACGGAGCACCCAGGGAGCTGGAATCTCATGGAGCACATCCCGGCAGGGCTCCAGCATCCCAGGATCCTTGGTACCTTCAAAGTCTCCTCACTGGTGGCTGCTTTAAAGACAACAGTTTTGAAGTCCTTGCGACGGGACTGGGGTCAGATGGGGCTAATTACGGGATGTCAAGCGTCAAAATGAAGGCAAGAGGGGCCATCAAGGAATGACAGGGAAGGTTTTAGGAGAGGACTGTCCTTCCTCCACCTTCACCCCGACCCGGCTGCTCCTCCCCAGCTTGAGGGGAGGTGGAGGAACCCACCCCGGAAAGCTCAGGGAAAGGAGGGAAGTTTATCAGCTGCTGCAGGAAAATCCCTGGAGCTTTCACACACAAAGGAACTCTGGAAGTCCTTGTGCAATGAATGGCTGGAGGACAAGGAGATGTTCCTGTGGCTCCCTGGGGTTTGCTCCCCTCCCCAGCCACTGATCAGTGCAGTTTCCAGCCTCAGAATCCCATCCCAAATGGAAGCAGACCCTGTCGATGGAATGGTGAATGGAGTGGGAGGGGAGGGGAGCTGCACCATCCCACCACAAACCCTGGGCACGGAATTCAGCCATCAGATGCTGCCAGAAAGGAAGAGGGGGTTATAAATCCCACCAGCTTAAAAGCCCACCCTGTTACGGCACCAAAATCCCAAATTCCTTCTCCTTCAGGGCCTAAGGATTCGTGGGGAAACTGTTTCAGTGCCATTTAGGCCTGGGGCAGCTTTTTAAAGAGGGAAAAGAGATGCAAATGCAAAGCAGGTATAACCAAAAGGAAAAAAAACAACCAACCACCAAAACCAAAGCAGAAACCACCCAGCAGCCCCCCCAAAAAACCAACAAAAGGCAAAAAGAAAACACGCAGAGCAATCACAAACGCTGGGAAATGGGAAAAGCCAGACCTTGCAGCTCCCAGGGCTGGGAATAATGGAGTGCCGGCTGCTCATGCGGGCTCGGGAGAGAGACTGGAAGGACTCAGGCAGAAAACGACCCGCGGTGCCGGGATGAACCGGCCACTGCTGCCCCGGGCTCGGCGCCCCCCGTGAGGTGCTGCGGGCACCCCCAACCCTGGGCACAGCCCTGCAGAGGGCACAGAGCCAGCTCCTGCCTGGGAACAGGGCAGCCACCGGCATGGGAATGGGGCAGCACTCCTGGGATGGGAATGGGGCAGCACTCCTGGGAATGGGGCAGCACACCTGGGATGGGGCAGCACACCTGGGATGGGGCAGCACACCTGGGATGGGAATGGGGCAGCACTCCTGGGATGGGAATGGGGCAGCACACCTGGGATGGGGNTGGGAACGGGGCAGCACACATGGGATGGGAATGGTGCTCACACCTGCAATGGGAATGGGGCAGCACACCTGGAATGGGGCATCACAAATTCCTGGGAATGGGGCAGTACACCTGGAATGGGGCATCACAGATTCCTGGGAATGGGGCATCACACCTGGAATGGTGCACCACACCTGCCTGGGAATGGTTCATCCTGCTTGGTTCAGTCAGACCTTCCTGGGAATATTTCACTCTGCTTGGTCTAGTTAAACCTCACCAGGAAGGGTTCATCCCAGTTAAACCTCACCAGGAAGGGTTCATCCCAGTTAAACCTCCCCAGGAAGGGTTCATCCCAGTTAAACCTCCCCAGGAAGGGTTCATCCCAGTTAAACCTCCCCAGGAAGGGTTCATCCCAGTTAAACCTCCCCAGGAAGGGTTCATCCCAGTTAAACCTCCCCAGGAAGGGTTCATCCCAGTTAAACCTCCCCAGGAAGGGTTCATCCCAGTTAAACCTCCCCAGGAAGGGTTCATCCCAGTTAAACCTCCCCAGGAAGGGTTCATCCCAGTTAAACCTCCCCAGGAAGGGTTCATCCCAGTTAAACCTCCCCAGGAAGGGTTCATCCCAGTTAAACCTCCCCAGGAAGGGTTCATCCCAGTTAAACCTCCCCAGGAAGGGTTCATCCCAGTTAAACCTCCCCAGGAAGGGTTCATCCCAGTTAAACCTCCCCAGGAAGGGTTCATCCCAGTTAAACCTCCCCAGGAAGGGTTCATCCCAGTTAAACCTCCCCAGGAAGGGTTCATCCCAGTTAAACCTCCCCAGGAAGGGTTCATCCCAGTTAAACCTCCCCAGGAAGGGTTCATCCCAGTTAAACCTCCCCAGGAAGGGTTCATCCCAGTTAAACCTCCCCAGGAAGGGTTCATCCCAGTTAAACCTCTCCAGGAAGGGTTCATCCCATGCTTTGGAAAGAAGATTCCCAGGAAGCAAAAGTGCCTTTCCTTTGAAACCCCTGGCAGCTGCTCCTGCTGAGGGTTCTGAGCCAACACTGTTGGCACTGCTGGGAATTACGAGGCACCAGGATGGAAATCACCTTCGTGTCATCCCCAGTCTGATTTCTAAATCCTTGGAATTCTGGGGGTTTTTCTGCTGTTTGGCATATTTATAAATTTGGGATAGTTTGGGTTGGGATTGGGGAAAGGAAGAAGGAGGAAGGATTCAACTCCTGCTCACCACATTTTGGGTAGGGTTGGCTTTTACAGAAACATATCTGTAACGTTCATAGATTTACACAAACCTCCAAAACGCCCGTGCAGGGCTGTCCTTGCTTGGGGACAGCACACATTCCTGCCCCTGCCTGCTCCCAAATCCCAGCCCTGATTTCCAGGCTGTCCCATTATCAGACCCCCAAACTCCAGGAGAACTTCCATTCCACAGCCCCAACCCCTCCTGTCCCACTATCAGACCCCCAAACTGCAGCAGAACTTCCATTCCACAGCCCCAACCCCTCCTGTCCCACTATCAGACCCCCAAACTGCAGCAGAACTTCCATTGCACAGCCCAAACCCCCTCCCCAGCCCAGGTTGATCCTTGGCTTCTTCCAAACCCCATGAATTAATTTTTTGGCCCAGAGCCCATCAATCCTTCCCCGTGAATCCACATCCCACAGGAACTCAGGGCTGCTCATTCCTCCTGGTAATTCATCCCTCCCAGCCTGGCCAAAGGGCTGTTGACACGAGGAAATGTCCCATCAAATGTGTCCCTTTGATTAATGTGCCCCCTCAGCTTCTCCTCCCCAAACATTCCCCGTTTCCAGGTGAATTTAACACCCGATTTCCTTCCAGTGGATCCCGAACCTCCAAAAAGCAGCAGAGTTGCCTTCCCAGGGGGCCCAGCAGCACCAGCAGACCGGGAGACGAGTCACCCCCAGTAAGCACCAGTTCCATCCCTGGTGGAGGCCCAGAAAACAGGTGGAATTGCTCCAATTCCTCCTCACGGGGTCGTGGGATCCCGTGGAAGGCTCGGAAGGATGCTTGGCCACCCATCTCCTCCCCTCCCTCAGGGATCACTCAACTCCTTTCCCACTCCCACGTGGGCACCACGAGGGATTTTGGAGCGTCAAATGCTGAGGTCGCCCAGGGCAGTGAGAGCCACTGAGGGGCAGGGAGGGGGGAGCAGCCTTCCCAAAGCCAGGCACAGGCAGGGAGGAGCCCCCAGACCCGGCCCAGGATGGACTCCTGCACCACGGGCAGGTGTGGAGCCCACCAACCCACCAACCCAGCTCCACGTGGGCAAAGATCATCCTGAAACCCCCCAGGGAGCAGAGGGAAGGGAGAGGGGCTCCGGCAGCCACGAACGCTCTGCCACGGAGAGCCAGGAGAGCTCAGGGAACGTCCAACCCCTCGGGTCAGTGGGGTCTCCACTGTCCCTCTCCACAGGTCTCTGCTGGTTTCCATCACCCCTCGTCACCTCACGGCCCATTTTGGGTGCAAAACCACCTTTTAACCCTGATTTCCCTTCAGCTGGACCGAGGTGAATGATTTCCAGGGCGGCTTCAAGCCAAGGCCCTGGGCATCAGTCAGAGACTCCTGGACCTCCCCAGGCTTATCCAGCTGCCCACATTCCTTCCCTGAAGGGCAAGTGCACGAGCTGGAGAGGGGCAGGACAAACAGGAGCATCCTCAGGGATCAAAGCAAAGAGAGGTCTGGAATGCAGCGGGATACCCCCGGAAACGGGATCTCCTACA
The DNA here is from genome assembly GCA_013396755.1 of Sclerurus mexicanus. Taxonomy (NCBI): domain Eukaryota; kingdom Metazoa; phylum Chordata; class Aves; order Passeriformes; family Furnariidae; genus Sclerurus; species Sclerurus mexicanus. The sequence continues at coordinate 28,979 of VWZF01007015.1, read as the reverse complement.
ACAGTCAAGGGAGGGAACAGTCACAGAGGATCAGAGTTATGGCTGGGGTTTGGAAGAGACCTTTAGAGATGGTCTTGTCCAACGCCCCAGTCACAATGTCTGCTGCTCCTTTCCAGCCTGGACCCGCTCCTTTCCAACCCTGAACTCCTCCTTTCCAACCCTGAACTCCTCCTTTCCAACCCTGAACTCCTCCTTTCCAACCCTGAACTCCTCCTTTCCAACCTGGACCTCTAATTTCCAACCTGGACCTGCTCCTTTCCAACCTTGAACTCCTCCTTTCCAGCCTCAAACTCCTCCTTTCCAACCCTGAACTCCTCCTTTCCAACCTCAAACTCCTCCTTTCCAATCTTGACCTCCTCCTTTCCAACCTTGAACTCCTCCTTTCCAATCTTGACCTCCTCCTTTCCAACTTTGAACTCCTCCTTTCCAGCCTGGACCTCCTCCT
>VWZF01007015.1:156-27263 GCA_013396755.1 Sclerurus mexicanus | reverse complement strand
GGGAGAAGGAACGGGTAAGTTCTGGAAAAACAGAAAGCTGAAGCAAGGGCAGAATAAGCACCAGCTCAGACCCAAATGAACCTGTGAGCAGGAATATTGATGAATATTCAGGGATTTATTTTTTTATTGATGATGAAATTATTCACAGGCAGCTCCAGGGTCTGGAATGCCCAGGGCAGGAACGGGATGAAGTTAAATCCACTGGCAAATTGTCCTGTAATTTTAAATTGANGGAGGTGTCCCTGCCCATGGAATGGGATGGGATTTGAGGTCCCTTCCCACGCACCCCATTCCATGGAACAGGAGCTGCCCCAGCACCTCCTCCTCTTCATTCCCACCCTCCAGGAGTCGGGAGCTCCTCCCAGGAGGAATCCCCACAACACTCCTGCTCACTCCCTGTGTCACCCCCGCAGGTCCAGGCTCTGTCCCACTCCCCCAGGCTCAGCTGGTGACTCAGGAGGGGCCAAATCTGAAGGGACCGAACCCTCTGGAGCAGATCCATGCTGGGAATTCTCCCCCAGGGGAATGCCAACAAAATCAGGGAGAAGCCTTCCCACCCACCCTGCTTAACCTCCTTGTTGTGGTGTGTATCCGGGGATAACCGATGGGATTAATTCCCTCCTGAACACCGGGATGCAGGAATTACAGCAGGCTCTTCGCTCCTCTGTTTTCCAGAGCCACACTGAGGGAGCTGTGATTTAATCCCCAAAAAAAACCCCCCACCCAACACCCGTGGGCGTTTGCAGGGAAGACACAGGAGCCTCCCCTCCAAACTGTCCTCGGAATGAGAACCTGCCCCCTGCCTGGGGAACGCTCCGGGATTAACCTCTGGAGCACGGAAATGCTTCCCTGTTTCCACTCAGCCACTTCCAGCTCACTCTCCTTATTCTCCTTTTATGGTTTTGTTGCTGTTGTTTCAGTTTTCCCCCCAATTTTTGGGACGACCACCTTTAACGCTTTTACAGTGGAAATACCCACTTCTCCTTGGATTCTTCCTGCCCTGTGTTTCCTCCAGGCACCACCCGACGGTCCCACGTCCCCAGCGTGGGACCAAACCACCTCTCGGTGCAGGCACCGACCCACAGCCAGGGAGTGAATTCCAAACACCGGCCCCGGGCCCTCCTGGCAAGAAGAGGACGGGCCGATTGCTTTTTCTCAAAGCTCAGTCTGAAGGGCCAGGACCCCCCAGGGCGACACTGAATTCGGGGTTTCCCTGGTGTGTTCCAGGCAGCGACAGGAGGATGAGCTGTTTCCACGCGGGGCGCCACAAGGGAGGAGGAACAGATTTCCAGCCCTTTATTCCCATGTTTTAAGGAGTGTTGGAGACATTCTCCAAGGTCTCTGAGCCAACGGAGAGACTCGTGAGTGTCACCAGATCGGAGCGGTGGAATGGTTTGGCTTCCAGTTCCAGGGGTATCTCCCACTGTCCCAGGCACTCCAAGGGAGCCCAGCCTGTCCTGCAGTGCTCCCAGGGATGGGGATTCCACAACCCCACTCCAACCAGACCATTGGATTCCCCCTCCTCTGCCGGGGAGAACCCACCCAGCAAACACTCCTTGGGAGGGAACCTGTGCGGGGCCAAACAAACCCTCCCCTCCCTCCCACACGCGATTTTCCCGGATTTCAGAACCCAAAATCCACGGGCTGAGCGGGAATTCCAGAAGAGGAGCAACCCAAAAGGCACAATGAGGTGCCAAATTAGCAGCAGCACAACCACCACCACCCCAGCTCGTGCTGCGAGCTCAAACCCCCTGTCAAACCCCCCCGGACAACCCTGATTTCCCACTCCCGTGACCCCTCCGGAATAAAAACCCTGGGAAGCTCGGCCAAGGAGCCCAGGGGGTACCTGGTGCTGGAACTTGGAGGGGTCCCTGCTGCTGACGGGCACCACGCTGCCGTAGACGTGCAGCTCCCGCACGACGGAGACGCCCGCCCGGAGCTCGGCGCGGAAGGATTCCTGGGAACACTTGCGCAGCCGGAGCAGCCCCACCAGGATGTCCTGCTCGGGGTCTTCGTAGGACAGGAAGGTCTCCCAGCCCCCGTTGGCCACGTAATCCCTGCGGATCAGCTCGATCTGGGGGAAGGGAGGACTCGGTTGAGGATGCTGGGACAGCCCCAGCACGGCTGCGAGTGCCAGCGAGGGGGCAACGCTGCCCCGAGGAACAGTTCGGTTCCAGAGGGACCTGAGCGGGCACCACGGGGAGAGAACACGGCTCTGGAGCACAGAGGGTCTGCCAGGGGGACACAGCGGGGCTTCTGGCCCCGTCCACAGGGTTCCAGGAAGGGTTGGGGAGCCACAGGGTGACCTGGGACGCGGAATCATGGAATGGTTCGGGTGGGAAGGGACCTCACAGCTCATCCTGTTCCAGCCCCGACACCTCCCACCGTCCCAGGGAATCCAGCCTGGCCTGGGACACTGCCAGGGATGGATCCAGGGGCAGCCACAGCTTCTCTGGCAATTCCAGCCCAGCCCCTCCCCACCCTCCCAGCTGGAATCCCTTCCCAATATCCCACCCAGCCCTGCCCTCTGGCACTGGGAAGCCATTCCCTGTGTCCTGTCCCTCCAGCCCTTGTCCCCAGTCCCTCTCCAGCTCTCCTGGAGCCCCTTTAGGCTCTGCAAGGGGCTCCAAGGTCTCCCTGGATCCTTCCCTTCTCCAGGTGTCCTCATGGATCTGTGTGGGAAGGGACCTTAAATCCCATCCCATTCCATGGGCAGGGACACCTCCCACCATCCCAGGTTGCTCCAGTGGAATCCAACCTGCCCTTGGACACTCCCAGGACAGTCCCTTGTCCCTAAACCACCCCTGGCTGAGAATGACCCTCACCAGGGTGATTCACCATTTCACTGCAAGACTCCGTCCGATATCTAAACATTCAACATCTGTCTCAAAGCTCCTGGCACAAACAAAGGGGAAACCCAGCTGCAGGTTAGGCTCAGCCTAAACCAGCTACTCTCAGCTTAAACCCCTGCCTTGTTCCTCTCTGTACCCCCCCGGTCCTGCCACAACCCCCCAGTTTTTTCAGCAGCAGCAGCTTCCATCCTCACCCTTTGTGCCTGCACACTGAGAGACCCCCACGTCCCTACCAGAGCTGTCTGCCCCTCAAAAACCCGTCCCTCCAAGGTGTCCTCACAGCACCAATTCACCCGGGCAGCTGCCAGGCTGTGCCACAGCAGCCCCTGCCACCCTGAGGGCAGGGGAACACCCTCCCCTGCCCCTGGCTGAGAAGGCAGCTCCGTGAAGGAGCAGCAAGTCAGGAGCTACTCCAAACTGGCTTTCTGAACACCCCACTCTTCACAGCACACTTGGAAGCCGTAAATAAATGATGAGCAGACTTCTGTATTATAAAAACACACAGAGGCAGCCCACCGATCCTCCCCCGAAAGGAGCTGCGTGATGTGTGATTAATTAGAGCAAGTGATTAATTTATTTGAGGGTCTGACACGGGGACGTGTTTACTTGCAAAAGCCAAGACAAACATCATACCTTGTCATCAGCCTGAAGCACATGGAGAACGTACCAATCTTCAGAATATTCCTCTCTCTGGCTGTCATGATAAATTTTGCTACGACTACATAATGACACCCTCCTGCCACTCAGACAGATGAGTCTAACAAAGGGAATTTTGCTTTGAAAACCCTGTGATAAGCTATTTGCTAACTGCTCCCCCCCCACCCTCCCCTTCCCCAAAAAAATTTACAATTTAAATCAGATTAGCCGTGCTGACAACAACAGACATCTCGGGGAAATGCTCCGTGAGGTGACCACAGATGAGCAGGGAGCACAAAGGCTGCGGAGGGGGCTGTGCAGCCTCAATTCCGGCACGAACTGGGGGGATTGAGCTGGGAATTGTGACCCCCTGGTTCTGTCTGAGTACCCAGAACCAGCTCTGGGGCTCCCCAGAACCTCTGGCTGGCACGGAGGGCACGCCCTTCATGCCGAACCCCCAGAAGATCCGCTCTGCCCGGCCCCTGCCACCAAAATCCCCGGAGAATCCCGGGAGCCCCCAAAGCACAAGGGGGAGGATCTCGGATGGGAACCTCCCGCGCTCCAGGTTTGGGGGCTCCCCTTTAGGAAGAGGGTCCGTGCCCCTGGCACAGGGGAGGGGGCTGGCAGTGCCACCCTGAGCCAGATTCCCACCGGCACCTTCTGCCTGGCACAAAGAATTCCCGTTTGGAAGCGAGGGCGGTACGGGATGGACAAACTCCAGAACCGCTTCGGTGCCTCCTTCGTGCCAGGAGGAGAATATTCCCAGGTACGATTCAGCACCCTCAGCACACCTGTGTAAGGACACCAGGGCCTGGGGGGCTTTCAAAGGCTCATTCCCTTGGGAGCCATGGAATTCCTGATCCCCCTGTGGAAGGGTTGACCCCTCCCTGTGCCCACAGTGAACCCAAAGTCTGGGTGCTCTCTATTACACGACCTTTAAGGTCCCTTCCAACCCAAACCTTTCTGGGATTCCACGGGTTCCTGAACTGGGTGCAGTGAATGTTTTCCTTCCCATAACACGAGCCCTTTTTTGAGGACTTCTTGAGGATTTTAGGGAGCAAACCCACAACATTTGTGTCGTGTGCTAATGGCACACACGAAAATAAAACTGGATCCAGCCAGAGAGGCAAAGCACGGGACTGGATGTGCAACCAGAGGGTCCAGACGCCCCAAACCACCAGAGGGGACAAACCGTGGCTCAAACAAGCCCTGAGGCAGCAAAAAAAGGCAAATCTCACCTGGTACGGCCTCACTTTGTGGTGGATTTCCTGAATTCCAACCTCTCTTGTCCTTACGTCACGACACTGGGAAGAGGAAAGCACAGAGGAGACAAACGTGAGGCTCCCAACACAGGGATTTCCACCGATCCAATCCAATATCCAGTCTAATCTTATCCCAGTCCTTTGTGTTTGGATCCTTCCTTCCATCTCCCACTCCCTTCCTCCTCATGGAGACCAGCCCATGGACCTGCTAAAAACACAGGATGCCAGGGAGATCCACAGGGATGCCGGAGGTCTCCACGTGCTCCATCATCTCCCTTCTAGGTGGGGTCACCAACAACTACTGGGCAATTGTTGCCCTGCAGGAGCTCTGCTCACTCCACCTCCGGCATCTCCTCGAAAATCCACCCCCTCCAAACTGGCTGGGGGTGCCCCAATCCCAGCTCATCCATCAGGACGAATCAGGACCACCCCCAGTGCCGAGCCCTGGGGGGCCACCGGTGATGGGGATGTGGCAAGCTCTTCCCTGCCCCTCAACTCCCAGCACGGGAAAAGGCACAGGAACATCCACCCTCCGCTAAGGACCCCGGGCCCGAGGAGGGACTGTGTGTTATGGGATGCAGCTTGAGGAGTCCTGGGTCCCAGCTGGGTATCTCCACGTGGCTGGAGATCCCAAGGTCCAGCACCTCACCCCTCCAACAAACCCCCTGGAGAATGAATTCTCCCCAACAACCACAAGCACAGGGCTGATCCCCACCCCTCGAACATTCCCTGGAGACGGATCCCAGAGCTGCTGAGCTGCCTGAGCCTGTAAATACAGAAGATTCCTCCGAGTCCCCCCCTCGCCCTGGCCTTTCCCAAGCCAAGAGACGGGAGGAAAAAGCCTATTCCCGGTTTCCAGCCGTGGCACGGGGAGAACACAGCAGCACCTCCCACGGAGAGCCTCCTGCAGCAGCTTGCCTGGTTCCTCACCTCGCCAGCTGCACAGGTTCTGCCTCGCTGCATTAAAAGCCACAGACACATCCCCAGCCTGGGCTCCCCTAAAAGCCCCCGACCCTTTCGGGGCTCGGCCGAGCCCCTCGTGCCACGGAGCAGCTCCACCCCAGAGCAGGCGGGTTCAGCAGCACACCCGGGGAAGGGTTCAAGCAGCAGCCCCGCAGAGCTCCGCTCCAAAGGCTTGAACGTTCCCTCCCCTGCCTGGATTTGGAGCGAAACAGCAGCAGGAGGGATGGGAGCAACCGGGGCTGGCAAAGCTCTCTGCTGGAGAGGGACTGGGAGGAGGGAGGGATTGAAGGAGCAAGTCTAGGGCATCAGCTTAGGAGGGATTAAGAGGGATGGAAAGCCCGGGTGGGAGGGAAACAGCCTGGAGTTTGTGTCCTTGACTTTTGTAGCCGTGAGATCCAAGTGGGATGGCCCAGGCAGGAGGGAATTCGGTGGAGCCTGGAGAATTATCCCTGGGGAACAGCACGGAGAGGGGTCAGCAGCACGGGCTGATGTGGGAATGCAGGAACGAGGGAGCAGCCGGGGAAGTGAGAACTGCTGGATGCAGCAGAGCCTGGGAAGCTCTTCAGGGAAAGGGGAGCTGGGCAGAGGGAGCACTGGATCCTCGTGAAGATCCATGGAGAAGTCGTGGTGAGGTGTGCCCCTGCCTGCACACCAGGACACCAAAGCCATCAAAGCCCTTTGGAACTGAATCCTGGAANCTTCTCTGGGCAACCTCAGTGGGTTGAATGTTCTCAGGAAACGTGGGGTTTGCGCCCTGCTTTGTTTAGGAAGTCTGACATCCCCAAAAAAAGGAAGAGCTCTGGCATGACTTCGCTGGAGGGGCTGCAAACTGTGGCTTTGGGAGTTTGGGAGGGAGGTTTAACCAGCGAGCAGGGGCAGAGCGAAGCGGGAGGGACCCCGGGAATGCTGCAGGGAAAAGCCTGGGATTACATCCCTCCTGGCTGCCAACACAAACCCAATCCCTCCCTCCCTCTCCTTCCCTCCACCCCCGCCCGTGCTCGCATCTGACCTCAAGAAATATCAAGACTATCAAGCCTCGTTTGTTTGTGCCGAAATGTCTCCTGCAAGATTTCTCCGGGCTCAGACTAAGAGCTTTTCTTCCAATTGTTCCACCAGGCAGGTGCGTGGGAAAAAGAAAGGCAGGCGAGTTTCTAAGAGCACCGATTAAAGAGGAACCTTCCCGATTTCGGGCTCGGCCGCGCTGAGACGTGGCCCATCGCAGCCTGGTTGCTTCCCAGGTGCCTTCAGGAAGGGGTTGAAGGTGCTCCACTGGAAGCCAAGCAACCAAACCAGCTTGTCAGAAGGATCATTAAAGCCACTTTTTAGTCATTAAGCTCTTTTTTTTTTTTAAAGCCCTTTGCAGGTCGTTTCGGTTCAGCGGCAGATCCGGCTCCTGTCGTGCCTTCCCTGCCTCTGTAAAGTCCTCAGGTGCGTTCCAGCCCCATCCACGAGGATTTTACCTGTGTGCCCAGATCCTTCATCCTGGCCAGGGCCAGCTCCCTGAGGTTCCCGTGCTCCACGCCGGAGCTCACCAGTGGCATGGGGATATCCCTGCGGGGAAGAGGAAAAGCGGGCACCGTGAGCAAATCCGGCAGCAGGGGATACACCCCGGAGCCAAGATCCCAAAAAGCAGAGCCCAGGAGTCACCAGAATCCCACTGGCAGAACAAAACAGGCACAGCTAAAAGCAGGAGGAAAACAGGGGGAAAAGCTCCAGATTTAAGGAAGAAAAACCGAATATGAAAGTTGGTTTTAGCAATTAAAGAGAACGGTTCTAATTTCGTTGTCGGCTCCTGGGAGATCTGGGATACAAAATGATCATGCAGCTTTTCCAGGACTCCAGGTCAGATGTTCTTCATGGAATCTGCTGCTGGAGAGCAGCAGCTGGGGCCAGACCGTGCCCTTCTGCAGTCTGGGAGCTCAATGTCCCTCAGGGAAAATCCACCAGGACTACAACCCTTCCATACTGGGATTTTAGCTGCTTGAATGGGAATGTAAACCACGAGTCTGGGAGTGACAGGACTCCTTCCCTCAGTTTCCCAAGGCAGGCACTGATGGAATTTGAAAGCAAGGCCAGGTCTGGCCTCTCTGCTGCCTCCCAGGGCAGCCTGTCCCTCTGGAGGTGACAAAAGCAGGACACCATCCCAGAGGAAAAGGGGGCATTTACACACCCAGACCCAGCTGGAAAAGACCCCCGTGGATTGTGGGCACAGCCATTCCTGGTTTTCACCATTCCTCCTTTTTCCTCTGATCAGGGATAAAGGTCTCCAAGGGGCCCAAAGGCCTGATCCTTGTGCTGCTTCAGCCTTGGGAAGTCTCAGACGTGGCAAGGGGGGCGAGAGAAGGAGCTTTTCTGTGCTAGTGAGGGCTGGAAAGAGCCTTAAAATTCNTCCCTGTGTCCTGTCCCTCCACGCTTTCCCTGCTCCTTTTTTCCTATTGATAATTCCATTTCCGTTGTTAGTTCTCCCTGTTGGCAATTCCCCATCTCTCACAGTGACGTGCCCAAATTTGGGCCGAAATGCCCTCACTCAGGCAGGTCATTCACCCAGGGGATGTCTTTGGGTAAATAAAGACACTACAGAAAGAACACAGATCCTTCAAAGAGCCCCGGTTCGGGGGACAGAGCCCTTCCCACTGGGACTGAAGGAGAGGAGCATCCTGGATCTACAGGGATAATGCAGAGAACAGCCCTCCCCTCGTTGTGGAGCAGCTCCAGAAGGTCAGGCTGGGCGTGTTTTCCCTGCAGGGACACAGAGAAGGACTCCCGACGTCCTCCAGCCCCAAATCTTCAGCTAAACCCAAGAGGCAGCAAATGAAGCGCCGCAAATAAAAGAGAGATTACAACCCACAGGAACCTGAGCCTCTCGTCCACATAAAGGGCAGCAAACTGAATTAAAACGTGGGAAAAAGCAGCTTTTGAGGAAGGCAAAAAGCAAGGAATGGGTTTGCCATCCCCGCTCCAGAGCATTCCATAAATAAGAGGAGCGGCCACAGGGACTCCCGTTCCCAAGAGCCGCAGGGCACTGTTATCCTGGTGATTTTGGAATGTTCAAATGCCGAACAACCCCGGGAGCACAGGGGGTGAAATCCCCACCTTAGGAACGTGCAGCTCTCCTTTTTTATCTCCTCTTTGCCAACCATTCTGCACTCCTGGAGGCTCCAGCGAGGCAGCTGGTGGAGCAGGGCAAGTCTAAAGACCCGGGTCTGGCTCAGCCCTCACTTCTCACACCAGCTGGGCTGAGCAAGGGATTTGATTTCTTCCCACCTCCGCCTCCCCAGCAGCACAGCGACCGCAGCTTCCACGAAACCCACAGATCCTGGGAAACAGGCCCTCCAGGTGTGTGACACCGGTGCCGTGTCACACCTCCTCTCAGCCCACAGCACTGGGGCATGATGGGCTCCACAAATATTCGGGACGAATTAGGGACTGAGCATCTCTGAGAGCTGCAGAAGCCCCTCAAAGACACAACCCATGAGGACAGCAGCTCGTTTAAGAAACAAAAAGCACATTTAATTGAATCACGGAATTGTAGAGGCTGGAAAAGGCCTCAAAGGCCACCAAGTCCAACCATCAACCAGCACCACTGTGGCACCGCTGAGCCAAGTGCCTTTGGAGCTTCCAGGGAAGGCGACTCCAGCCCTCCCCCACCATTTGAGCCTGGGGTTGGAAAGGACCTCAAAGCTCATCCCATTCCAACCCCGACACCTCCCGCTATCCCAGGGAATCCTGGGACACTGCCAGGGATGGATCCAGGGGCACCCACAGCTTCTCTGGGAATTCCAGCCCAGCCCCTCCCCACCCTCCCACCCAACAATCCCTTCCCAATATCTAACCTAAACCCAGTCCCAGTTTAAAGCCATTCCTCCCTCGTCCTGGTCATTCCATACCCTTGGAAGAATTCCCTCTCCAGCTTTCCTGTAGGGGTAACTTCCTGCCTGGGCACCAGCTGAATCCCAAAGGAATGTGGGAATAGAGCCTGAAGGGGAAGAAGTGAAGGAAGGAGGACTTTTGGCACGGGGATGGAGGTGGGAAGGGCTTGGGATGCAACGAGGGCAAACCTGCTGCCCTCAGCGCTGGGAAGAGCCCACGGAAGCTTCCAGAAACCCTGGCTTTGTCCATTATCCTGTCACCAGGTCCTGAAAGCACTTTGGAGCCAAGTACTGCGCTGGAGGTGGAAAGATCTGCAATCCCCACGGACACTGCCCCGAGCCAGGCAGCGGGAACGCAGGAAAACAGCTGGGAGAGGGGCCAGCATGACAAGCAAAGGCTTCTCCAGGCCTGAATTCCTTAGGAAAAGCCCTGCTGGGCTGCAAAGTTAAGCCATCCTGGAGGAATAAAGCTGCTGGATTGGGATGGGGGGGCTGTGGGGATGGGGAACCTCTGCGCTGACCAAGAATTCCCAGCTCCCTGCCCTGCTTCATCCAAGGCTTCCTCTCTTTTCTTCTTCTCTGCACATGTCAGTGTTCCTGCTTCTTAAAAGTTTATTTCTTAAAAGCTAGTTTTTTTAAAGGTAATTTCCTAAAAGGTGCCCTGCCCACGGCAGGGTTTGGAGCAAGACGGGCTTTAAGGTCCTTTCCAACCCCAACCGTCCTGTGATTCCACGGTTTTCCCTCTCTCACGGATCCAAAAGGGCATCGAAGCCCTCACCCCTCCTCCCAAACCCAGGCTGCTGCTGCTCTGCACATCCTCCCACAGTTCCTTCTCCTGTGGGTGGGGATTATTCCGGACAAGGCACCACCAAGACCCGCATTAACACCTCCACCTCCACCTCCACCTCCACCAGGAGTTATCCTGAGAAAAACCCTTTCCCTGGCTGCATTCACCAGTGCCTCGCTCATATTCCACACCGAGATGGCCAGAGCTTGCCCTCCCCTGCCACTTCCACGTGGAGATCCCGGGATTTACAGCAAGATCCCTCTGAGTTTGTGTCCGACTGCATCCCATCCCGTTTCCCACGGCACATCCTCCCCCTTTCCAGTGGTGCTTCCCAGCCCCTCATTAGCTTTTGTGCCTCTGGGAATAAAGATAACCTGGAGCAAGATCACTTTTCCAACGGGCATTTTAGAAACTCCACTGTTAACCCTGAATAAAATAAATTAATTAATTAATCTGAATCCAGATGTCCTTGGCCCAAAGCTCCGGAGTGTTTTTCGCCTTCGGCCCCTTTCCCTGACACGTTTCCCTGCTTATCCCCACCTTGCCCCCCTTCCAGTCAGGCACAAAATGGGATTCCCTGGAAAAGTCCGGGCAGGTGAGGTCTCACCCTGCTCTTGGATTGCGTGGGATTGGCGCCGCTCCCAGCTCAGGGAGCCAAGGGAGCATGGAAAAGCAGGGAAGCATTCTGCAGCCTGCCTTCCTGTTCCCGGGCACGCTGAGGGGGCAGGAGGAGCTGGAAAGCCCAGGAAGAACCCACTGCTACTGGAACTGCTCCCCACCATCCCATGAGGAGCGTGCTGGGAGCGACGGGACGCTCCCAGAACCCTGCAGGAAACCTCTGCGTCCCCAAAAAGGGCAATCCTGCAGCAAACGCAGGGATGGCCCGCACTGATCCCCCGGGATCGTTCCGGGGACGCATCCCAAGCCCTCCAGAAATTCCTGGCAGCTCCACCCAAAGAGCTCCCGGTGCTCCCTGGCCTCTCCCACCCTGGCCAGGCAGGGAGCAGCTCCAAAGCCCTTTGGTTAATGAACGATTGAGGCCGGAAAACAGCGACAGGCTGAGTCACACCTTGCCCTAAAATCCAAACCCTTCCGAGCGCGGCTGAATCCACGGGCGTGGAAAATTACCTCTGGACACGGTAGACACGGGTCCAGGGTGGCACAAGGGCCAGGATCCGGGCCACCAGATCCACCAGGGTGCTGGGGGGGTAGCTCCTGTACCTCCCAGTCTTCCAGAGCTCGTAGAGACCCGTGCCACGGATCACCAGGGTCGGGTAGAGCTTCATCCCGTCGGGGCGGAACGCGGGATTCTCGAAGAACTCCTGAGGGGAGGAGGAAAAACTGGGAGTCAGGGCACAACAATCCACCTTTCCCAGGGACAGGACAAAAACTGGGAGTCAGGGCACAACAATCCACCTTTTCCAGAGACAGGACAAAAACTGGGAGTCAGGGCACGACAATCCACCTTTCCCAGAGGGACAACAAAAACTGGGAGTCAGGGCACAACAATCCACCTTTTCCAGGGACAGGACAAAAACTGGGAGTCAGAGCACAACAATCCACCTTTTCCAGAGGTAGAGCAAAAACTGGGAGTCAGGGCACAACAATCCACCTTTTCCAGAGGGACAACAAAAACTGGGAGTCAGGGCACAACAATCCACCTTTTCCAGAGGGACAACAAAAACTGGGAGTCAGGGCACAACAATCCACCTTTTCCAGAGACAGGACAAAAACTGGGAGTCAGGGCACGACAATCCACCTTTCCCAGAGGGACAACAAAAACTGGGAGTCAGGGCACAACAATCCACCTTTCCCAGAGCTCTGGGGCCTCAACAGACCTGATTTCGGGGTGGGTTTTGTAAAAGGCAGCTTTCAGAATTCCTGGCTTGGGAGCATTTATCAGCTCCTGATGCTTTTTGAAAGGGAAAGAGGGTGTTTTGGGTTTAAAGAGAAAGACATTAAAGGGAAAAAAATCCACATGGTAACGCTCTCCGGGTCGGATCTGAGCATTCCTTGTACCTTCCAGCAGGAATTCAATAGACACTGCGGCATTTATTGGAGCAGGCTCTGCTCGGAATGAGAACAATAGGAATGAGTGTACTTATCTCCCATCTCAGCAGGCCACATTCGGAGATAATCGATGTGTCTGGGGCTCAGCGTTCGACTGGCAGCGAGGGAAAGCAGATTTATCCCGAGGAAAACCAGATTTATCCCGCAGGGATGCTCGGGAACAGTCCCAGGGAATGGCAGGACGAAGTGTGCCCCCCTGCTTTGCCCTGCCACTGGATCCCGGCACAGGGAGCCCCTTGGCTTTAAACTCCCGCTGATGACGATTCCAATAAAACCTCTTACAAAGGGGAAACCGAGTCAGAAAGCCGGACAAGGCGCCAGGAACCAGCCCTGAGTGAGACCTGAGGTGGGACGAGGCTGTGGCACCCTCCGTGTCCATCCCTCCATCCCTGTCTCCAGCACGGGATGGATTCTCCTTGGAATAAAGACCCACACGGGTTGGTCAGGGTGAGTTAAGGGCTCTCGTGGTGCCACCGGCTGCTGCTCCCCAGCACCGGGCTGAAGGGCTTCACCAGTTCTCTTGGAATCATGGAATGGTTTGGGTGAGAAGAGACCTCAAAGCTCATCCCAATCCAATCCCGACACTTTCCACTATCCCAGGTTGCTCCAAGCCCCATCCAACCCGGCCTGGGACACTGCCAGGGATGGATCCAGGGGCAGCCACAGCTTCTCTGGGAATCCCAGCCCAGCCCCTCCCCACCCTCATCCCAAACAATTTCTCCCCAATATCCGACACCAAAATCCTCACTGACTGCGGGGACAGGACACAAGTGACTCCCTTGAGCCCTCTGGGCTGGCTGGAGCTGCAGCTCCACGGGCAGGAGATGTGATGGTTCCACCCTGCCCACCCTTCCAGCTCCTCCATCCTGCTCCCAGCCTCGCACCAGCTCCAGTTCCTGGCCGATCCATGACCGGGATGAGTCACCTCACTGATGTGAGAGGACCTCACACTTATTTCGCGGAGAACCCTTCTCTTTTGTCGGGCTGGAGAACGGAGAACAGAGAGCTGGGAGGGATCCATGAGGATCAGAGCCCATCTCCCAGGAAGCACCTGAGGTGGTGACAGCAGGAACCCACCGCCCCTGCTGCATGAATCCCTCGGGAACACGAGACCTGCCCTCTGCTCCAGGGGTTCAGGTGGATTCCCAGGGCAGGGAGGGCTGGCACGCCCTGCCCACTCTGCCCACATCTCCCATGCCAGCCCCGAGGAGCAGCTGGTGCTCCGGATGCAGAGAGAGAGGGGGAGGAATAAACCCCGGCACTGATGCACTGATGCACTCCTGGGCAGGAGAAGCGGGTGTGTGATCCAAAGACACCGGGAGGCGGAACAGTAATTCCAGTCCCACCTTCCTCAAAACAACCCACAAGGCCTGAATTCCACGACCCAAAGAATTCCAGGACCCAGAACACCTGAATTCCACGACCCAAAAAGCCTGAATTCCAGGACTCAAAGAATTCCATGACCCAGAACACCTGAATTCCATGACCCAAAAAGCCTGAATTCCATGACCCAAAAAGCCTGAATTCCATGACCCAAAACACCTGAATTCCATGACCCAAAAGGCCTGAATTCCAGGACACAAAAGACCTGAATTCCACAACCCAAAGAATTCCACAACCCAAAAAGCCCGAATTCCACGACCCAAAGAACTCCACAACCCAAAAGGCCTGAATTCCACATCCCAAAGAATTCCACGACCCAAAAGGCCTGAATTCCACATCCCAAAGAATTCCATGACCCAAAAGGCCTGAATTCCACATCCCAAAGAATTCCACAACCCAAAAAGCCTGAATTCCAGGACTCAAAAGGCCTGAATTTCACAACCCAAAGAATTCCACAACACAAATGGCCAGAATTCCATGACCCAAAAGGCCTGAATTCCAAAACCCAAAGAATTCCAAAACCCAAAAAGCCTGAATTCCACGACCCAGAGGATTCCACAACCCAAAAGGCCTGAATTCCACAACCCAAAAAGCCTGAATTCCAGGACTCAAAAGGCCTGAATTCCATAACCCAAAGAATTCCACGACCCAGAGAATTCCATGACCCCAAAGGCCTGAATTCCACATCCCAAAGAATTCCACAACCCAAAAAGCCTGAATTCCAGGACTCAAAAGGCCTGAATTCCATAACCCAAAGAATTCCACGACCCAGAGAATTCCATGACCCCAAAGGCCTGAATTCCACATCCCAAAGAATTCCACAACCCAAAAAGCCTGAATTCCAGGACTCAAAAGGCCTGAATTCCATAACCCAAAGAATTCCACGACCCAGAGAATTCCATGACCCCAAAGGCCTGAATTCCACATCCCAAAGAATTCCATGACCCCAATGTCCTGAATTCCACATCCCCAAAGGCCTGACCTCCACCTTCTGTGGGTGGTTCACCTACACCAGGGTGGCTGTGGAGGAAAACCTGATCTGCCCAAGCGGCACCGACGCAGACACCGGGCAAGGGAGGCGATGGGGCTTCTCCAAGGAGGTCCAAGAGGCACAGAACCCACCCCAGAGGGAGAAGAGGCTTCCACGGGGCTCTGTGTTAACATTCCCCACCATCCTGGGCACGGAAGATCCCTGATTCCCACGGAGCTTGAAGGATAAAACCCCCCGGCAGGGGCAGGGGCAGGAGGGAAGGTCTCCGGTGACCACGCACTCTGACGATTCCGCTCCAACGCCGGCCTGAAAAACTCCACCTATTTCCCTATTTGCTCCTCAAACTCCTTCTCAAAACGCTCCTCGAGCTTCTTCCCAAAGAAGTTCATTTCCCACGGGATCCCCGCTCTCCGAACCCCTTCTTCCCGTGGGAAACCCTAAACGCTGCCTGTAAATCCCAAGATTTAGAGGCTTCACCTTTCCCCGCCGACAAAGAGCCCTCTCCAGCCTCTCCCGAAACCAAGGGGCTCCAAAACGCTCCCACGTTTGCCAGGTTTTAGTGGGAATCGGAGCCTTTTTTTGTTCATTTTTAATTAGACACCTTAAAAGGTGTCTCCGACTGATAAAACCCTTCCGAGCCGTTCCCTGCCAATCCCTAAAATATTTATTCCGGAGCCCACCATCCGTAGCGGCACTGGAGTCAGCGGGAGGCTTTCCAGGAGCTCCAGGAAGCTCTGAGTCAGGGATAATCCTCCAGACAGTGGAATTAGAGGTTGAAGAGGACCCGGAGAGAGCGGATCCGGATGTTTTCCCGAGATTCCTGGATGCAGCGTGGGGCTCCCACACTCGGGAGCATTCCAAATGGAACCACAACCAACTCCCAGGCTACAGACCCAGCTCTCCTTGGACTTCAAAGAATTCCACACATCTCATAAAATTGAGGAAAAACTGAAAATTTGGGGGTGTAGATCATGGAGAGGGAGGGCTCTCCATGGACACACGTTCCATGGGCAGGGAATGTTATCCATGGACACACATTCCATGGGCAGGGAGCGTTCTCCATGGACACACATTCCATAGGCAGGGAGGGTTATCCATGGACACACATTCCATGGGCAGGGAGCGTTCTCCATGGACACACATTCCATGCGCAGGGAGGGTTATCCATGGACACACATTCCATGGGCAGGGAATGTTATCCATGGACACACATTCCATGGGCAGGGAGGGTTATCCATGTCAACCCCTCCTGAGTTTTTGGAGCTCCATGACTGATTTCCGGAGCAGATGCCTTTGCTGGGAAGCTCCCTGTTATTGGAGCTCATGGCATCCGTAGGATCCATCCCCAGCTCCCCGGCCCTGGAATAATCAGGCCCCGGTGGGTGTGAAATTGGCACTTTGGGTGCCAAGAAGCCACTGGCTTTTCCATCAGGGAATACGTGTCAAGGAGCCCCACGGAATGCTTTTGTTCCACTCCCACCAGGTGCTCTGAGAAACGGCGACACGGCAATTGCTGTCCAAGAAAACAGACATGGATTGCAACCAAAAGTCAGTGTAACACTGAAGCAAAACAATAATCCCAATAAAACCAGGAAATCATGGAATGGTTTGGCTTGGAATGGGCCTTCAACGCCATCTCGTCCCCACCCTGCCATGGGCAGCGACACCTCCCATGAAATAAGAGATGGAACGAGCAGATGATGTCCTGAAATCCAATATTTCCCTTTCTTGTGCCCTTCCAACAACCTTCTCAAGCAGAAACCCCCCGAGTGCCCCCTGTCAGAGCTGCCACGGAAAGGTCACAGGATTTGGGACCACCATGGGTGGCTCGGTCCCGTTTCCAGGTTCAGTCTTAAAAACTGTGACACAGTAATTGCTGTCCAAGAAAAGAGGCACGAATTGGAACCGAAAGTCAACGTAACACTGAAGCAAAACAAAAACAAAATTCAGAATATAATCCCAGGGACTCATGGAATGGTTTGGGTTGGAAGGGACCTTCAGTGCCATCTCGTCCACCTCCCATGAAACAGGAGGAGATGGAACGAGCAGATGATGTCCTGAAATCCAATATTTCCCTTTCTTGTGCCCTTCCAACAACCTTCTCAAGCAGAAACCCCCCGAGTGCCCCCTGTCAGAGCTGCCACGGAAAGGTCACAGGATTTGGGACCACCACGAGCCGTCCCATCCCATTTCCAAGCTCAGTCTCAGCACGACTCAGCCAACGTTGAGGGAATTCCACCTTTCAATCCGACTTCAGCGACCGCGCTGAGCGCAGAACGGATCAGAAACCACTTCTGAGACAACCCAGAAGGTGAATTTCTCCAGAGAGGAGACAAACACCGTTTCACGGGGCTCCACTCCGGCACTTCAGAGAGCAGAGATCCCCTTGCCCTCTTCGATCTCCTGCTCGAGGGACGTTCGGCTGCCGCAGCAGACACCAGCCGGGGGATAAAGGCAGCGAGTTTTGAAAGGCCTTGTTAAAGATAAAGGTCCAAATCTCTCTTTTAATGACTGTCCAGCGGAAGCCAGGTGCCACTCAGACCCTTGAATGGGTTCCTTCACTCCAGCCCCTGCGCCGAGCAGATGATTAAATTCACATTCTGAATAAGAAGAGCATTATCTCCGCTCTCCATACTCCGGCATTCCTTATCTCCATCAGCTGGATTATTTATAACCAGGAATACTGGGAGCACTTGAAAGCTCCTGCGCTGAATGACACTCCCAACTCCACAGGGGAAGGAACAATCACTTAGTGCTTTAATTATATGCATTAACGGCGGCTCGTGGCTCAAAAAACGGGGCTCCGTTTGAGCTCCCAATTTGCATTTCCCCTGTAAATGCCGGGCTAATTAAATCCTAACGATAGGATCTGCATTCACTGGCACAGACAATGGCCCAGTGACCGAGAGGGGCCTTTTCCCTGCCTTTGGAGCAGGCTGGGAACACACAGAGGCAGCTGGAAAAGCGGCCACCACGGAGCTGGGAACGGTCCTTTTAAAAGTCATTTCACATCAGAAACTTCGGGTGACTTTGTAGCGGTCACCAGAGCAGGGCAAGGACCGTTCAGTGGGGGTGGACCAACATAAAGGTGGGAAGTTGGTGTTGTGCCACAGTTATCCCTGTTCCTGAGGTCCATCAGGTGTTACCTGTGGAGGAAGAGCAACGTTCCCATCGAAATGTTCCTTCAAGGAGTGAATGGAACAAGAGGAATGGGCTCAAGTTGTGTCAAGAGAGGTTTGGTTGGATATTGGGAATGGTTCCTTCATGGAAAGGGCTCTCCAGCCCTGGCAGGAATAGAGTCCCCATCCCTGGAGGGGTTTAAATCCCTGTGGATGTGGCACTTGGGGACACGGGCAGTGTGGCCTTGGCAGGGCTGGGAATGGCTGGACTGGATGATCTTAGAGGGCTTTTCCAACCTAAAGGATCCTAAAGTCACTTCCTCTTAATGCCTGCACTCGTGGCAGAACCTCTTGTGGATGAGACCAAGGGGATGAAGCCCCCAGAGTGGATGATCCAACCTCCCAGCCCTCCTGAGAGCTCCTGCAGAGCACTCAGGGATCAAGGGAGGAAAGAAAACACCCCAGGGAATTTTAACATTCCCGACCATCGACAGCAACACAGCAAAACCCTTTGACAAAACCCTTTCACTTCGGGGCACGCTCAGGGTCCCAAATGTGACTTATTAATTATCTATACAGTGTATGTATATTTTAGATCTATAAACATGACTGTGGAAAGCTCTGAGGCAAGAAACAGTGAGACCAACCCCAAGACTTTGGCATGAGAGGGTCACCTCCCTGCTGATGACCTGCACGGGAACGCTGTAGGTTGTTCCACAACGTCTCCTTCACGGGCTTTGAGCGCCAGTAAGGGGAGTGGATCTCCCTGCTCTCCAAAGGCCCGTGTCACTCACCCTCCAAGCTGCTGGATGTCCTCCCTTCCAAGAGCCTCAAACCCACGTGGCAGAGGGAATTTCTCCAGGTGGCTCCTCTCAACCTCCAGCTCCGGTAAGAACACACGGCGACCGGCACGGAAACTCCTGCTGCCACACAAGGAGGGAGGTGCCTCCCATCCCACCCGTTCCGAGGTCTCTTCTCCTCCCCGGACCGATGGGATCTCCATCAGGTTTCCCTCCTGCTGGATGTCTGCTCTGCCCAACACCACGAGGGGACCCTGCCCCGCCACGCTCCCGGTGAAACAGAGCAAGGCCCCCAAAAGGTTAACTCCTGACAAAGTTAACTCAGAATGAAGATCTTGCTCTGTTTCCAAAGGAATGCACACACAGCAACATAAAAGAACAGAGAGCAGTGAACTAGCAGATAAGAAAAACACAGAAAGCACCTAAAAGAGCATAAATCTATTAGGGGAATAGATAAGAGGTGAAAACAGGGGCCTCAGTCCAAAATTGCCTGGCAACACCCCCGGGGAGTCAGCAAAGTCAAGAAAGGTGAAAAGTTCGAGGCTGAGGAAGACTCTTCCTTCATCCAGAGACCCCCAGAAGACCCCGAAACATCTCCCCAAAAGACGACTCTGCCCAGGCTCCGCCTGTTATGAATATTATAACTACATGTTGCAATCATATGAATATGTATGTGAAGATGTTGTAACCACCCCTCAAAATTGTATAAATTACCTGGCTTTGTGCTAACAACTCGGAACTCTTAGTCCAGCGCGAGCTGGGGGTTCCCCAACATTGCAATAAATACCTTTGCTGTTTGAAGGCTGAAAACTCTGTCTCTGAACAGTTTTATCAGGCCTTTTTGGGCTTCAGCGCCCAGTCCCACCTGCGGGGCCGGGCAGGTGCTCCCAGCTCCCTCCGTCCATCCTGCGCTTCGGGAAAAGCCCAGGGGAACTCCTCCATCAACCCGCCCTGAAGGTTCACCTTCATCTCCACCACGCGCCGAAGAAGCTCCGCTTTCAACAGTTCTGGCAGGGTCAGCTTTGCCCCCATCCCCCCTGGGGCCGAGCACAGGAAATAAAGCATTTTTCACTGTCTCGAGCGCGCCGCCCGTGGAAAGTCCGCTGTCCTAAAAATCGTCGGCGGCAGCAACTCTGTGCCGTGCTTGATCACCCAGTCCTCCTTCACCAGACCTCTCCTCTCCTCTCCACCAGCAGCACCACCCTCCCACCCCTCTCCTTTATTCTCACAGCAAACCCTTTCTGTCTTTCTGTCCCAGCCACGTGTTCACCCTTGACTTCAGCAGCAAAGGGTCTTGGGGGGGAAAAAAACCCCCAAACCTGTGAATGGTGGTGTGGAAAACCCCCCAAAGGGAACGGGGAGGGACTGGCTGGGCCTGTGACACCCACGGCGTGTCGGGGCTGCAAAGGCAGAAAGGACCTCCTGGTTCAAGTGGGAAAAGGGCCTCGACTGCAGCAGGATTTTTGGGAATGGGAAGCTCTTCCAAAGGCACTGAGTGGCACAAAGGCATTCAGTGCTTGGGAGCTGGAGGGAAGAAAATACTAATTTAGAGAGACAAGGGCAGCAAGGCAAAGTCATAATAAAGGCATTTTTTCCACACGGCTTTGCAATTCCTCGTGTCCTTATCACAGAATCCAGACTGGTTGGGGTCGGGAGAGAACTTAAAGGNAGGTGAGCCCCCCCAGCTCTCCCACTTTATTCCACCAACAGGTCCTGATCCAAATCCGACCCTAAAAGTCGTTCCCTCTCTTAGGAGAGGGAGGGAGCCTTGGTGCCCCCCACCAGCCATCTGCAGGAGTGGGCAGGCACGGGGGCTTTACGCAGACACTTTATCCACAGGAACACAAGAGCAATTATGTGTGAAAATAGTTTCCAAAAATAGCCCGCTCCTTACTGCCACGACTCTCATTACCATAAAAATTACCGTGGCTTTGGTCATAGTTCATGAAACCACAATTGTTTCTGAAGGGAAGAGCTTTGCAGCACCGCCTGAGCCTCCACGAGAAGCCCCAGAAAGGAGCACTAAATACCATCTCATCTGTTCCTTCAACATGCCCACGGACCGGGAAAAAAAAAAAGAGACATTTTCAGAGGTAAAAAACCTGCAAATCGCAGCGTTTCAATGAGATCTTCAGGAGTTATTGAAAGGGAAATCATTTACCCCACTAAACATTTCAGAGCTGTCTTCCCAGAGGAGGAAAAATCAATGCAGATCAGCAGCTGAACTGTCTTTTATTACAGTTATTAAAAGCTCCTGATCGAGGCGCAATATATTAGTTTCATTATGGATTTCATCTCCCTGGTAAAAAAAAGGGAGCCCTGAGGAAAAACGAGGCCTCGTTTGCAGCCAGAAGTGTTGGAAGTTTTGAAACAACATGGGATGCTCTGGAAAAAGGGAGGGACACTGCTCTCACCCACCGCCGGAGTGGAGTCACTCACACTTGGAGCACGGATGCACCAGGCAGGGCACTAAAATTAGTCTGTTTCTGGGAAATCGCTTATGTAGCAACTCCTTCAGAAATAAAGAAAAACCAACCCCAAAAACCAGCTTGACATATGACTAAGAATAGGAATTTTCAGGCTAAATCATTCAGTGATTGCACTGTGTTTAAAGAGCACGAGGACCGGAGGGGACCGAAAACCATCCTCTCCCTGTGCCCCGTGCCATTGCATGGCCCTGGCCAAGCTCTTCCCCTAAAAACTCCGTGGGCACGAGCCTTCAGATGGACCCAGGGAAGCCACAGGGGCTCCTCGTGGATCTCCTCGAGGATTAAAAGAGTCTCCCAACAAGTGAAGGCCAGTCTGATGTTTCTGGGCAGCCCCACCAGCTCCCACGCGCCTTTGGGGACGGAGGGTTCTGCCAGGCCTGACACTCCCCACACCTCAAATCCCTAATCTTCTGGATCATTCCCTTTTTGTTTCTTCTCCCCGGATTGGTTCAACCCGTGAGGGTTCCTAAAAGCTGTTTGAGCTGGGCTTGGAGCCACCCCCTCCCGGAGGGCACCGAGGGGAAGAGCGCCAGTAAACCCCGTTCAGATAAAAGCCATAAAAACAAAACAAGGGCCGACACGGCAATAAATGCGCCACGTGGGAATTTCAACTGCGGAATCCATAGGAATATTAGGGATGTTAGGAATAGCGGGAGCTATTCCAGGGCAGCTCCGGGCTGTCGGTTCTCCCGCTGCCAGCCGGCGGCTCGGCAGAAACGGAACCGGCGACGCCACCCCCGGGAATTCTGCAGCCTCCCAGAGTTTCTCCCTTCCATCCCAAAGTTCTGCTGGATTCAGGAGCGTGACTCACAAGCCCTGCCAAGCGTGTCCCCCCCCGGAGTCACCTCATCCCCCTCCCGGCGGAGCGGCAGAGCCGAGCGGGCTCGGGCGGCTCGGCGGAGCGAGGTGTCTGCTCCGCTAACAATTCCATTATCCCCGCTGCGCCCTTGATTTATTCCAGCTATTATTCTAATTATTTTCCCCGACCACCCGCCAAGGGAGGCCCCGGGAATGGGCCTGATGGTTTGGCAGCAGCGAGGAGCAGAGCTCTGTGTGTGTGTGACATCCCCACTACCTGGCACGGCGAGGGGAGGAAGCAGAGCGTGGTTCCCTCCCTGCAGCGTCTCCACATATGTGGGATGGGGTGGAAAGACCTGGAGGGGCAAGGAAATCCTCTGAGGATATAAAAAGAATCAGTGGGAAGGCAGGAGGAGAGGCAGGATGGGGGAGGAAGAACAGGAGAACTGGGACACGGGATCAGAGCAGCCACTCCAGGTGTAGTGGTTGTGGGATTATTGAATATATGAGTGGGATTATCGAATATGTGAGTGGGATTATCGAATATATACACGGAATAACTGTATATCTAAGTGGAATAGTTGTATGTATAACTGGAATAATTGTATATGTAACTGGAATAACCCTCCTGATGGAGGCAGGGGAAAAGCCACTCACCTGCCACTTATTGTAAAAAAACCATGGAATCAGAGGCTCCCAGAATTATTTGGTTGGAAAGGACCTTAAAGCTCAGCCCATTCCACCCCCCTGCCATGGGCAGGGACACCTCCCACTACCCCACATTGCTCCAAGCCTGGCCTGGAACCCTTCCAGGCACTGGAATGCACAACCTCTCCGGGCAAAACCAATGAATTACACATAATAAAATTCACAGACAGCGCACTGACTCCCGCCGGTAAGATAATATTTGGAATAATTATGACTAAAATCCATAATTGCCCTCCCCACACACNCCATCCCAAAGTTCTGCTGGATTCAGGAGCGTGACTCACAAGCCCTGCCAAGCGTGTCCCCCCCCGGAGTCACCTCATCCCCCTCCCGGCGGAGCGGCAGAGCCGAGCGGGCTCGGGCGGCTCGGCGGAGCGAGGTGTCTGCTCCGCTAACAATTCCATTATCCCCGCTGCGCCCTTGATTTATTCCAGCTATTATTCTAATTATTTTCCCCGACCACCCGCCAAGGGAGGCCCCGGGAATGGGCCTGATGGTTTGGCAGCAGCGAGGAGCAGAGCTCTGTGTGTGTGTGACATCCCCACTACCTGGCACGGCGAGGGGAGGAAGCAGAGCGTGGTTCCCTCCCTGCAGCGTCTCCACATATGTGGGATGGGGTGGAAAGACCTGGAGGGGCAAGGAAATCCTCTGAGGATATAAAAAGAATCAGTGGGAAGGCAGGAGGAGAGGCAGGATGGGGGAGGAAGAACAGGAGAACTGGGACACGGGATCAGAGCAGCCACTCCAGGTGTAGTGGTTGTGGGATTATTGAATATATGAGTGGGATTATCGAATATGTGAGTGGGATTATCGAATATATACACGGAATAACTGTATATCTAAGTGGAATAGTTGTATGTATAACTGGAATAATTGTATATGTAACTGGAATAACCCTCCTGATGGAGGCAGGGGAAAAGCCACTCACCTGCCACTTATTGTAAAAAAACCATGGAATCAGAGGCTCCCAGAATTATTTGGTTGGAAAGGACCTTAAAGCTCAGCCCATTCCACCCCCCTGCCATGGGCAGGGACACCTCCCACTACCCCACATTGCTCCAAGCCTGGCCTGGAACCCTTCCAGGCACTGGAATGCACAACCTCTCCGGGCAAAACCAATGAATTACACATAATAAAATTCACAGACAGCGCACTGACTCCCGCCGGTAAGATAATATTTGGAATAATTATGACTAAAATCCATAATTGCCCTCCCCACACACACACACAGAGAGCTCTGCAGAGGAATAATGGTGGCCCTCCTTGCTGCTGGATGGCAGGAGACACTTGGGGATCGATAGGTCGGAAGGGACAACAACGACGTTCCTCTGGAAACTGTCATTACCTGTTCCAGTTGAAGAAGCACCCAGCGCTTTCAGTCCCCAGTCAGCACAATCAGCAACTCACTGCCTTCCCAGGGGGAGCCTCTGGATTTAATAGATCAACTGGTGATGAAGGCAAAGGTGCTTAAACCTCCTCCTGAAGTCAGCCCGGCTCCTTTTGTCCCTGCCCGGGAAGCACGTGGCTGGAAGGAGGTGGCCACAGCAAATAAAGGGGGTTTGGACAAACTTACTTAAAACTACCACAAAATCCAGAGTCTCCAAGGATCCCTGGCAAGTCACAGGTGTTTCTGTCCTAAAAAGTCAAAGGAATCTTCAGCCAGGCTGGGAGAGCTGGGGGCGTTCACCTGGAGAAGGGAAGGATCCAGGGAGACCTTGGAGCCCCTTGCAGGGCCTGAAGGGGCTCCAGGAGAGCTGGAGAGGGACTGGGGACAAGGGATGGAGGGACAGGACACAGGGAATGGCTTCCCAGTGCCAGAGGGCAGGGCTGGGTGGGATATTGGGAAGGGATTGTTGGGTGGGAGGGTGGGGAGGGGCTGGGCTGGAATTCCCAGAGAAGCTGTGGCTGCCCCTGGATCCATCCCTGGCAGTGTCCCAGGCCAGGCTGGGTTCCCTTGGAGCAACCTGGGATAGTGGGAGGTGTCCCTGCCCATGGAATGGGATGAGATGGATTTAAGGTCCCTTCCCACACCAGATCCACGAGGACATCTGGAGAAGGGAAGGATCCAGGGAGAACTTGGAGCCCCTTCCAGAGCCCGAAGGGGCTCCAGGAGAGCTGGAGAGGGACTGGGGACAAGGGCTGGAGGGACAGGACACAGGGAATGGCTTCCCAGTGCCAGAGGGAAGTGGGAAGAAAGCCAGAGAGCTCTTTAAATCTTTTTGTCACTATTGCTCCTTCAACACCACAAATTCCCTCCCCTTCACTAAAGGCAGGTCCACAAAGACACACAACTGCAGCTGGAACTTCAGGGGGTGTTGAGAAGGGTTTTGCTGTGTGATGCATCACCAGTAATTCCAGGAGAATTCCATGCCATGCCCACACTCTACTTCCTACAGGGTAATAATCCAGGAGTAGTGGACAGAGCAGGAATTCTGAGTTCTGGCTGCATCCCTAGCTTGGGTCACACCCTTTGCCCCAATCCCTCATTCTGTCACACAAACACAGTATTTGTTGAGGACTAAGACAGTGCCTTTAGGAATTCTGCACCAAATTCCCTAGAAAATGTCCCTATCCAGGCTTTAGGTTTTTCTTCTTGTCCTGTGCGTGTTCAGCTGGTTCTTCCTTTGCAGCAAACCAACCCAAAGCTCTGCCCTCTGCCTCGGTTTTAATCAATATCTTCCCCTGCACTGGTAGTTTTTAGTGACAGGAAGCCCCAGGTCCCACCCTGCCCCAAAAAACACACCCGGGGTTGCTGTGCCACCACCCCAATTCCTGCATTATTTCAGAGACACCCCCAATTCTGAGTCAATAGAAGAAAAGAAACGATGCAAAGCTGCCACTCCGGCAGCTGAAGTGGCTCATTCCCCGCACTGTTTCTACCTCACTCCTCATTTTCCATTTCTCTGGGAATCATTTTCCTCTCCATCACAGACAGGGATATCGAGCCAAGAACGGAGATGCCTCATAACACACCTCTGCAGCCCGTGTTGCCATTAACTACCTGCTCTCCGCTTGGAATTGTGCTCTAAAGCCAAGGAAGAAAAGCACCTCAGAATAAAAAAAGAAGAGCCAGAGCCCCAGTTAATATGGGAAGAGCAATATTCCAGAGGGATCCGGGTGACTCAGGCTTTGGTGAGGCAGGGAGATCATTTTCTGGATGAAGCGGTTCAAGAAATCTTTTCTCACCCTCCACTTTCCAAAAAAAAAAATAAATAAAAGGAGAATTTTCAAATGATTTGTCCTTCCGAAGCGAG
Source organism: Sclerurus mexicanus (assembly GCA_013396755.1). NCBI lineage: Eukaryota > Metazoa > Chordata > Aves > Passeriformes > Furnariidae > Sclerurus > Sclerurus mexicanus. The sequence goes on along the minus strand of VWZF01007015.1, from coordinate 1,282 downwards.
TCTGGCCTGGACCATCACTAATGGCTGGGCTCAGGAAGAGCAGCGTGGGAAGGAAAAGCTGGAACACACTAAAATTCCCGGTCATTTTAAGGGATACTCACAACAAACTGGTCCATGTCCCTCTCCAGGCCCATGTTGGGCAGGTCAGGCATCATGTGGGCCACCACCTTGAAGCCAGCATCCTTGGCCAGGTGGAAGGATTCACACACAGCCTTCACCGTGTGACCCCTGGGAAGAGAGGGAAGAGAGCCGGGATCAGGGACACGCCGGGGACGCGCAAACCCCGGGAAGGGAGAGGGGGCGAGTCTGGAAGGGGGTTGGAGTGACCCCCACGAGGGGCCACCAGGATTTGTGTTGAGGTATTAAAGGTTTGCTGCTGCTGAGCCACTCCAGCTGCTCCGATCCCAGCTGGAGAAATCCAGGAGAGCTGCTGGAATCCAACCTGGAAAGCAAGGACAGCACAAGGAGGACACGGTGCGGTGGATAATCAGAAGGAAGCAGAACCAGAACCACCAGGAAAGGAGGAGGAATGGGGGGCTGGATCAGGATTCCTGAAGGACTCCGTGCTGTGACACCAAACCAGACCCAGGAGCTTGGAGGGACTCGGAGCCCAACCCAAACTGAACCTCCCATGGCTCGTTTTCCTTGGGCAAATCCCTCTCTCCTTCCATCCCCCACAGCTCAGGAGCCTCCCCAAACTCACACAGGGACATCCCACCACACAGGGACGTCCCACCACACAGGGACAATCCCAACATCCCAACACACAAGGACATTCCCAACAAAGGGACATTCCCACCACACAGGGACATCCCCACCTCACAGGGACATTCCCAATACAGAGAGACATCCCAACACACAGGGACATTCCCACCACACAGGGATATTCCCAACACAGAGGGACAATCCCACCACACTGCGACATTCCCACCACACTGGGACATTCCCAATACAAAGAGACATCCCACCACACAGGGACATCCCACCACACTGGGACAATCCCAACACACAGGGACAATCCCACCTCACAGGGACAATCCCACCTCACAGGGATGTCCCACCACACTGGGACAATCCCACCACACAGGGACATTCCCAATACAAAGAGACATCCCAACACACAGGG
>VWZF01007013.1:295367-321494 GCA_013396755.1 Sclerurus mexicanus | reverse complement strand
CCGGGGAAGGGCTGGGACCTTGGGGGTGTCACCCTGCCCAGGTGCCCCTGTGCTTGTGAGGAGGATTCTTCTGGGCTTGATATGTGGTTAGAGTGGAATGAAAATGGGCATTGTGGAATACTCATCTTCTTATAAACCAGGAGGTTTGTAAGGCTTTCAACAGTCTGGAAGGAGGGTTGCTTTGTGTGAATCAGCATGAGGTCTTTCTCTCACTGGGACGTGCAGCAAATATTCCTTTGCTCCCATCCGAGTGCACTCACCAGGCAAATCAGAGGGGTTGGAAAAGTGCTGCTCAAGAGCCAATGGCCGTTCTGCCTCTGAGTGCAGCACCCTGTCCAAAGTGATGCAGGACTTCCTTCCTCTCCAGACCCTGATATCACATCCTTGGAGTGGTACTTAAGGTCTCCAATGCTTAGACATCAGGACATGGCCACGAATTTGTGCTTGCCTTTGCGTTTCAGATCAGTTATTGTCACCAGCACTGACAGCTCTTGGTGTGCATGTGAGGTAGATTTAAATTTTGGTTGTGTGCCAGGAAAAGGCAATCCTACTGTACTTTCAATGTTGGACAGCTCAGGGCAGGCTTCCCTACCATCCTGTAAACAAATGGTGCCAAAGACACACAGAATTAGAGACCCCAGGAGATAACTGGGCATTGGGATGATGGGATTCATTTCCAGCCCCGAGTCAAGGTCTCCAGCCCCTGTGCCTTCAAATGGCTTTTGAGCAGCTGCCTTGGTTGCATCTATTCAGTGCCTGTAGATTAAAAGCTTTGCTAAAACAAGCAGCATTCACCCAACCCCCAGACTCTTGTCTGGGACAATGACAGAACAAATAGTCCCCTCCAGGCACGCTTTGATGCCTGACTTTGGATCTGCCTCAAAGTCCCCAAACCAGATGGAACAATCTTTCTTGAAGAGTCTTCCTTAGCTGACATAACATAAATGACTGGGATATCTGCTCCATCCCAGGCCACTGCCAGGCTCTGCAGAAAACACTTCTTTGGGGTTTAACAGGGCTTTCTTTTGGCCAGTTGCAGATTGGAAATGTTCTGTATTCCCGCAGAAAGGACGTCTGCTTGCCCCACAGTTTTGGTCGCACTTTCCCATTGACAGGGACAGATTTTCTTCCCTTTTGTTGGCAATTTCTTTGAGGTTTCACTTGATCCTCACTTCGTGTTTGTAATGCAAATGGAAAACTTTTCATTTGAAAAGACCAAAAGGAAACATTTACTTTTCCTGGGTGTTTCCTCCCAGACGTTTCAGAAACACCAGTGAAAGTTTACAAGTATTTCTGGTCAACCCAATGACTAAAAAGTGCTGACTCCTTTCACCACCTGTAGCCAGTTAAGACTAAGGTGCTTCATCCCACCATGTCATCTGCACTCTTTCCTTGAGCAGCAGGGAAGACTGGCTCCACCATGGGATGGTTTGTCCTCTCCAAAAACTGGTGCCTGGGAGTGTGGAGCTGAAGGTGTTGCTGCTCTTCAGTGGAGTACTGAACAAGACTTGAAAACCAGTCAAAAAACTTCACTTTTCTATACCTGCAGGTATAGAAAAATCATCCCTGCATGGCTCAATTCACCTGGAAACATCAGGCTCCTCTTCCCTTTTCATCAGCAAACCCACAGATGTCGTAAATCCACCCCCAATCCTGTGAGCAGCACCATCCCACTGTTGAAAAGAAGGTGGATGTGGCCTCCAGACATGAAGTCACCTCTTGTTGGACAAGCAGGAATGCTCTGTGGAAACCACAGATCCACACGAAGGTGATTGGGCTCTTTGGGAATGGAGGAAAATCCTTTTTGCATGGCCTGGTCAGCTGTGGCAGGAGAAGACCTGGAACTGTGGCTTCCTATAAGATCTCTTGATTTCCCAGAGCATTTTTCACACGGTCTGCACAGCACTGGGACAACAGGAAATCCAGCTGCTGTCTGTGTGCCCACACATCTGCCTGATAATCCAGAGGGGTTCCAGGAGATCCCTGCTCTCCCCTCTCATCCCAGGAGATTTGGGATGGCCTGTGAATTAAGGGTAAGATGTCTCAGAGGCTCCATTTCACTTGGGTCTTCTGAACGCCTCTTTGTCCATCTCTGTGCTCCATTGCAGGAGGAGATTCAGCCTTTTCAGAACAACTTCTGGACAGTATTTGTGTTCCTCCAATGGCCAACGCTGCTGAGACAGTTAACATGTGGCAAATCTTTGTGCCTGTCCCTCAAAAGCTACAATTAATATTAATGGCAAATCAAACAGCATCAATGAGAATCACTCTGGTGTGACAGGCTCAATTTCCAGCCTGTGCCACCTTCCCATTCAGCACGTTAATACCAAGCTGACCTTCCCAACCATCTCCATGGATGAGATTGGCCCAGCAGGATGAATAATGGAGGAACCTGAGGGTCACCCAGTTGTCTGCAGCGGCCACCTCGGAGAAGGTTTGGCTGTGGGTGGCTGAGGTCACACGTACCTGGCTGTGTCCCTGCAGCTCCTTGTGACCCAGCACAGCTGAAGCACAGGCACCTCCTGGCTCTGGCACAGGGAGCAGCCTCCCCTCCAGGTCTCTGCTCCCCTGCACATCCTGACTCAGCTCAGAGCAGCACAAGGAGCTTGTCCTGAGTTCCAGGCACCACCAGAGACTTGAGGGCAGTCATGAGGAGGTCACTGGGGCTTCTCCAAAGATCCAATATTAGGGAAATTCAGCCAGACAGAGCCTCTGGATGCCAAGGGAAAACATATATTTCACGGAAAGGAGGAGGATGTGGAGCTCTGCAATCCTCCCCCACCAACAGCTCTGGTGGAAGGATGTTTGCTGAGGACACAGCCCTGAGGCCTTTCCTCCCAGGCTAATAGAACACCAGCCATGCCTTGCTGCCTCCTGCCTTGTTTTGTTGTCTGGTCTCACCGAAGAAGTGACAATTTCTTTCTCCAAACGCTTTGCAAGCACCATTTCCTTGAACATCAAGGGATGAGGCTGGACTGTCCCAGCCTGCAGCTCTGCAGTGTGAGCTGGAGAACACAACACAGGGTTTCCCTGAAGGACTGGATGCCTGATGTCTTTATCAATAAGACAACAAATCTACTCAGCATCTCTAAACATGGGGGCATTTCTGGGTTTCTGCAGCAGCCACCCCAGGAGGAGGTTGTACAGGTTCCAGCAATGCCATTTTTCCCTTGGTACCTAAAGTTTGATGAAGGTGAGGACTAGAGAGGTGGAGGACTCCCATGTGGAAACTCCAAACTTTGAATAGCCCATCATCCATCCTGCCTACACCAGCCATGCCAATTTTCTTCTCAAGCTGCTTGCCAGGGAGGAGGAAGCTCTTCACTATCCTCAATGTCCCTCCCCCACACACCCCACACCAGAAGAACCAGAGGAGAGATAATGCTTGAAAAACCACCAGAAAAAACTAATAATAACAATATGGAGCTGTCTCCAAAGAGCTGCTTTCCTTGTGTGGCAGGCACCTCGTGGATTAACCTTTTGCATCTGCAGGAAGAGGCAATGAATAACTGAGCAGCACTGCCTGTCCCACACACGGCTCAGACTCCACGGCTCACTCTGCAAAACCCTCTGCAGTGCCACCTTTTAACTGAGATGGGCACAGGGTGGGAGGCAAGAGGCAATGAGCTTTGCTCGTCCTGGGGAGGCCTCACCTCGAATACTGGGGCAGGTTTGGGTGACACAACATAAGGAAGATATGAAGCCATTGGAGAGTGTCCAAAGGAGGCAACAGAGATGGGGAGGAGCCTGGAAGGGAAGCGTGTGAGGACACTGAGGGCACTTGGGGTGTTCAGCTGGACAAGAGGAGACTGAGGGGAGACCTCATTGCAGGGACAACTCCCTGAGGAGGGGCAGAGGAGGGGCAGGCACTGATCTCTGCTCTGTGGGGACCAGGGACAGCACCCAGGGAATGGCTGGAGCTGTGTCAGGGCAGGGTCAGGTTGGATCTCAGGGAAAGGCTCTTCCCCCAGAGGGTGGTGGGCACTGCCCAGGCTCCCCAGGGCAGTGGGCACGGCCCCAAGGCTGCCAGAGCTCCAGGAGGGTTTGGATGATGCTCTGGGGCACAGGGGGTGACTCTTGGGGCTGGTCCTGTGCAGGGCTGAGGGCTGGACTTGCTGATCCTTGTGGGTCCCTTCCAGCTCAGCAGGTTCTGGGATTCTGTGATCTCACCATGCCTGGGAAAATGCCCAGGATCACAAACAAGCCCATATAAATCTGTCAACAAAGTTACACAGAGGAACAAATCCATTGGCCAAGGTGTGTCCACTGGTTTTCACAAATGTACATGGATGGTGATGTACAGGAGGGAACAGGGATTGTCCCCGATCTCAATCCACCAGCTCAATCCAGGGAGAAGGTGGTTAGTTCCTTCCAAACAGATCCTGGCAGTGAGATCCCTTTTTCCTGAGCTCTGACCAACCTGGTGTGGTGGAAGGTGTCCCTGCCCATGGCAGAGGGTTGAAACTAGATGAGATTTAAGGTCCCTTCCAACCCAGGCCATTCTATGATTCTGTGTTGACCTCAGTCCTTTCTTTTCCCCAGCTAAGACACATCCCCAAGGAATACTGTGTTAGCCCTTGACCAGAATTCATTCCCTGGGGTGCAATCCTATTTACACAGAAGTACTTGCAATGGAGTACTTGTAAAAGCAAAAAGTCAACCCTTGGAGAGGACAACCCAGAAGAGGCAAAGTGAGTGAAGGCTGCAGATGCTAGAGATAGAAAAACCTTTCTGTTGAGTCCCTGTTCCACTGGGTTTGCCACATGTACCGTGGCCCCTTCCCATCAGGGACTGCCATGCCACCAGGCTCATCCTTTGGGCTGACAAACCAGACGTGGCTGTTTTTCACCTTCCTTGCACTCCTGAAGAGTGAGAAGGAAAGAAGGACAGTCCTCCACTGGTGGCAGTGGTGCTGGAGGCCCCACGCTGCCTGTGTGGTGGGTGCTGCACCAGGCACTGGCACAGCATGCCATGGCTATTCATGCACAAACTATCCCAATTTACAGTCTCCCAACTCTCTGGCACTGGGGTTGGGGGTTTGGCTGCCTTCCTTATCCCAGTAATTGCAAAGGCTATGCCTGAGCACACCCAGCACAAGTGTTTCGCAGGAGGTGTCAGGATTGTCTTCCTGAAGCATCACAAATCTCCGTTTGTTCTAGTTCAGAGTCACCCCTTTTCCAGACGAGCCTGTAAGGAGGGAAAAGAGACCCTGTGCTTTCCCATCTCCACAGTTTTTCCTTCAGGCATCCTCACTTTGAGCTTGTGGGCTCTAAAGCTGCCCCTTGAGCATGGATCCCTGTTACGCAGCAGCTGAGTCCTGCAGCCCTTCAGGCCCTGGTGGCCTGGGCTACCCTGAGGGTGCACAGGTAGGTCCAGCTCTAAGTAGATGTTCTGCTGTGGCAGATCCAGCCTCACAGTCCCTTTCCCACCATTTCAGTAAGGTCCTTTCCCACTATAATTGCGTGTGGTCTCCTGTTGCCTGAGCTGCACAGGGATGAACCTTTGGAGCTGGCATATCCAGCTTCCTTGCTGGCTGCCTGTCCCAAGAGACATGGAAGCTCTTGGCATGTTCCTAATTATCATGGGGACACATCTGTGACAGGATCTTCCACCCTGTGAGAGTTTGGTTCCTTTATTCCTTAACAGAACTCCCTTGGAGGTGGCAGTCATGAATGATCCCACCTTTTCCTGGTCTCTCCTATCTGCTCCATTCCTCACCTGTTCCTTGGGGAGCATCTGTGAAGTCCATCCATGTGTGCAACCCTGTTGCTTGTGTAAAACAACCCTCCCAGATTCTCTAGGAGGTGTTTAGAGGGTCAGGGAAGAGGAATGTGAGTGTTGCCCCAGGATGTGGATGTGATGAATTCCTAAACAGCTGTATCCTCATGCCTGGATGTGCAGCTCTGGAAGGACCATTAACACGGAAGAAGCTGGTTTTAATGAAGCCAAAGTGCTGCTTCTACTTGTCCATGAACACTTGGCCCACACAGAAGCCTTGGAGGATCGAGGGGCAGATGTAGTTACGTCCTGAATGCAGGTAGGAAAAGGGATAAAGCTTTTCCAGTGCTGGATCCTCATAGACAAGGTCTAATAAAGAACCAGGAGGCTGAGAAGGATCTGTCACACTGGGCTTACCTAGAAAGCCCACAACATTCCTGGGTTATTCGCTTTTGGAAGGAGCAGCACTCATGTGTTCATACACTCACTACTTCACATGCTGAGGAAGATTCACCCACTGATTCTGAGGGCTGGTTGAGTCCTCAAAGCCCTTTCCTCAGTCCTTACAACAGAGGTGCTGAGCTGGAGGCAAAGAGGAGGGAAACAAACTTCTCCAAAGACCTGCTGCTTGGACTCATACCAGCAATGAGTGGCCGGAAAAGGTCTTCTTTCTTTCCTAATACTTGTCATTTCTGTGGGGTAACAAGTGCCCCTTCCCCAGTGTCAACTCATTAGACTTCACAATGATGAGTCTTTTGCTTTTTTCTCCAATGAATTCTTCAAATCTCCATTACCATCAGAATCTGTTGACCCTTGAAAATGCTTACAATGGTTTCATCTTTCTCTAGTTGGCTTTTCTTTAAACAGCACGGCAGAAATTTGCTTTCATACTTCTTTATTTCTAGAATCAGTAAAGATATAGAAGACAGAAAAGGAAAATATAGCAACCAAGGAATTTCTGCCAAAGGTTGTTTGCTGACCCAGTAAGTTCATGGCCTTGCTTTCTAGCTCTGCAAATACTGGCATGAGTCACAACTGAACCAGCTCAGGCAGTCTTGGTTTATCTCTCCAGGCACCTGCTGGTGACTTCCTAGGTCAGCTTAGGATGCTGCAAACAAACAGTTCCATTTGCCCCCCTCAAGGAGTAACCACCTTCCATGTGGAGGGCTGATGCCAACCGGTGGGCAAGGCAAGTAGTTTGATGTGCCAGCTCTGCCCTTCCAGGGTGGCTTGGTTTGGAATGGGTTCACCCCACAAAAAGAGGCCGCAACCTTCAGGTGTGATGGCTGCAGGGAGCGTGGTGTTCCCTGTGGTTGTGGTCTCCTCTCCCTTCCTCTTGCACCACAACATGGGATCCGTCCCTTCTCTGTCCCCTCCCCTCTGAGCACAGTTTTAGGTCAGACTGTCAGAGCCATGGCCAATCAGACCTCCCCATCCTAAAGAGGCCCTGTGCAATTTCATTACCCCCTGCAATGTCAAACTGCAGCTTGCTCTCATCCATCCTTTCCCTCCGAGGACTGCCCAGCCCCTCCCTTCCCAGCGCTGCTGGAACAAGCTTCCTAAGGTGAATTTACCACATTAAATTTGTCTGTGTTATCTGCACTACCCTGGTGTCGGTGCAGGAAAGAATGATGGATATGGTCCCAACCCGACAGAAATTAGGGAAGTTCACACTGTGTTTTAATAGCAAATGCAGTGATTTGACAGTGAATAATGGAGCTGGTCAGGTTCTATTAGTGGCAGATTAGACCATAATTCAATCTCAAACCTTGCTGTTTTAAGCCTTTCTCACAGACTGTATTAAACCTGACCCAGGTCTGAAGAGGCAGAATGGAAGTGCTCAGTGCACAGGGATGAATTACATCTCCCAGGGCCCAGAGGACAAAGCTGCAGTCAGACAGACCCCGTGGGACCACAGTGGCAGCATCCCCAGCTGATCCCAGGACCTCCGATTCCAGTGCTCAAACTCACCAATCTGACATACAAGGAGGCTGGAAAAATCTTTTGAGGGGGGGGCATCATCCATGGGGCTGCACCCGCTGGAGAGGGGGCAAGCCCCACACAGCCTGGGCTGGAAGGAGTGGGAATGCAGCCCAGATGAGGGACACACACAGCTAGGGGGGACAGGCCAAAGGGGGATCCAGTGGTTCATCCCAGGAATGGAACCAAGGGAGGGATGGAGACTACGGAAAGATCAGTGTGCCCTGATTCCAGGTGGAATGCTGCCAGCACTGAAGGAAAGCAACCCTGTGAATGTTGGGGTTCCACACCTCTCTAGGGAGAGTGCGAGACACAAGGAAGTGCCCCAGGGCATGGAGAGACAGAAAACTGTGATTTTTTCTGTGGTGAGGAGCCAGGGAAAAGTTTCCATGGCATAGCTGAGCACTGCAACACCAGGTTGCCATCCTATAAATGGTTCTCGTGTCATTTCCCTGAGGATGACTTCCTGAAGCTCTTGTTTGCCTCATTCCTGCAATCTTCAGCCACAGAGTGTTTCCATCACCTTTTAAAGCTCCAGGTCTGCATTTCAGACCTTCTTCCAGGGTTTTCTCACCCATGTCCCCACCCTGCCTGGGTTTTGTTTGCTGAACCAGAGCATGATTGGATCCCTGACACGGTACCGTGTTTTCTGACTGAGAGGAGAATGCTGAATTACTTTAGCAATCATTTATTGAGTGCCTAAGATACAGAAAAGCTAACAGAGATAACAATGTCCTGGAGATTAAATCCTCCATTAGAGAGACCTCACTCGGTATTTAGGGTAGGAAACATTTTCTCCTTGTTTTTTTTTTCTCAACCTCCATCTCCCTACACTGCAGGCTGAGAGTGGACAAGAGTTTGGAACATCCTCTCATCATTACAAGACACAACAGACCCCAAACAAAGCTGTGGAGTCACTGTCCTGCCTGTCTATCAGACAGAAATTTCCCCATCACCCTCTCCCAACACCCTTGTTGGGCTTTGGCTGACTGATGCTGGAGCAGCTGTTGATCACCCAAGCTGGAGGAGTTTGGTGGTGGGTACAGGACATGGACTGTCACTTCAGATGGATACAGCCACAGGAACCCCAAGGAGATGTTTTGCTTCTCTGCTGCTTTTGCAACATCTGGCACCTCCCATATCCTCTCTGACCTCCTTGCCAGGAGTTCACAGGAGCTTCCACTGGAACAGCTTTTAAAATTCCTTTGCTCTCAGCTTCAAGGCAAACTGGAACCTCTGCAGCAGCACAATGGAGACAGAAAAACACGGACATTGTAAAGCAGAAGTACAGACAGGGAGACAAAAGCAGTCAACAGGGTTTCTTTACAGTAAAGCACAATTCCTGCTCTTTCAGCTTATTGGCACCCTTGGGGTTTATACCTTGCAGCTCTTGAGGGCAGAAGGTACATTCCACTTGGACAAGGCAGCCCGAGACTTCCAACATCCAGAAACTGATGGCCTTACCAAAAAGGATGAAGTCCATCTGCCTTGAGCCCCTTCTCCTAATTTGTGAGAGAGCCAGGACCCCAAGGGAAACCTCTGGGAGACACTGGCCCTGTTGGGAAACAGCAGCTGAGCTTTCAGTACCTCTGGAAGGGTAGAGAACCAGGAGAGATGATGTGGGGAGCTGGAAGGAAGTGCTGAAACCCTCCAGGGAAGCAGCCCCTCAGGGCAGAGAAAGAAGCAGAGGGCAAGTGGGAAGTGGAGATTTTCAGAGAGCAAACGACGCCTGGGGGAAGGCAAAGGGCTGACCGTCTTCCAAGGGTGTGGATGGAGGAACTGTCAGTCTCCTGAAAGACACCAGGGCTGTTTGAAATCCCCCCGCGCAGCAGCTGAAGTGCTGGTTCTTACCACACCTCATTTACCTCTGCCCTCTTGGCTGCAAGGACCAGAGATGTTTTGCTGTTCTCCAGCCAGGACTTCTCCATGCACTGCTGAAACACAGAGGCCAAAGATACTGGGCACATCTCCACCTCTGGCCCTCCAGGCAACCCTGGGAAGGCTTTTTGCTCACTTGTGACCCATCGGTGCAAGGGAAACACCACAGGCAGCACTTGGTGGAGCACTTTGACACATGCTGGTGACAAGCGTGGCACAAGGGCTGGCTCTTGTGACTAATCTGGGAGAGGCTCCTTGAGGTTCCCCACGTTGCAGCTTGTCAGATTCTGCTTCCTAATTGAATCTCTCCTGGAGACTCCCTGGCAGAGCAGGCACATGACCAGGACTTCAGTGCAATTACTCACTTTCCACAGGTAGCAACACTAATGAAGGTGTGTCAGAGCCCTCACACGTCTCACGAAACATTGGATGTTCTCATCTCTGATTCAGACAGAGGCATGATAATTTTGCTTAGTTCAAGACCACATTCTGGCTCTTACAACAGTGCCTGAAATCTTCCCTCCACAGGCTTCCTGGAGCAGCATGAATGAATCCCTCACCTCACACAGGGTACCATGGGCTTTTGCTTTTTCACAGATGCTTCCAGTGCCCTCTGAGAGCAGAAGATCCAACAGTTCAAGAGGACCATCAGATCAGATGTTTCCCTCAGATCCTGTTGCACCTTCAGCTGAGCTCCCTGACCCTGTGGAGTTCTATCTGGGATGGCCGAACACTGTAGCCATCAGACCACTGTGAGGAGGCTGCTTTTGTGGTGCTTCCTTGACTCTTGGCACCATCACCAACCCTGGTCAACACCTAAATTTGTAGCTGCAAACCCACAGAATCACAGAGTGGTTTGGGTTGGAAAAGACCTTAAAGCTTACCCTGTTCCACCCCCTGCCATGGGCATGGACACCTTCCACCAGCCTAGGTTGCTCCACGCCCCATCCAACCTGGCCTTGGACAATTCCAGAAACAGCCACAGCTTCTCTGGGCAACCTGTGCCACAGCCAGAGGCCTGTGTGGGTGCTTTCAGCAAATCACTCTCCAGCAGTGACCAGAGAGCCATCACAAGACCAGCCACCCCCAGGAGACACACTGCCTTGTCCTGCTGGATTTTCCCTTGTGGGAGTGGTGCCACCTCATGACGGTCTCCTTGGGTTCCACTGCTTCCCTTGACTCCCCGAATGCCCTTCCAAAGCCCTGTCACCTTCACAGAGCAATTGTGGGATCCTGAGCCTGTTGGAGATGCCAACACTTGTTCTGTCAAGATGGTTCAAATATGGCATGTGTCAAATTAACCAAATAATAATCAGCGGCGGCGCCAGCCGTGCCTGAGGTGGGCATGGAACTGTAAATAGTGTTATGGTGAGCCAGAAACTGGAATTACATCCCTTCAGCCAGCCATCCCATGAGGGACAGAATGGGACATGCTCAGCCCAATGCTGTGTGCTGAAGAGCTGCTAAAACCAGCATTAAAACAACACATAGACATTGCTGTCATGATCTCTGGAGTCTAACTGAGAGCTCTGGGACGCTCTGAAGGTGCGAGGTGGGGGAAAATAGCCATTTTCTGTGTTACACTGAGGGAATGCAGCTCCCACAACACCAGCAGGTAAGCGTGCAGCAGCGAGGGGAACCAACTCAGCAGCTCCCTGGAGCAGAAAAGGCCCGAGGGATGCAAATCCTGCTGGGACTGGAGCATTCCCAAGGCCAGCAGGAGGATGCTCTTTGCGTTGTGCTTCTGTGGCTCTTTCAGTGGCATCTCCAGCACTGTCTTCTCCAGCGGCATCCGGTGCCTCAAGGACCTGGGGGAACATGAGAAATATGAAAAATATATCCTTAATCCCTGTCATAAACTTGCCCAAAAGGTTAGCATGGAGGCAATCAGTGGTGACACCGGGGTAAAACTCAATATTTGCAGTGGCAGCATCAGGGAAGGAATTTTTTGGCAACCCTGATCTGAATCCGTAACATCCTCACCAGGACCGCTAGGATTTCTGCTGCTAATTCCCAATATTGCAGCAAATATAGGGGTGCTGTAGCCTAACATGTGTTCTCAAGGGTCAACTTTATAGACAGGAAAGAGTGGGAAATGAAATCTAAACTTCCTGCTGCTGCCTTCTCTGAGTCTGTGGAGGATGTCTAAGTGCATTGGGAAGAGAAAGGAAAACCAGGGCTGGTGGGATACCATCCAGTGGGTTGGGTTTTGGAGGAATAGGCTGGAAAATAACCTTTCAAATGCAAAGGTTACCTGCTGCAGAACCGTACCCTCACACCTCTTACTTGTGGATTAGGTTTTGGTTTCAGCTTTTAGTTGATTCAGCAGATATTGCGGGATTGAGCAGATGGGTCTGTGTGGCTTCTTCCCCCTAAAACCTGGAGTCTTCCTAAGTGGGGACAATGAGCAGCCCCAACACACTTCTCCATAAAGAACAGGCAGTGCTGCTTCTCTAAAACTGATGGAAATTTGCAGAAGTCAAGATTTTTAATTAAAATCTTTTGGGTTTCTTTTTCCCCGCATGAAAAGGTCCACTCTTCCCCTACATGGTCTTTCTAGTCATAAGCAACCGTGAGCAAAGAACAAAAGAGCTCAAGGCTGGTCTGTTGGACTGGCAAAGGAAGATTTCATGAGCTCCAGGTCCATGTGGCCACTCTGAGTTCTGTGGTAACTTTAATTGAGTTTGTAACCTCAGGAGGAGTGAGCTGGGACTTTAACCCAGTCCTGATATTCCTTGCCTGCCTGTAATGGGATGAATTCCAATGACAGCCATTACCTGCAAGCTTAAGAACAGCCTCAAATGTCCCAGGATAGAGGGCTGGCATAGCCCTGCTAAACACAACACTCTGAGCAAGGTGGAGAGCTGTCAGCCTGGCCAGCAGTCAGCATGTTCCTTTCTATCCATCTTTCCATACCCTCACTCTGCTCCTCACAGCCTCTCTGGACCCTTCTTGCTCTAATTCCCATGTGTCTTCATCACCCCTGTGCATATCCAAAGTCTCCAAGTGCTGTTTGTTCCTGTAGGTGGGTTGGGTGTCCAGCTTTTACTGCAGTAAATGACCCCTGGAAATACTCCTGAAAGGACTGGGACAATCTCCCTGTGGCCAAATACACTGACTGGAAAAAAGTGGAGCTTCCTCCTGCTTCTTCCCAGTTCTGTTCTATGGCTTGAAAAGGGTCTCCTCTGGAAACACTCACCCTGAGGGAGCCAGGAGACCCTAAAAACAAAGACAAGAAGTAACAGATTTACCAGTCAGCACGACAAAGACACCGAAACACACACACGTTCCTTCACCACACTGGCACTGCAAGGGGAAGTCAGCAATGCACAGCAAACCTGGGAACACTTCCCAGGCATCTCAGTGCAACACAACCCTCCCATCCATAAAATGGGAACAGTGATAATTCCCCCACAGCTATAGGACATGAACAATGCAAAGGGGATAATTGTGAATTTGGTGAAAATTAGGTGGTTAGTGTCCACAGTCAGATCCACGTATTAACAAAGCCCATAAATCCCCAAAAGATAGAAGGTTTGACAATATCAAAAGGTTGCTGAGAAATAACCTGTTCCTCTGCTTCAAGGTTCATACTCCAGAGATTGCTTTCTCTGGCTGCAGAGACAATATTTCATGGAGTGGGGATATCTGGAGTGAGTCCTCCTGGGACTTAGACTGAGAAAAAAAAAATAATATTCGGTGCACTGAAGCATTTTATAACTGAGCTCCAGTGAAAGTCAATCCCAACTATTTACTTAGAGCCAGAAGAACTTGAGGGACACGTGCGTGGCACAGCCCAGCCGTGCCGAGCCCTGACATGACGTGTGCTGTGTGAACTAATCCAAAGACCTCGGGGCCCCTTAGCACAGCAGCAAACAAAAGATCATGCAGCAAATGAAAGATTTGGAAGAGCCTTCTGATTTTAAGCTGAGTTACTCCAAGCTGAAGGCAACGACAGCAATCCTCGTTGTCACTACAGAAGAGAAAAATTAAATCTACAGGATGGCGTTGGAAGAGTTTGTGGGTTGCTCCGACTGTTCAGAAGTAAAAAGCATCCTCTTCACTGGCAAATACTTCCTGTGCCCATCAGACCTTCCTGCTGCAGAGAAACTTCTCTCCATCAAACACTGGAGACAAACAAACATTGGGGACAAACAGCAAACACTGGGGCTGTTCAGCCTGAAGAGCAGAAGGTTGTGTGGAGATGCCATAGCAGCTTTCCAGGATCAGAAGGGGCTACAAGGAAGCCAGAGAGGGACTGTGCATCAGGAACTGGAGTGGCAAGACAAGGAGCAAAGGGTTTGAACTGAAAGAAGGGAACTTGAAGTAAAATATATGGAAGAAATTCTTCCCATGAGTGTGGGGAGGCCCTGACACAGAGAAACTGTGGCTGCCCCATCCCTGGAACTGTCCAAGGCCAGGTTGGACGGGGCTTGGAGCAACCTGAGCTAGTGGGAGGTGTCCCTGCGCACGGCACAGGGTGGAACAGGATGAGCTTTAATGTCCCTCCCAACCCAAACCATTGTGAGATTCTATAATTCTATCATTGGAGCCAACCACACTCACAATTACAAACAAAAGTCTCTCTCCTCAGCCCTTCTCCCTTCTTCCACATTCTGAGGAGCTCTGCACCCTGCCTGGGTAAAAATTACCCGCAGTGAATAGTTCCCAGATGCCATCAAGCAGCCCTTGCGTAGTCAGAGGGGAGGATTCGCAGCACCAAACCTGAAGCCTCAAATAGCAGCACAATTATACTCTTTACTGGTGCAGCTCCAGGAGTATCCAGACAAACCATGGGCAAGCAGAGTAATTTTATCCTGATATGCCTGTCTAAACAGCAGATAGCTCTTCAGTGGTGTTCTCCCTCGCTTGTTAATTTAACGCTTGATATATAGGAAAAATTAGAATTAAAATGTACCCGGCTGCTTCCTTCATTCCTGATTCCATTTAGAAATATCTCAAATCTCCCCACAAAAAAATGAGCTAAACTGCTCTGAGACATTTAAGAGCCTGTATTTTATTTTTAGACAAGCCTGTGTGATTTAGGCTCCTGAACTGCAAGGAAGTTTGCACAGCTCTGACGGCAGCAGATGTGATGGCAGCACCCATCACATCCAGATCCCAGTCCTGGCATGGGAGGAGAGGCAGGTCTCTGCTGCTTTGAACCATGGAATGGTTACAGACCATCTTGTTCCACCCCCTGCCATGGGCAGGGACACTTTCCACTAGCCCAGGTTTCTCCAAGCCCCGTCCAACCTGGCCTTGGACACTTCCAGGGATGGGGCAGCCACAGCTTCTCTGGGCACCCTGTGCCAGTGGGTGGGCACGCTCTTGAAGGACCACAGGGATGTGGATCTCTGAAAGACAACCAGAAAGGCAGGGCTGAATCCCAAAGGACAAATGGCTGGGGACAGCTGACCTTGGGGAGACTTTAGGCAGGGTAAGTTACGCACCAAATGTGCTGCTTCCCCAGCCGTGGGGGCAACAAGGAAAGCAAACCAGATGTTTGCTGAAGACACCGAGAGCCTTCCTCCCCCCTCTCCAAGACTCTCCAAGCAGCAGCCGTGCGCACGTGATGCCATGGAGAAGATGCTGAAGAGGCAAAGGCAGTTCTGAGGCTCCGTTGTACGCATCTGCAAGAGGAGAAGGCAAGGACTACACTGGACCCTCATTAATCTAAGTAGCTGGAGACCATGGGGACCACGTGAGGAAGTGCAAACTTGCACATCTGCGGCGCGGGAGTGACGCTCGCGAGCCCGGATCCTTCAGAGACACTTCTGAGTTTTCTTATTAAAAAACGGATTCTTGGGCTGGAGGCAAAACAAAAGAAACACTCGGTGTAAAGCCTCGTGCAAGAGCCCCAGAAGGGCCACGGGTCGACGTTAGTTAACTGTGCCACCAGAGGAGTGAATTCCAGGATACTTATGTCCCTCTCCACGGCTTTGTTTTTCCCATGGCCCACAAAATAAATGGAGATGTTTCAGCTTGGAGAGCCCGCAGAGGGGATGGTGGGTGAGGAATTAAATCCATCCATTTGAAAACCCACGGAGTTACGGATTTACCAGTGAGAAAATGTGTTATTTGCACTCATCAGAAGGGGAAAGACACAGAGAAGGAGGGAAGAGAGAGACAGGAGGGAAAGAGGCAGTGAGAAGGTTCTGGATTTAATTTGGAGGAGCCACATACAGAGGATGGAGCCCTGAATAGAGATTTCCTGCTCACCCCGACCCAAACACGGGGCAGAGTGTGAGACAGGCAGATGTGGAGGTTTGGCTGCTTTTTCAGGGCAGCAGGAGAGCGAAAGCTGTGCAGAACCATTTCCCGCAGTGCCTCCAAATGGATCACAAGGGTCACAGGGGAGACGATGCCCTGGGAGAGGCGTGGAAGAACAATAATCAGGGAGCATTATATTCTCAAACCTCGCATTGCAAAAAGGAAGGACCAGTGATAAATAAAAGTTGGGCAGTAAAAAAAATAATGCTGGGACAGATACGTAAAAAATCTGGGTCAATCAAGTGATTACTTGATCAACTGGTTAAGTGTTTGATCAATAACAGAGAGAGGAGGACTGTGCCAAGGACTGGCAATGAGGAAGGGAATAAAAAGAAGAGACAAAGGCTGGGAGAGATCACTTTTAAGAAATGCCTGACCACTCTGCAGTGCCTCCTCTCAAACAAACAGAGATACAATTATACCTTGCAGCCTTCCCTTTTCGTTCTGGGGATGAGGATCCCACAGTGCCCACTTGCTCTGGGCAGTACCACCTTGTCCATGAAACACCCAATTTTAAGAGCACTGGAAGTTTTCTGTATTTCTGGGGCAGACACCCATTTGTTGGGGGATGCTGCCAGTGGGAGCCCTGAGAAGGAGAAGACCTGGTACAGCTGCACGAATTTATCACTTGGCAATTTCGGTCTGACCGAGTGTTTTCTTCTCTGCAAAGGTAAATGAAGAGACCTACGGATGCCCAAGCACCTCGATTTTTGGGCAGGGCATTACATTGATGCCCGAGCAATGAGGACCAGGTCTGGGTGCTGGTACTGCAGGGAACTGATGACTCCCAGGGTGCCACAGCAGGGATGGACTTTGCTGCAAAGATCTACAGCAACCTGTGAGACGGGGAAGGGGAACAGGAGGAAATCCAAGTCAACGCAGGAACACAACGCCAAACGAGCGCAGAGAGAGTGAGCAATTAATGACAAATCCAAAATCTACACTTGCTTCCCACTTCAAGCACAAAACGAGGCCAAGTGGTAAAACTGTGTGCATAAAACCGAGCGCTGCTTCATCCGAAACCAAACGCCCAGGCAGAAATTGCCACGTTTGCCTGGCTCGGAGTCCAAACTGCAAACAAGCAGGAGGTCAAAGCTCATGCAACTGCCCTGCTGCAGCACTTGCCCGAGGGATGCCGGCAGGGCACCCAGACTGTGCATCCATGAGGTGCTGCCCTGCTGGGGCTGGGGACTCTCTGACTCTGCCTCAAGCCCCGCTCGTCTCTCCCAAGGGACTGGGGGAACTGGGATTTCTGCCACTCTGTTCCCGTATGTGCTGGCACAAGGGAACCTCCAACCTCCCCAAACACAGAGTACCACAACCAGACCAAGCTCACAGATATCTAGCTCCAAATGAAAGCAAGGTTTGGGGAAAAAAAGAAACCAACCAAAAAAACAAAAAAAACAAACCAAAAGTATTGTAAATCCATTGTAAACACATCCATCCCTCACTGCACAATGAGATTTGACCAGAGTCACAGAATCACAGAACGGCTTGGGTTGGAAAGGAGCTTCAAAATCGTCTATTCCAACTCCCCTGCCGTGGGCAGGGACACACTCCAGCTACAAAAACAGGCCCTCAAAAGATCTGACACTTCAGTAGTTAAACACAACCAAACATCCAACCTGCTCATGGTCAACACACCATTTCCAATGAGCCCCTCTTGCAAAGCTAACATGACCTCAAATTTCTCAGCTTTCCTAGAACTCAAATTTAACAATTTCAACGAATACTGAAAGTTTCTCAGGCAAGGTTGCTCTCTCTTCCTTTTGCTTCCCTCCTCTGCTCTGCTGCAGCACCCAGCTGTTCTTTCTGTAGAAAGTGTGTTACTATTTCTGGGAGAAGAGGGTGAGCAAATAGGAACCTGTGTTACGCTCTCAAGACAGGCATGATTAATTTGCAGTTAACATCCATTGCCTTCATTAGCCCTTCATCAAAGCCTGACAAATGTGAGAACAACAATGAAAAATAGAAATTAATAGGAGTATTAGCACTGGATGCAACCTGCTATAGATTTAATCCCCACAAAAGAGCATATGGATGTGTTAAATCTTCTTTCTTTGTAACGACCTTATATCCACCCTCCTGTCCTTGGGCATAAATCTATTTAAATTTAAAGAGATCTATTTATATACACATACGTGTGTCTGTGTGTGTGTCTATACATATGCAGGTGTATGCATGGAGGGGAAGGTTTTCTCATCACTTATCAATTAAGGCTGGGAAAACCACTTTGACTAAACCAAAGCACGTGTACAGTTTGACCTTCTGGATGGTTTCTCTCCAGACAGAGGCTGCTCCCAATGTCCCAGCAAGGGAAGGGCCCTGTGGGGTCCTGTCCCCAGTTTGCCCCACACTGAAGGAGTGGATCGACTCCGTGCAGGAGCACAAACACCCTGATGCCACTGGGCATTGTCCTGCCCCAAGAAAGAAGACATCAGGGCACCTCTTCTCCTCATTATTCTAATTTGCACCTCCTTTTCACGCTTTTTGATGCACTTCTCTTTGGTTTGGGCGGTGCTTTACACCAGAACATGCCAGAGATCTCACAGAGGGGCTGTTTGAGCAGAAAGGAGATGCTCACCCATTTTTCTGTAGGCATCTCCTCCAGCTTTTGCAGCTACTGGAACATGAGTGTGTGGGCTGGGAGGGCAAGAGGTGATTAAAAAACGAGGTTAAAGCATGTTCATGCCAAAGCTCTGTGGTACCTCGAGTCAGACCGTGTTGCCACAGCGGAGTGGGAAATCCACAGCGGGGAGTTGGCCAGGTGTTTGCAAACCCTCAAGAGAAAACGGAGGACCTGTAAGGAAAGGGGGAATTTCAATCATTGCTGCTTTCCTCACTGAAATCCTCTTGAAAGAAACGCTATGAAAAGAGCTCCTCATCTACCCTTCAAGGTGACCTGCAAAATGAAGAAAAATGGGTTTGTGGCCTTATTTTTGGCTGAGTTACGAAGGCCTGAAAAGTTGGCAGGGATTTGAAGCAACACTGGGATTTAATTTTTTCCCCTCTATTTTTCTACTTTTTCTTTTTTTTTCATGCTAGAAATGTAGTTTTTGTCTTCTCTGACACTCTGTGGCCAAAGAGAGAACAAGTGAAATCAAACCATCACAGGGGACTGATGCTGGTACATCCGAGAGAAAGAAGTGTAGTCACACCCCCCCTGGTTTGTCTCCAAAGGAGGAGGGAATACTTTTGGCTGCAGGAGGGTTATTTCTAGATAGAAGAGAAAGCATTTGTTTGGCTTCTGTTGGCCTGCATTTAACTTACTCATCTAAGGAAATCTTGGGTGAAAGTAAGGCTCTGATAAGATCTAACTCCCTTTCTCCTTTCACTGCCTACTGGGAGAGTTCCCATGTAAGTAGGACTGGATGGAGAAGAAGGAGAGGTGGAAAAACCCTTGTCTATGTCAAAAAAAAAAAAAATGCCTCATGCTAATGGTTCACAGGGAAGGAAGGAGGCAAACATTAAAATGCCTACATGGAAATTTGGAGGAATTATAAGCAATTAAACATTAAACCAGAGGTCCCTAACCTTGCCGAAAAAAATAACGAAGAAAACCTGGGTGTGTTAGTGCAGCTACAGCAAAAAGATAAACCAGGAAAATTAAAACTTGGGCAAGTAGGGGGTGAAGGGCAGCTCAGTCCTTCTTCAGAGCAGAGTGGGTTTGGGTTGGAAAGCTTCACTCGGGAACAGCACGGGGAGCACGGGACCCTGAGAGCAGAGAATGTCACCGACGGGCCACGGACACCCAGCTCCCCCCTCAGTGACACGGACCTCATGTCCGACATCACTGATGGACAGAACCCCCTCTGGCACCCTCGGGGTGTCCTCAGAGGTGTCCTCTCATGCTGCCTCCCCATCCCTGCACGTCCCAGCACGACGTTGGCCAGGCAGTGCCGGTGCCACCCCTCCAGCTGCCCTGCGGGTGACAAGTGGCAGTGCCACATCTCCTGCCTCGTGTGCTTATTCCAAAGCTGAAGTCATTGGAGCCACCACTGACCTGACCCTGCTCCCCTGGGAGATCCAAAAGGTTCCACCATTGTCCCTCATGGGGAGGGTCTAAGCATTGCAGGCACCACGTCTGACATCTCTGGGCAAACTCCACCAGTGCCAGCTGGAGCATCCCAAAAAACCTCCCAATTTGACCTCAACCTGCTTTCCTCTACACACATCAGTGCCACACACAGCCTGGTCCACACGTCACTGGGACTGGAGATCCCTGGTTCTCCAGAGGCCTTGTGGGGTCAGAGAAATTGGACACCAAAGCTGTCACCAACCCAGGCACTTGCAGTGGGATAGTCTAAAGGCTTGACCACACTTGTGAGAGAAAGGAGTGAAAAATACCTAATTTGACTGAATTCTATTTTTATTTTGCATTTTTTAATCATTGCTGTTGGGAAGATGTGTCCATCATCTCTTACTCCTAAAGCCCTCTCTTATTTCCATTCCAACTCGATGGCTTTTTTTACCAATCTAAACTTTTCCTGCCAAAAACCAGCAGGCTGGATCCAGGCTAGAAGCTCTAGGAAAGCAGTGACAGCAAAAGGCAGGATCTGGGAGCTACCAGGGCTTCCAAACAGGGATCTGCTCCAGTGTGTGGTCCCAGCTACCCAAGCTTTGCCCTCTCCATGCAGCCTGAGAAAGGTGAGGGTGCAAAACACAACCATGCGAAGAGCTCAGGGAGACTGAGGAAGAAGATTCAGGAGAGCATCAGGCAGAGCCCAGTGCTGCCTGTTTATCCCCTAGACGTGCAGATTGCCTCATTTTACACAGGCAGCATTTGTAAAATCCAAAGTAAAATCATTTACTTACCACCCCCGGCAGCGATGCCACGCAGGACTTGTCAGAGCACCACGGAGGAGTTGGGCAACACCACTGAGTAAAGAGCTGGGGAGCAGCTGGGCCCTCTTTCCACAGCCCAGGAGTTGGGGCATCATCCGGGATAAGAAAAAAGCAAATTAAGCAGCACCCTGAAAATGGCTCAAATAGGTCATTAGACAAAAGGATGGGACACGAGCACAGCCGGGATATGACCACGTTTGCTTTCCAGCCCGAAAAAGGTTGTGAGTCCCCAACGAGTCAACGGGAAAGGGGAGCCATCCTGGGCCTCCTTGAGGACCTTCTCCTTTGAGAACCACAACAGCAACGAGATCCTCCAAAAAGTGCAAGGCCCAAATCAAAAGTCAAGCCACTACTAAAGGAAAGACATTAATAAGATCTAAAACTCTGCTATCCAGAGGTATTAAGATGTTGGAACTAAACCTGCCTTATTCCCACTAGTTGTCGCATTTTAAGGAAACCTTTTAAAAGGATTATCTTCAGGAACTCTCTTTCAACAGACTTTCCTTTAAGAGTCCTTCATGGTGATACCACTATTAATTATGCAATGTGATATGATTATGTATTTATTCAGGTAGGGTTGGAAACACGAAGCAGGACTAACATTTGCAGGTGTCACTGACAATGTGGAGCGTGGTAACTCCAGCCTTTGATGTGGAGCGTGGTTGTGTGTGGGATCTGTGCAGGCCAGGCATCCATCTGCCTCGTCACCAGCTTGTTTGATCCGGGGGTGATTGGCTGGTGCCTTTATTTACACCTGGAGTTTGGAAACAGCCTGGCGAGGACCCCCTGAGTGCTGGCTCAGGTGGCCGCAAGGAAAATTCTGTGCGGATCTATATCTGTATCTAGCTGGAGATAAAGACATATATTTTTATCTGTATGTAGAGCTATTTCCATATCTGGCTGTCTCTCTATTTACCTGCTTTTAACAATAAAAAAAGCAACCTCTTACGCAGCTGTTGCTGCTACATTTAAAGGAGAAGAAGTAGTTATCCCGCATCCCTCCCCTTCCAGCCTGGGCGAAGGTCTCCGGGAATTGACAGATGGTTCAGCAGCCTCCGGCTTTGGGCTCGCGGTCTCATCCTCCCTGGAACTATTCCTGCGAGGAAGGGCCGTCACGCCGAGAGCACGGGAAGAAAGAAGTCACCTCTGTCCCCACCTAACGCCCGGCGAGGCGCAGCCACGGGGAAGAGCTCGCCCCGGGGCGGGGGGGGGGGTGTTTTAATCCCTGGAGGTGTCTGTGAGAGGGGTCTGCCCTCCAATCACTAGTCCTATAGGGGACATTGAACCTCAGCTTCAGGCACCATCCGAAATGCAAAATCATGCAGACGTGGCCCTTAGATTTTGGGAGGTTGGAGGCCGCCCGGCTGACGCAAAATATGCGCACCAAAATATGACCCAAAGCAGAAGTACGCACCATATAGCACCATATGTGCCTCACCACTCACAAAGGACATTTTAGGAAATATTTTACATTGAAATCCAAAGGTTCTGCTCCAATTCAGAGGGATGTTGCCTTTGCGTGTGTGTGGGCGTCATATATATTGTGCATATCTACAGCATACGCAGGCTGGATGTATGTTTAAATCTGTGTCCGTGCACTTGGGATATATGAATGCTGTAAATATCTGTACAATATGTGTATATTTTATTTTATAGGCAGAGAAGGAACTGTTTGTATCACATAAGCACAGAGACGCAGCACATACATGTTGAGCACACAAACTCCGCTATATATATATTATATATATACATATAGACACATATATAACATCTATATTGCATATATTATCCATAGATAGACACAGACTTTTTTTTTCCCCTAACTAAACCATTTTCTTTTTCGTTTTGCTAATTTACTCAAAGTCTGTAACATAAAATAGGAGCTGGGGAAGGGGGGAGAAGGGAAACTTCGCTTTACCTACTTCAGCTGAATCTCATATCATTTCTTTTTTTAAGGGAACTTCATTGTATATTCTAGAAAAGTATATTGGTGGGGTAGGTTTACCAGAGGCAGAGAGAATGTGCAGGGAGTGAGAAAGTGAATTGATGGATGGATGGTTAAATGAATATAAATGAACTGATACCTTTACAGGAAAATAACATTTCTTTTCTTTTTTTTTTTATTCTATAGATCAGTGGGTTTTGTATCTGTAATTCTTTCATATCAGCAAAGAGGAAATAAACTCCCATGTAAATCATTTTCCCCCCATCTGGAAGCATATTAAAAGCATGCCTTTTTTTTTTTTTCTTTTAAGCAGAGCCTTTTTTCCCCCCTATTTGCTTATCGGTTCATCCACCATTACATTTTAAATGAAATTGCAAGACCCCCCTCTCCTCCTTTCCCCCCCCCCCTTCCTCGCCTCCCAAATTCCGGGCTGATGTCGGAAAGAGGGAATCAGCCTCTCCCATGCTTTAGAATAACTGACCTAGATTCAATTACAGATAGACCCGGTGGAGAGGACGGCACCTCGCTGCCTTCTCAGGGGTCTCTTAAAATAAAAAAAAAAAAAAAAAAGGCAGAAAATAGGAAAATAAAAAAAAACCCAAAAAGTGGGGGGAAAAATGGGGGGAGCGAATAAACAGCCGGTTCCCACCAAGCGCTGCGAGCGCCCGAGCGTCCCTCGCCCCGCCAGAGCCCCGCAGCGCCCGCACCGACGGCGCGACCCCGCCGCTGTCCCACCGGCAGGGACGGGGCTTGCTCAGCCTCCCGGCTGTGTTTTTGGGGGGGATTGTTTCGGAAAGGAGAGCTTTTGGGAGCGGGAAGAGTCTCCCGGTTCTCCGCGCCGCCTCCCGGGCTGGAGCGAGGGGACACTCCGGGAGGAGCGTGGAGCATCGCGGCTTTCCCTCCTTCCTTCCCCGCCTTCCCCGGCACCGGCGGGGACCGGGGGGGTCCCACACGGCCACCCCCCAGTCCCGGGGGGCTGCGGCCGCACGGGGAGGGAGAAGAAGGGGGGGCTCGGGGCCCGCAAGACGGCTTGTTTCATTTCCAAGTGGGACCGGGGCCGCTCCAGGACGCGCCGCTCGCAAATATAATCTTCATATTCAGTTCAATGGAGTCTCCTTATAATTTACAGCGGAGAGATAAGGCTGGAGGATGCAATGAAAAAAAAATCTGAAGTCATCCTCTCCCCCCCTGTACTGCGCTGCACCTTGGGCAGCGGAGCAGAATCCAGAATCTCAACTTCTCCCGACATATGTTTCCAGCAGATAAGTAAACAATCTGGACGTGAAATGAAAATTTTAATTAATGCAGTAATGCTATTACACCTCAAGTGTGCAAATCCCATTGCCTTGCACTGTGACAATGGGTGGGGAGGAGGAAAGAAAGCAGACAGACAACAAACCACAAGCAAATTCTAATCTGGGTTTTGCTTTTCACTCGGCTCCAATTGTTTTCATAGTTTGTTTCCTTTGAATTAATCTCATCCTTATATTTCAATAATTACCAGCTACTCATCTCTTCCCCTCTTTCTCTCACCCACTCAAAGAGCCGGCTCCCGCTCCCTCGCTCTCCTCTTTTAAATTGGGATCAACCTGAATTTAATTTCGGGGCTTTTAGGCATACACGTTGCCTTGTTGCAGTGTGGACCTGCACAGACCCTACACGTTATTTCTTGTTTCGCTTTCCGAACGCGGAGTGTTCAGTAATAATGAAGTATTTTGCCCTAATAAAAAGGGAAGAGAAGGGAAAAAAAAGGGAATAATAATAATAATAAAGACTGGGTTGTCCCTTTGATGTTGGTATAAAACACCCCAACTGGAACAGAGGCGTGTGAAGGGAGACAAGAGAGAAGGGATGGTAAAATTAAGGACCGACAGAGAAAACAAAAATAAGAAGAAGGGTAAAATACAGACACATCAAAAGCCCCGAGGCTGTCTCGCTCCGAAGCACGGAGCAAACGCGGAGACCTCAGCCCGCGTCCCCCCGCGGCGCCGGGCTCCTCCAGCCCCCCGAGGGGACCGGGAGATGCGCGAGCTGCGCTGGGTTTAGCTCAGTATTTCAAATTTTAAGCATTTTTGAATTATTTTGTGGTAATTTTTACGGGGGGCGGTGGGGACGCCGCGGCGCGGGGACCGTCCTGCAGAGCCCTGCCCGCGGGACCCGCTGCCACCCGCAGCCCCGAGTGGGTCCCCGGCCCGGCCCGGTCGGTCGGGGCTGCAGGGAGCGGAGCAGAAGGAGGAGGAGGAGGAGGATGTGTTTCTGATCACCGCTTACTTTTAAACACTACAATCAAGGAACGTAGCCAGGAGGTCGGGCCTGGAATAAAACCGTAAAATCAGAATTGCAATCTTTTTGATGTTTCAAAGTCTCTTTGAATGCCTTTGATACACTCAATAGCAAATTTACTGGGCTATTATCACTAATAAGCAGAAATAAGTAATATCTCTCAGAGACTTCTATGGGCTTAATGTGTCCTTTTTAAAATAAAGTTTTTTAACATCACTTAATTCCCCCTCTGTCTTTGTCTCTCCTGCAGCAGAGCTCCCTGGCGATCGCACGGCTACACCTGGGCGCCAGCGAGGGCTCTCTCGGTCCCTTCGGCCCCCCGAGTTCTTTCCTCTTGCTCTCTTATTTGTTGTTTTGTTTAAAGGAAGGCCAAGGTGGATGACTTTAAATGTCTTGGTGGTCCTGCAGCAAGCACTGAGCCGAAATGGAATCAGTTCCGGAGAGGAGAGGAATATACNGAAAAAAAAGAAAAGAAAGGAGAAATTGGGGTGAGAGGAGCTGCCGGGGGAGCGGGCCAGGCTGCGGGAGAGACTCTTGCCCGAGCCCGCGGTGCTCCTGTCCCCGCCCGACCAGGGCCCCGCTCGTTCCTCGGGTGCGGACGAAGCTCCGCAGCCCGGCCCGGGACAGCGCCCGGCTGCGCACCCAAGGCGTGGTGCGCATAACCCCGCGCCCTTTGTTTAATGATTTTATTGAAAGAAGGAGACAGTTGTGGGGAAACAGGTTTGACAAGGAGCTGCATTTCCCCCTCGAGGGAATAGCTTTTCTTCACCCTTCTCTCTCTCTCTCTCCCCCCACCTTTCTTTCTGTTTTTGGTTTCCCTTTGACATCAAAGTCAGTAATCGGTTCATTTCAGTGTCAAGATCATTATTTAATTTATTTATCTCCACGAGTTAAATAGCTACACACCTGCAGCCGGGCGAGAGGGTTGGAGGGATAACACGGCGCGGGGAATGGGAACGAAACGCACAGCCAGGAGAGAGGGACGGGAGGGGAACGGCGAGGGAATGAGGAAAAGAGAACGAGGAGCAGGAATAGAAGGCAAGAAACGAGAGAGAGAAACGGGAAAAGAGGGAGACGAAGAAAGAGAAGAAGAACGGAAGGAGAGAGAGAGGGAAAGGATAGAGGGAAGGGGAAAAATGAGAGAGGGAGAAAGAAGAATTTAAAAATAAGGAGAAGGAGGGAAGGAAGGAAGGAGGGAAGGAAGG
>VWZF01007013.1:158917-288399 GCA_013396755.1 Sclerurus mexicanus | reverse complement strand
CCCTGATAAAATAATTTATGCAACTCCAGCTACAAATAGTTACACAGACACAGCATCCTGCAGGCAGAGATTTAATGGAGCAGGTCACTGCCCTGCACCTGCGTGACACAAGAGGGGAGCAGTGATGGATGTGGCAGATTGGGTCATCCCAGATCTGCTTTCTCACACTGGCCAACAAGAGATGGTTCCTGGGAAGGCACCACGCTCTGTGGGAGGGAGTTGTAGAACAACTTGCTTCAAAAATAAAGATTCCCCATGGATTAGGACCCGGTTTAAGCCCTGAGGCTGAAGTTTACAGCCCTTTCAAATCTTAATTTTTGTTCTGCTCATTTAATCCATCCGTGATGCTCCACGATCCTGTGTAACCACCCTGTCCTCTAGCACAGTGCGGTGTGCACTCACAGACCTCACTCCTCACAGGTGATATGCTCTTTCCTCTTTTGCAGCACCCAATAGTTTCGTACTTTGCTGTTAATGAGGAAGGTGATGCATATTTTTTTCTCAGGGAGATTTCCGTCCTGGCTCAGGTTCCCTGCCGGTGGTAACCCTGTGGTGTGGCCAGTCACCCTGGGGAGCCACCAGTCCCCTGCTGGCTCTGTGGGCAGGTCCAGGGCTTTTCACTGGGGTGAAGGTCCTACTTGGTGAGCCAGAGGGATGGCCTGACAGCATGATTTTATGTTCCAAATTATATCAGCCATCCCAGACCATAAAATTAAGCATCGTTCCAGAATTATAGAATGATGGAATGGTTTGGGCTGGAAGGGACCTTTGAAGGTCATCGACTCCAAGCACCCTGCAATGAACAGGGACACCTTCCAATAGCCCAGGTTTCTCAGAGCCTTATCAAACCTGATTTTTAATGTTTTTAGGGATGGGGTGTCCACCATCTCTTGGGAAACCTGTGCCAGTGTTTTACCACCATCACTGGACAAATTTTCTTCCTTCTATTTGTCTTACCTCTCTAGTTCTCTGTGTGCTGTCACATGGAAGGGCTGCATTGAGCAACATCGACTGCAGCCAGGTCAGCAGCCACTTGAGTTGATGTTGCTGTCCCTGAGAAGGACACGGCACTGTGGCAGAGAGCACCAAAACTGCCCACGGGGAGTCAGGTGGCAGCTTGGGTTCCATGGGACCCACAAAGGGCCTCTGGGTGCAACCCCTGCTGGAGATTCCTGGGGCAGTGCCACCTCTGTGCCACCCCCTGGCCTTTTCTCGGCAACTTCAGCAGGTAAATAACAGCTAAGAGTGGCTGAAGAGCTCTTCATCCTTTCCAGGGTGAGAAATGCCTGGTGGAAACCTGTTGGGATTCCCCTCCTTTGAGCAGACTCACACTGCAGAACCCCAGGAGGCAATTGGGTGCATCAGCCCCAAACCTCCTCAGGGAACAGTCCATGTAGATCACCCACGGACTTTGCTTTCCCTGCAGCAAAAGCAGCGAGAGGAAGAGCTGAGGAGTCTCTCCAGTAAATAAGTCCATTCACTGTGGCCATGGATGCAAACCTGGGGGCTTGACACGGCATTGACTTCCCAGATATTGTATGGCCAGGGAGCCTCAGTCATTGTCAGCAGCACGAAGGGCAGGATAAATGACCTGAGCTCAGAAGTGCAGAGCAGGCTTGTAAGGAGAGGCAGTATCTTTTATTAGACCAACTGAAACAGCCAAAAAAAAAAAAAAAAAAACCAGACAGGTTTTCAGGCACATGAGCTCCGAAATAGAAGCAACAACTTTCAAGAAGAGTGCCAAGGCTGAACTGTTTATCTCACACACTCACCCGCCTCTGTGCCTGGGAAGGCTGATGGCTTCATCCCTGTGACACAGCATCTCCCTGCAGCAGGATGGAGCACCGGAGTGTGATTGCTCCCAGCTACACATCAGGCATGGAGAGACATGGGAGCTGGTCCAAGGAGGGATGAAAAACTCCAGTTAGGGGAGGGAAGCAACATTTGGTATGTCAGGTGAGCTCTGGAGTATCTTTTTGTGGATAGCTGATGTGAAAGAAGCACGTGGAAAGCACGTGCTGCTCAGACAGACACGACCAACTGCTGCGTTCTGCAAGCAGAGGACATACAAAATATTGTCTCGTCGTTACTCTGGTCCAGCTAAATAATGTGAGAAGTGGAGATCTGGTCAAGGTGCAACTATGGGAGGAAAGCACTCCTCCTTGTGACTTATGAGCTCCCAACACTAGTTCATAGGCTCAGGGTTCTTGCAAATCTATGTCCTGTCCTTGAGCAGCACATTTTGCAGCTGAATATCTGAATGAGATGGATGGTGTTCCAAGGCAGTAGCCACCAGTGTCCTGGAGGGAAGCAGTGCTGGAGTTACAGGAGCATTTGTTATGTTAGTGAGGGGTTGTCCAATTCCACTTCACTCCTTTTATTTTGGATCTGTCAGCACCACACATATCGACAAGGTGCAGTGAGATTTTTTTGGGGGCAAAACTCTTTGGTCTATGTGACCCCCCTTGTGAAAGATCTGCCCCCACAAACACAGCCAGGCCCAACACACTTAAACTTCCCAGCTAAATGAGGCAAACCATGCAAGAGCCATATCGTTTCTTCCCAGCTCTTCTCACTCTCATATGGCAGAAACAGAAAACCTGTAAGAAGGCAATACCTGAGACCCATCAAAGATCTGATAAACTGCCAATTTATCTTACTGGAAGGACTCCAGGTCTCTTCTCACCTTCTCACTGCTCACAAAACTGTCCTCAGCATCTCAGGTTGAAGCTCCAAGTGGGGGTTTGGGATCTTTGAAGCACTGAAGGCCATTTCTTCCCCATGACACATTCCCGGGATAAAAGTAGGACTCCAGGATTGCCAGTCATCAAGTGCTGACTGCTATAACCCTGGAGAAGTCATCTGTCACGTAGTCCAAAATGAACTGAATATTCTCCTGCACACAGAGGGAGGTTTGAAGAGTATTGTTTGGGTCCTGATCTGCTGGAAATGGATCACAGTTGTAAGAGGTTCTCCAGCAACCAAGAGATGCTCCATGTTGTCCTCCACCCCACGGCAGTAAGAAACGATCAGTAGTTACAGATGCTCTTCAGCCTCAAATCTGAGACCCTCCGTCAACTTCACTCTGTGCAAAGCACATCAAATGCTGGTTGGCAGAACCAAGACTGCCTGGAAAACACAGCTTTGGGTTGAACTGGTGAAACCAGGTCTAAACAACCAGTCAGTTCTTCTGTTTATGGAAAATTCAACCTTCCGCTGACCCCCCTGAGCAAACCAGCTTCAGGAAGATCACAAGGCACGTATCCACCCATACAGTTCAAAAAGGCAAAGGCTTCCATCCAAACACTGTTTTATGGGAGCCCAGATGTCTCTGAGATGGCTTTTGTTCCTTGCCAGATGTTTGTGGTGGCATCTTGGAGGCAAACCTGCTCACTGGCTCATCCCTAGCCTGGGAAAGGTCCTCAGAGTCTCAGCAGAACAGAGTAATGTCACCTGTCCTTGAGCAGGAGAGGTGCCCACACATTGCACGTAGACTTTGTGTAGACTGGCTGTTTGCTCTGGGGTGAGTCAAATGCCATCTCAGAGACCATATTCTGGTGGGGAGTCAGCAATGGGTCCCAAGCAATTAAGGAAAGATTCCCCCCAACATCCTCTCCAGGACTGCAGAAGCCATCCCTCAAGAGAAAGCAGCAGGGCTGTGGTCTCCAGCCATGCAATGGTCTCCAGCACTCTCCTTGGGCATGAGATTGAGCTCCTGCCCAGCAAGGCTGTGAAACAAGTCTGCAGAGCCAGGAAAGAGGGAAACAGCACTGCTGGACTCCAAAAAATGGGTCTGCTGGAAGGATGGAGGCAGCCAAGCATCTGGATGGAGAAGACCTAAATCCTTTGAGCTGCTTGAAGATCTACCTTGGAGATCCACCTTGGTAGGGGCTGCAGCCTGCCTGAGATACATCAACCCTGCTGCAGGACTGACACAGTGGATGGGAGCAGAGCTGCACTGGCCTGGAGCTCCCAGAAGGTGTTCCTGGTCTGAGCTGTACATTCCCTCTCCTGCCCTTCCCTACCTGGTCCAGCTTGTTCAGCCACAGCCTCTTGACTCAGGGTCCTCCTTCCCTGGCAAACAAATCCCTCCACAGCAAACTTTGGGGGAAGTCTCAGGAACTAACTTTGGGGGATGGTGCAGATTATATGATCATGGCTTGAGGAAATTATTATATTTTTAATTGAATTTTGTGTGCTACGCACAGATACTACAGTAGTGGGCCCTTTATCAATTGTTAACACGAATACTAATGAATACTAATGCTAATCATTTGTTTCTGGAAACAAATACAAAGATTTTTGAT
Source organism: Sclerurus mexicanus (assembly GCA_013396755.1). Classification (NCBI taxonomy): domain Eukaryota; kingdom Metazoa; phylum Chordata; class Aves; order Passeriformes; family Furnariidae; genus Sclerurus; species Sclerurus mexicanus. Next base: position 284,092 of record VWZF01007013.1, on the reverse strand, counting down.
GGGAAAAAAATATCTCTGAATTTTAACACCAAAAATAATGAAATGCATTGCAGTCTGGTGATGCCACAAGACAATACCCTGCAGATAAAATATGGTGACACTAAATGTGAGATATGAAGGAGCTGCTGCTTGTGTTGTTGATTCTCACAGAATCCCAGGATATGCTGAGTTGGAAGGACCCACAAGGATCAGCCAGTCCAACCCTCAGCCCTGCACAGGACCAGCCCCAAGAGTCACCCCCTGTGCCCCAGAGCATCATCCAAACCCTCCTGGAGCTCTGGCAGCCTTGGGGCCGTGCCCACTGCCCTGGGGAGCCTGGGCAGTGCCCACCACCCTCTGGGGGAAGAACCTTTTGCTGAGATCCCACCTGACCCTGCCCTGACACAGCTCCAGCCCTTCCCTGGGTGCTGTCCCTGGTCCCCCCAGAGCAGAGCTCAGTGCCTGCCCCTCCTCTGCCCCTGCCCAGGGAGTTGTCCCTGCAATGAGGTCTCCCCTCAGTCTCCTCTTGTCCAGCTGAACACACCAAGTGACCTCAGTGTCCTCACACTCTTCCCCTCAAGACCCTTCCCCATCTTCATTGCCCTCCTTTGGACACTCTCCAATGTCTTCAAAGCCAGACTGACACAGTAAGGCCAAGCTCCAGAAAATGACTCAAGGGAAAACTCACCAACCTCATCCCAAAACTGCAGCAAACACTCCCCAGGAGCCACGTGAGGGCAAACCACCCCCTCCAGGGCAGAGCCAGCAATGCCTCCTCCCCTGGAGTGGGTCCCAGCCCTCGTGCAGAGCCGAGCCTGCAACGAGTGATGCGCCCTCTTCATTAGTTATTTACTGCGCTGATTTACAAGGTCCCCATGTCTCCAGCAACTGCTTGTTCTTTACGAGGTTTGGAGATGAAAGCCAACGCTATTTCCACCCACCCAGCCCAAAAAGCAAGGCAGGCTCAGTAACTCTTTCCTGTCCCTGGAGTCAGGGATTCTGCGGGGAGCAATTTAGCCAGCAGGAGATTCCAGAAACGGCAATTAATGAAAGGCTTGGATAAAGCATGTCTTACATCTTTCTCCAAATACGGCCAGAGAGGTTCACACTGGGGCGGGGGAGGAGAACGTTGAAAGGAGGGCCTGCTCTGGAGCACACCCAGTCTGCAGCACCTGCAGATTTCCCCCCCAGGATAAATAACTGAGATATCTCTGTCACTTGGGGCTGTTCAAATTATTCATGGCAAATAAATTACCAGGTGTATTTAGTCTGTTGTCCGTCCCCCCCACCCCGCCTCCTTTTCCTACACACTCATGAATCACTTGGAAATGGATTCTGATTTCTGCAAGTGTGTCTATTAGTCATAATAAAGAGACAAGGCAGGGCTCATGAGAAGTCCTGTGGCCAATGGGATGTAGGCAAAAGCTCGTTGTTGGGCTGGTATCTACATCTGAATGGTGATTCAGGTCATTTGCTGCTCCTTCTGAGCCTGGATTGGCAATGGGGCTTTTCCTCCCACTCTCTTGTTAATGAGTGGTGGGAGCAAAGATGGACAGCCATGGAGATGCTCAGCACAAAACTGTTCCACCAGGCAGGAATCCCCTGCTTCTCCTGCAAATGTGGCTGCTCCAGCAAAGATCTTCATCCCTGTGGGGATGGTTGTCCTTACTCTGAGCCTCAGCAGTATCCAAGAGCATTGGTATCCACGTGTGCATCCGACATCCGAGCTTTCACAGAGGCCAACCAGTGCTGCCCATTCATCTCCAAGAGTCAACACACCAAGGCAATAAGTCCTCTGCCTGCCAGCCAGGATGTTCCTGGGAAGATGTATGAGCAGTGTTTCATCCCCTTCTGTTGCACCATCTGCTGCAATCCCAGGTGCTGAACATCCCAAGCAGGGCAGTGGATCAGCCCCGTCTCCTCTGCTCCGGCCCTTTGCCTCCGTAGGCAATTCCCACCCCAGCAAACGAGGTTGTCCCAATGTAATTCCCATGTTCCACTGGCCACAGAGGGAGAGAAAAGCTTGTTATGGCTGGAATACAATTTGCACCCCCAGCTTGGGCAGAGGGGTGAGCTGAGAGCACACAGGTGGGAGGACAGGAGGAGGAGGGGCTATGTCCAGTTTTCCTCTGCAGCATGTGGCAGTTCAGGTTGCAGGGGACAGGAGACTTGTCTGATTACTGGCCAAACAATAATGAGCAGCAGGATTTAAACACATCCAATTACTGCTGTTATTCAGTGGGCAGAGGCTGATGTGAGAATGCAAACAGAGAGAGCAGAGACGTCTCTGCTGGGGAAAGCTGTAGGAGCCTTGTAACTCTCCCCTCTGAAAAGGGATTTAATCAACAGCTGCTCATTTGCAGGGCAAGGAGGAAGGAGGAGTGCTTTGTACACAGCACTGACTTTTCACACTCTCGGGGTCGCAGACAACTCCCCTATCACCACCCTCCCCTGGGAAGGACTTCTTGATGGCATGAGATCCATCCATCCAAACACAGCCCAGGGCATAACCCTGAAGCATCTTCCTTTCCCTCTGGTGCTCCAGCTCTGTTGTGATGCAATGGCTTGGGATGATCAGGTGGTCTCAGAGCTGACAGAGGTGGTGGGTGTGGAGGACCCTTCACTGTGGTATCCATGACATCCTCTCCCCTTATTGGTGCTGGTTTTGGTTTGGGAGCCTGGCCTACATGGCTCCTGCTCTAGTAGACCTGTCCAGGAGGAGGCACCAAGTTTCCAGAACAAAGGAGCTGTCCTTGGCCAGTTTGACCAGGATAAAAACAACTTCGCATCGATGAGCTTGGTGCTTCCCTTCCAGCTGCAGGGACACAAACAACTGTGTAATGAGCCAGGGGCTCATTTTGCTTTCTCTTTTCCAGGATCATCCATTTCTCCATCCACTGGACTCCCTAAATCGCAGCTGAACAGTTTCAAAAAGATGAGCCTCATCTCAGCCCAAGGGACTCCATGCGACCCCTTGGCATGTTGAAGGTTCACTGCAGTGAGTAAACTGGTGGCACGTGCTCCCCAAACTGAAGAATTTCCCAGATTTTATAGGATTAGCACTCTCACCAGAATCACAGGTGATTATTGCTCCCTTCGGTGCTTTCACATGGCTTGGAATAACGCCCTAGGGATCCATAACAATTAACCGACTTCAGCATCTCACGCTGCCGTCAGTCAGCGACACAGGAGAAGAGAGCCTCCAAAATGAATCAAAGCAGAGGAAATAAGTAGTTTAGCCCTTTTCTTTGCTATTATTCCCATGTTAACACCGGAGTTCTCCCCTGTGGGATGGCTGCAATTCCTGCTTGAGCAGAAATTCGCTGAGATAAAGTGAGGATCGCAGTTTTATTTCTGTGCTTGCGCTGCTTTTCAGCAACAAATCCCCAAAACTAACTCCAAACAACAGGAGAAGATTATTTTCCTCCTTGGGTGGCTTCTCCTGGCTTTGGTGTAGTCCCAGCACATGGTTCCCCCCGAGGTTAAAGGTGTGCTTGAGTCCCGAGGGAAGGCAGTTTGGCAGTGCTGGCTCTGCTGATCCCGTCGCTGCCCCGACACGTGCGGTGAGCGCGGTATTTTCTTCCGTTTATGGAGGATTCTTTTCCCATTAATCAGCCGTGGTTCTGTATTTAATTGCAGCCCAAAGACTCTCTCTCTGACTCATGCTGTGCCTTTATTCGTTATCTGACAGGTATGTGTCTGCCTGCTGGGGTCAGAGGGCTTTGCTCCTGATCCTCGGCAGGATGTCAGGACCAAACGGTCCAGGGATAAAGTGGGATGGGAATGCAGCCTCCTGGCACATTCCCAGGTGTGGACTGCTCCTGCCTGGAAGCAGCCCTGCCATCTCCAGGTCTGATCTCCCTGGAGAAGCCAAGCAGAGCCTGTTTGTCATGAAAGGCGTCTGGAAGGCTTCTCCTGCCAGCCCACCCCGGTGACTCCTGCCCAAAGGCTCTTTGGTCATAGAACACTGGGCAGAGTGGCCTTCAACACATTTGTCCTTCCTCCAAAGTCCAAGGGTTGTCTCTGTAGCCCTGGACTGGCACTAAAATTTCAACCTGGATGCTGGGGATTTTTTTAACTATTTTTTTTCCTGAAAACATTGCCTGATTTCTAAGGCAAGAGTGAAAAAAGGTGATCTTCAATAGATGATCCTTAAGGTCTCTTCCAACCTAAACCATTCCATGATCCTATGAAAACTGCGTGCAAAAATCCTGCCTGTTTCCATTTTTCTGTTGCAGTTGCAAAGTATTCATGCTTTGAGCCCTATTCTCTTGGAAGGGCTTTTTATTCAAATGCAGAGATTTTTCACNAGCGACGGGACAGAAGGACATGTCCAATGCCTTGGTCTGACATGGCAGCAATTCCACCCTCGGAGCGTGGGGCTGGCGGTACAAACCACCTTCGTGAAACACTCCCAAACACCGCCTGGGAAAGGGGGGGAAGGCGCGGGCAGGTCCCGGCCGCTCCAAATAGCTCAGCGGCACTGNCAGGGATAAAGTGGGATGGGAATGCAGCCTCCTGGCACATTCCCAGGTGTGGACTGCTCCTGCCTGGAAGCAGCCCTGCCATCTCCAGGTCTGATCTCCCTGGAGAAGCCAAGCAGAGCCTGTTTGTCATGAAAGGCATCTGGAAGGCTTCTCCTGCCAGCCCACCCCGGTGACTCCTGCCCAAAGGCTCTTTGGTCATAGAACACTGGGCAGAGTGGCCTTCAACACATTTGTCCTTCCTCCAAAGTCCAAGGGTTGTCTCTGTAGCCCTGGACTGGCACTAAAATTTCAACCTGGATGCTGGGGATTTTTTTAACTATTTTTTTTCCTGAAAACATTGCCTGATTTCTAAGGCAAGAGTGAAAAAAGGTGATCTTCAATAGATGATCCTTAAGGTCTCTTCCAACCTAAACCATTCCATGATCCTATGAAAACTGCGTGCAAAAATCCTGCCTGTTTCCATTTTTCTGTTGCAGTTGCAAAGTATTCATGCTTTGAGCCCTATTCTCTTGGAAGGGCTTTTTATTCAAATGCAGAGATTTTTCACGGATGCAAATGCATTTTCTGTTACCCTTACAAACTGGGAATGTTTCTTCCCTGGAAATTTTCCATTAAAAAAATAATTTTACCACTATTCCAGATTTTGAAACCTACAATAAATCACTCCTCAAGAGAAGGAGAAAAGAAACAGCAAACAGCCACAAACTCAAAATAGGGTGAAAGGCAGGCGGTGTAGTGGGGATGGCAGCACTCTTCTACTTTGAGCTACTTCTTGAGAAAATAAAAGCTCTAAACCACACATTTTACCATTGCAGCTAAAATAAGGTGGGGGAGAAAGGCAGGATCTATTTAAANGAAACTCCGGACCCTCGAGGGGAGGATCCGCGTGTCAACTTAAGGGGAGGCGCCAGAAACATTTTAGGCTGTGCTGATGGAAGGGCAGCGTCTACAAGTGTGCAAGAATAAACGCCGGGAATGTGCACGAGTGTGGGGCTCAGCTGTGTAAGAGCCCAAAGAGAAGGTGCATCTGTTCTGGTGCGGATGGGAGGGAACCACGGAACGGGTTGTGGAATGGGTTGTGCTGGAAGGGACCTCAAAGCTCCCCTAGTTCCAACCCCGCCACGGGCAGGGACACCTTCCACTAGCCCAGGTTGTTCCAAGCCCCATCCAATGTGGCCTTGAACACTTCTGGGGATGGGCAGCCACAACTTTCGAGACCCCAAACCCCACATCGCAGGGCTGGAGGTCACTGAGCTCCTGTGCCTGTGCCGAGCGGCAGAGCTGTGCAGCAGTCTCAGGGGACACGTGTCCCTCCTGAAGCCCTGACACGCACTCCAAACCCCTCAGCAGGGCCTTTGGAGAGGCGGGAGTGAGTCTGGGCAGCTCCGCCCGGGGATTTGGCTGCTCAGCTGCCGCTCTGCTCAGCGGAGCCGGGCAGCCCCATCTTCGCCCCGTGCTTTGAAACGTGCCCGGCAAGTTGCTGGCGGCGCAGGAGGAAGGAGGTGCGAGCCCCCTGGTCGCTGTGCCCCCATGAGAGCAGGGCTCGCACGGCTCCAGCCCGCCCGGCCTCACGGGGAGGGAAGGGCAGGGCCGCCTGGGCATCTTTGCTTTGAAGTGGAGCGAAATGCTAAAGCTCTCGTTCGGAGAGTGCAAATCCCCGCTAAAAGCTCTCCCCTCTCTGACCCCCACCTAGGGAACTCGAATCCGGCCCCACCGGCTTCACCAGTTTCCTTTTGGGCTTTGGGTTGGTTTTGTTTTTCTTTCCCGTGTTGACTGCCCTGTTCAAGCACTGCTGACTCCAGCTGGAAACAAAACAGCCGCCGCGTTCGACCACGAGGTTCATGCTGATTTATTTATTATTTTTTTACACTGTTTCTGCATGATGAACACACTCTCTAAAGCCCCCGGTGCCACCTGCCTGTTTTGGATTAGCTAAAACAGGTTTCTGCCGAGCACTCCTGGGGTCAGCGTCACTTCGGTGCTCGAAATGGTAATCAGGATGTTGGTTAATCTCTGCTAATGAGAGGGAGGGGATCGCTCCCGTTTCACGCAGCCCTGAATCAAACCTGGAGTGCACAGAGGGCAGGGCCACGGCACCACCACAGCAGGTCTCACGTGTGGTGGCTACAGGACGGCTCTGTGGCCACCAGGACAAGGCGACCGCTTTCCATTAAAACGCCGCAGGAGGGGGGCATAGGGAACAGAGAGCTAGACATCTCCCGTGGCCGCGCCACCAAATCCAGGAATGCCTGAATTTTCCATAAACGCCGGGCTTTCCTCCAGGGCAGGTGAAGCTGCCAAGTCGTGGCTTTCCCGGTGCTAAGCTGGGGAAGCGGGCGATTAGCGCGGAGTTGCCTCGGGGCCCCGGAGAGCTGAGGATGCATCGCTGCACTCGCCGCCGCTCCTGCCTCCCTTCGGCCCTCGCTGGTGCCAAGCGCGTTATCTGTGCAGGGCTTGTCAGGAGCCGCAGCCCCTCGGAGACGGAGCTGGAGCACCGGCCGAGGCAGTTCCAGCACCGGGCTGGTGAAGGCTGACCGGGAAAATGGGCCAGGAGAGCTGGAGTTCTGGACCGGTTCACTGCTGGTGCCACCATGTGAGTTTTCCTAGGAGAGAAGCACCAGGCTGGGGGTCTCCCTGTCCCCCACGGGATGATATCCAATGGCAATATATTTCCTCTTTGTGTCTGCAGAGTGACCTTGATAAATCTGCCTCAGTTTAAAGCACAATGAGATTCAAACTGCCTTCCTGCTTCCTCCCCGTTCATCCAAGAGACCCAAACCGACACCTGCTGCTGCAGATCCCTCTGCAGTACCCAAAAACTTCTATTATCTCCCTGCAACCCAAAAGCAGGCTAAGATTGTGCACTAAGGCTGTATTTAGAAGGGGCCTGATGCCTCTGGGGTCTTCTCCAAGGGTCTCCTGCTCTGGAGTGTTCTTGGAGCTGCTCCTCCCCTGCTCCTCTTGCTCAAGCTGTTGCTGGCCCTGAGCCTCCTCCTTCCCCAGCTCCAGGCACATTGGGATCACACTTTTTTCGTTCCTTACTCTCAGCTTTGCTTTTTCAATCCAACATCAAGGTGGCCACTGGGATCAGCTGCCTCCTCCATCTCCATTTTGTCCCTCTGCTCCAAGTCTCTGGATTTCAGCTCCTTCCTCTGGTCGTCGCCTGCTTAAAACACAACAGCAATGTTTCCAAAGTTGCGCACAGCTGGAGACCAGACTCACACATACTCCTCTTAGGACCTACACAAGGTAGTTTGCCACGAGCCCTTGTGTGACACCAACGCACATGGATGATCCAGAGAAGCACAGGCTGGGAACTCCTCTGCCCCTGTGCAGCAGGGGATGGTGACAGGGCCACTGCTGTCCCAGGAGAAGAGGACAAGGCATTGCTCCTCTCCCCAGTGATTCCCACTCCACAAGGAGTGTCCTTGGTGGGAAGAAGATGGGACCTTGCCCTGTGCTGTGAGTTGGCGCTCCAAGAGCTGGCCTGGAAAAAGCAGAACTTCCCTCATATTAAAATCAGACTCACCCTGTATCTTGAGTCCTCTTCATGCTCATTTCCAGCTGGGTGACATGGCTGATCTCCTGCTGCACTTGGCTGGTTTCCTTGTCCTTTTCAGCAACTCTTTCATACTTTGTATTGTTCATGTTTTATTTTATCTCTTATTTATTTTCCTCTGATGCCGACCTTCTTTCATCTCCCTAAGACTTTCTCCCCCCTCCCTGCTTTCTTCACCAACTCTCCCTTTAGCTTCTTATTTTTCCCTTTAAGCATCCTTTTGCTTATTTGGTGTTGTACAAAATCAGTGTAGGGTTTCATGCTTGTCTGAGGCTGCACTATGTGTCTGCTCAGATGGCTCTGCCCCACACCCAGGGCTTACCACCCCCTCCTCAGGATCATCACTCATCCACCAGGGAACATCACTCCTTTCCCTGGGGAGCATCACTCCCACCTAGGGAACATCACTCCATCCCTGAGAAAATCAGTCCCAGACCAGGGAGCATCACTCCCACTCTGGGAGCATCATTTCCACTCTGAGAGCATCACTTCCTTCCCTAGGAGCATCACTCACCAACCAAGGAGCATCACTCCTTTCCCTGAGAGCATCACTGCATCCCTGGGAGCATCACTCCTTTCCCTGGGAGCACCACTCCATCCCTGGAAGCATTACTCCCTTCCCCGGGGCGCATCACTCCCACCCCAGGGGGAGCATCGCTCTCTCTCCGGGAAGCATCACTCACTCCTCGGGAGCATCAGTCGCTTCCCTGGGGAGCATCAATCCCACCCTCGGGAGCATCACTCCTTCCGCAGGGAGCATCACTCCCACCCCGGGGAGCATCATGTGGCCGCCGGAGTCCGTCGCTCCCTGCCCGGTGATCCATCGCTCCGTTCCCGAGGATCCATCGGGGATCCATCGCTCCCTCCCCGGGGCGCACCGCTCCCCCCGGAGCACCGCTCGCTCTGCCCAGGAGAGGGCACTGGCGCCGCAGCCCAAAACCTCTTTATTGCCGTCTACAGCGATTTAACTTCTTTTTCTTTTCTTTTTTTTTTGTTTTTCCCCTGGCTAGGCTCCGATTTGCTCCTCCTCCCGTGGACGACCATTCCCTCTTTTTTTTTTTTTTTTTGCTAAATATTTTTTTCCCAGTTTCTCCTTAAGTCTCTCCGTGTCCAACTCCTTTTCTCTTGGTCCCTTCTGCAGGCCTAATCCCATCACCAAAGCTCCAGGTGCTCAGCAGGGGGCTGGTGGTCTCCTGGGACAGGAGGCTGGGAGGCTTTGTGGGATTCTGCCCCTTGTCCCAGCTCACCACTCTGCAGAGCAGTGTGCTGGGATGGTCTCGCCCAGAAAGACCTTGCTGCTCTGGTTTTCCCAGGAAAACCCCAGATTCAGCTGCACAAAGGCGCTGGGGGGGTCTCTGTTACCTCCTCAGCCTCTTCCCCCTCCTGAAGGAGGCAGGAGCTCAGCCCTGCTCCCAACAAACACCTGCTGGGAAAAACCCGCTTTTCCCAGGTTTTTCTCTGCCACCGGCTTCCCACTGCCCACATCCAGGGGCATCCAAAAGCCTTCCCTGGCCGTGGAAGGATCGCTTCTCCTGGTGCTGGTGGGAATGGGGGCAGGCCTGGAGCGCAGCTCTCAGTAAAACACTACCCGGAGCCTAAAAATAGCGGCCGTGCGTGGGATCTGCGTCAGCCGGGCTGGGCTCTCTGGTGCAGTTGTGCTCCGGGAACAGACACCCTCGCTGGCTGGTTTATTTATCTCTGCCTTCGGATGCTCCTTGATTCTGATCCCTCTGCAGTTCCTCCAAGGGGGGATCCACAGCTTCCCTGGCTGCCTGCTTGGCGCGTTCCAGCAGGGAACATGTCGAAGCTTGTTCTGGTTTCCTCAGACATTGCATTTTTATTTATAATTTATTTTTTTTCTAAAACTTTGCTTTGCCAATCTTTTCTATTATTATTATTATTTTTCTTTTAACGTTTCCTTTTCGGTTTCCCTCTTCTTCAGACATTTTTCTGTAATGAAGGGATCTGCTTGGAAACCCCCTGCAGCCCCTGGAGCGAGCCATGCAAGGGAACTGGCCCTGTACATTTCATGGACCAAACACCGAGAGATGCTTTAGAATTATTTTTTCGTTTAGGCTTCTCAGAGGGGTTTAAGGACAGTGAAGTCAGGCTGGTAGGTGGAAGATGAGCTCACCATTAGCTCCAGATGACCCTCTTTTGACCTCTTTCACTCCTAATTGTGCTGCTGGTCACTGGGATCAGCACAAACTCCACAAGCATCAAGGACATTGGGCTCTGACTCCTCTCTGCATCATCAGCACTCTGGCTTTTTGGGATGTCACCCATTTCAAGGAGGGGATAAAACATTGCTCACATCCCCTCATTCTGTCACTGGAAATCATTGCTGTTGAGAAAGGATCAGAGCTTATAAGGAGGGCTGTGCTGGTAGCTGGGCTTCTGTGACCTGTTTTGTGGCTGAGTCCTGCCCTGGGACCTCCCCAGGCCAGAAGGGGAGGTTTTGGTGGCATTCAGGTCCAGGCTGCTCTGGGCTGTCTTTGCCAGGTGTGACACAAGCTCTTCTTCCTCCAGCCCTTCACCTTGTCCCCTTTGGGCTCCCCAGGGGCTGCTCAGAGGACAAACTCTCCAGGCTCCGCTGCTGTTTGGACACCTGGGAGCCCCCACCTGCAGCTCCTTCCCCGTGGTACTCCCTGGATCTTCCACGCAAGGCAAATCCACCCTACAGGGCCTTATCTAGAAACAGCCGAACGCGGCCCCTCTGCGAGAGCATCCCTGGGATTTGTGCCAGTTTCCTGCATCTCCTGCCCCTGCTGCCAAACCCGTCACTGGGGCCACTCAGGAGTGGACTGGGGAACTTCCCACGTCCCCTCTTGTCCCTCCCATCCATGGGAGCCCCGTGGTGTTGGGAAGGGTAGGAGAAGCCCTCGTGTGTCCACACACAGCCCCCGTTCTGCCTTCAGGACTGAGGGCAGGAAGCCAAAATCAAATCTTCCTTTTTTTCTCTTCTTTTTTTCTTTTTTTTTTCTTCCCAGAGTGTATCACTGGCTATTGTCCTTATCAAACAAAGCCCTTTCATCAGAGGTTCTTTAACACACTTTATTTCTCTTTTATTTTGCTTTGAAATAAGCCGGGCAACAATTAATTTCAGAGAGAGAGAGAGAGAAAGAGAATTCAACAAGGATCTATTACTACTCTCGGCTTCTATTGCTGTAATGAAAATCTATTTCCTTTCCCTTTTGTGTCCCATATAATTTAATGCCCATTTTATTAATGGTCTGAAATAATTACGGAACCTTTTGTGATTCTCAAGTATGTTTCATTTAATTGTGCAATAAACGCCTAATCTCTCCCTCCATCTGAAGCTATTATGGCATTAAAATTAACAATTATGCAGCAATGCGCCCGGGTCCATAGAAATCACTCCAGATAACTAGACATATATAAATCATTCATGAGAACAATTTCTGAAAAGAGACGAAGGGAGAGAAGAAAAAAAAAATTGTGTTGAGAATGACATTGGGAAGCCAAGGGCCTGGTCTCTAAGAAGATAGCAACACCTTAAAAAAATCTTTTTTCTTCTTTTTTTCCCCCCTTTTTGTTATTATTATTTTGCTAATTGTGTTCAGTGGCACAGCTACCCCCCCTCCATTAGCTTGACAGATATTTTCAGAATTAATTAACTGTTAGCTCAGAGGATAAATTGTTCATTATCAATTTTTCCCCCCTTCCTTCTTTCTTTCTTTCTTTCCTTTTATAGTGGTTTTTTTTTTCCTTTTTTCTTCCTCTCTCTTTCAGGCCAGCAATTACACTCTCCGCCTTTCACTGGCAGGTCCTGTTCTGTAGGAGGTAATCCAAATGGGGAAAGTGCTTTTTCTTTCAACCCTATTCACTTCTCCTCTTCTTCCTTTTGTGGGATTTAATAACCACGGCTGATAGGAGCGCTGTGGACAGGGAGGTTAAGTTTGTTGTCTCAGCACTTTGTCACAGAGGATGGCTCAAGCACCCAGCCCTGCTCCGGCCCTGCTCCCTGCTCCTCACACTGCTCTTTAATTGGGATTCCTTTAATTGGGATTGGAGCCCTGGCCTGGGGTGTTTCCACCAGGCAGAGCATGAGGAGACAGCCCTGACATGTCCACCTTGAGCACAGAATCACGGAATTGTAAATGTTGGGAAAGCCCTCCAAGATCATCGAGTCCACTCTTAACCTACAGAATCACGGGACATGCTGAGCTGGAAGGGACCCACAAGGACCATCCAGTCCAACCCTCAGCCCTGCACAGGACCAGCCCCAAGAGTCACCCCCTGTGCCCCAGAGCATCATCCAAACCCTCCTGGAGCTCTGGCAGCCTTGGGGCCGTGCCCACTGCCCTGGGGAGCCTGGGCAGTGCCCACCACCCTCTGGGGGAAGAACCTTTTGCTGAGATCCCACCTGACCCTGCCCTGACACAGCTCCAGCCCTTCCCTGGGTGCTGTCCCTGGTCCCCCAGAGCAGAGCTCAGTGCCTGCCCCTCCTCTGCCCCTCCTGAGGAAGTTGGAACTGCAATGAGGGCACTGCCAAGGCCACCACTAACCCATGTCCCCAACTGCCACATCCACATGGCTTTCAAATCCCTCCACAGTGATTCCACCACTGCCCTGGACAGCCCGTTCCAACGCCCAACCACCCTTCCAGGGAATAAATTTTCCCTAATATCCAGTCTAAATCTCCTCTGGCACAACTTGAGGCCATGACCTCTTGTCCCATGTACAGACAGCAGGTCATGGTATGGGGCAAAATGACAGCAGCCACTCCTGGCTGCCACCCCCTACACCCTGTCACCATCTTTCAAATAATTGTCACAGCAATGTTAATTTGAACTCCTGAGACCCTCACATCCTCCATCAGTCCTACCCAAAATGGGATATGCAGGTGATCACTTCTGCCCTGCTGATGGAGACATCTTATTTGCATTTCTAGGGATCAGAGTGGAGCAAATTGTATCTTTAATATTTTTTTTCATGCAGATGATTCACTTAGGAATGTACATTATTAAAAATGGGGAAGAGATATTGAGTCCAGTCTTCCTGATCCGTCCCTGGAAGTGTCCAAGGCCAGGTTGGATGGGGCTTGGAGCAACCTGGTCTAGTGGAAGGTGTCCCTGCCCATGGCAGAGGGTTTGGAACAAGATCCATAAAGGTCCATTCCAATCCAATTATCTGTGGGCACCAGGGACAGCACCCAGGGAATGGCTGGAGCTGTGTCAGGGCAGGGTCAGGTGGGATCTCAGCAAAAGGTTCTTCCCCCAGAGGGTGGTGGGCACTGCCCAGGCTCCCCAGGGCAGTGGGCACGGCCCCAAGGCTGCCAGAGCTCCAGGAGGGTTTGGATGATACTCTCAGGGACATTGCAGGGATTGTTGGGGTGTCCTGGGCAGGGCCAGGAGTACGACTCAATGATCTTTGTGGGTCCCTTCCAGCTCAGGATATCCCATGATTCTATGATTGAGGATATAACAGCTAAAATGCCACTTCCCAGTTGTTGCCGCCCTAGGAAAGTTTATCAACTCCTCTTCTGCAAGTTCTCTTTGAAGTGGATCTGTAGGAGAGCCAGGAAAAGGTTGAGTTCATCTGTTTGGTTTTGTGTCTTATTGTATTTTCTGTTGTGGAAATATAACCCCCAGAGTCAAGAAAATGTTGGATGCTGCCCTGTGCCTCAGGAAACACGGCTCAAGAGCGTGACTTCAGCGTGGCACATACATGGTTGGAGTCGATATCCAGACACAGGTCTGACGAATGACTTCCATTAATCACTTGGAATAGTAGTAGCAGATTAGAAATGAGAGATACCGTTTAGAAGAAAATATATCATCAGTGGGATCAAGAGAGAAACAGACTCTATCCAGCACTACAATGAGCACCACTCAAAAGAGGATTCGTAACATTAAAATCCCAACCTCAGCTGGTGACCTGCCTCTTTTCGGACCAATGGAGGGACTCACACATCATCTTTGATATCTTTTCTGTGTAAAGGATCCCTTTTCTGATCAGGTCAAGGAGCTCAACCCTACCGGCAGATGGTGGTTGGGACCTATTTGGGGCAGCATTGTGAATTCACCTTTTAGAAACCATGAATAGAGCTGGAGGGGAAAACTGTTGTGCCACAGACTTGAGCAATGGAGTATCAAAGTCAACCACTCACCTTGGCCTCTTGCTGGTGGGCATGGTAGGGTGCACCCTCCTTGTACAACCATCCCAGCAGGACACAGTAGAGAATGGACTATTCTATGTTATTTTGCCTCTCAGTTAAGGGTTCATCTGAGCTCTGGCACTCCTCAGGGTCACAAATTCCCAGCTCAGTGCACCTCAAAGTTGATATATACAGCTGCTCACCAGAACACCTTCATGGACTCCACCAGTTCCTGACCACCACTCCCATAATGGGGATGAAGGCACCCACCTCATGTGGACCCCCAGATGAATCCAATCCTGGCTGTGGAATTTCCTGGTGAGCGGCGTTGTCTTGGGTCAGCTTAGTGAGGTGAGCACTTCCCACCTGTCTGAGCAGCGTGATGGGAGCAGCTTGCAGTGGCATTCCCCTGGTGTTGGACTCGATGATTCCTGTGTGTTCTTCCAACACAGGATGGTCCATCATTCTGTGATTCTTTGGTGGCAGTTTTTTGCCATCGCCTTGAAGGATTTGGGAAGCGTGACAGGCACAGCTGGCAAAGGCTGAGCACCAAGGCAGCCTCCCAGTTTATACTTTATTGTCCTGCATCAGCATCAGGTGTGTTCATGTAAGTGCAGGAGAGGGAGATGAAAACCTGTCCTTCCAATAAAGACGTTATTTCCACCTCATTTACATTTTCCTGTTCTTAATGTATTTCAACATTTCAGTTCACTTTATCCAAGTGTTTTAAAAGCTCTCCTCTTCTATTTCTCCCTGGTGAGGACGATTAAGATAGAACAGAAATAATCTGCGTGTTTCCAAACTTTGCTGTCTGTCTGGAATTAAATCACAGCTGCAATGAGGACAGGGCAGAGAGGAGTGGGAAGCTGTGTGCTCAAGCCAGGCAAAGAAATGCTGCACCTCAACACCACAGGCAGCAATGCCAGTAAACAGCTCACATTTGTCCTTCAGGAGGGGACCAAAGTCCAGGCTACCTGGGAGAAAGGTTGGTATTCTGTGTTGTGCCCTGTAACGCTGCTTATTCCCAGTGCTGGTTTTTTTCCAGGCCACATTCACTGGAGCTTCTTATGGAAATTCTATGGGTGACGTAGAAATCAAATCCCTGTCCATGCTGGAAATACCAGTGAAGACCAGAGCTCAGTCCTGTGGCAGAAATGGGATTCCCTGTCTGTCTTCCAGTTGCCTTCAGGAAAAGACACCCCACATTTCTGCCCCATGTGGTGTTTTACCCAACCTTAGGACGGCACTGAGGGGATCAGGCAGCTGCGTCATTGCTGGAGGGCAACATTTCTCCTGTTGGATCACACAGACATTGCATGATTCATGTCTGAGATGTAAAACAGAGGAGGGGGCCACTGATCCTCCAGGACCAGCGACCCTGCCAGCTCTGGTGATGGTGTCCAAGAAGCTCAGAAATGGAGAATGAAGGCACTCCTTTGCTGTTGGATGGCAGGTCCCAGCCTGGACTTGTGGCATGGAGAAGAACATCAGTTTAGCTCAGAAACAACCTCCTCCCTCACTCCATGCCCTAGTTTTGGACAGAGACTCCATAAAGCAGTACAAGTGGAGAGTCATCAAGCAGAGATTCTGGTAGGTCCTAAAATCACCTTGGTTTTTCAGGCAACATTTTTACCTGAAAATCCAGAGCTCCAGATGTATTTCCTTGCTGACCTAATAAGAAACTGTGGCTGGTCCATCCCTGGAAGTGTTCAAGGCCAAGTTGGATGGGGCTTGGAGCACCCTGGGCTAGTGGAAAGTGTCCCTGCCCAGGGCAGAGGATTGGAACATATTTAAGATGATATTTAAGGTCCCTTCCAACCCAAATCATCCCCCGATTCTGTTCTGTGACTCTAATACTGTTGGGACTGGGGCAGTGCACACTGTAGCAGTGCAATGCATTGATGTTACTCAATGTGGTGATGGTGTGGCAGGGCAGCACAGGAACTTGCATGAATATTGCTGAAAAATACCAAATTTTCCTATCGGGTAGTTCACCCTACTCATGTGGATTGAAGAGGTGACCCCTTGCTCCTCAGCATCTCCTGCTGTGCAGATGTGCAGCCAGTCAGAGCATTGCCTTAGCAAAGCCCATTTCATTTAATGACTGTTTTCATATCACTGCCTGGTATTTATTTACTTCATAGAGCATGTTGGAGGTCGTGATGAAAAACGACCCAACCTCACCACAGAGACTGCCCCACACTTAAGACGATTAAGATAAAGTCCCACATAAGTGGCCCTAATAAAAGGAATTTATCACAAGACATGGAGAGGAAGGGATCTTTATTCACGAGGTGAATAGCACTAAGGGTTGTCATTGCAGATTTTCACTTCGGGAAATTATCATTCATTCTCCAAATTACTGACTGCACAAAAATTACTAAATGGTGCGTTATCACTCCCTCTCAGCACGAGAATGTCTTTGTTGTACGTTTGATTACAAATGGCTCGCCCCGTGATTATCGTCAATAAATCACAGGTAAGCACAGCACATGCCATGAGGAGGCTTGGCTGAGAGGCTGCTGGAGCTGGCGTGAAGGCAAAGACAAAAGCACCTCCCAGCACGGGGCTCTGGTCCTTCGGGTGGGTAATAACTCACCCCGTCATGTTGTTTATGCACAAGGACAGCCGTGGCCTCGCGTGGTCACGGCGAGGATTCATAGGCATTGGAAATGCTTTTCCTTACCCCTCCATAAATCCATTCAAGGCAGATACCTTGGTGTCTTGTTGGGTTTTTATTCCCCATTCCTGCATCCTGCCAAAACAAACATAGACACAGCAGGCACCAAGTACCAGCCCAGGATAATGGATGAGGAGAATTAAGGGAGACTTTCACAGCTCTCCAGCAACTTTGCTAAACGTGATGATGCCATAACTCAAAGTTATAGGGATGTTTTTGGAGGTCAGACCCACCTGTGAGGAGCCTCTGGGCTCTTCCCCTTTCCAAGATGTCTCCTGTGTGGATTTAAGACACATCTATCTGTTTCTTCTGAAGACAATGTGAATTTTTTGTTGTGGAAAGGCATCCCTGCATCCACAGACCCATCCGTAAAAGGAGGAAGAGCTGGAACCCTGCAAGATGGAAGGGTTTGACCTACAATCTGGTATCCAAACGTGCTTTAGTTGAGCTACAAGGAAGCATCACATCTTGGAGCAGAAGATCAGTTTATTTTTCACCTGTTGAGACCACAGAAGGATTTTTGTTGTCTTATTGATACCTTGCAAAGAGCACCTTGCATTTATCCAAGAAGAAAACCATGGATACTTTTACTGATAAATAACAAGATCTTTCCATGCATCCTGAAATAAATTTGGACAGTCGCCAGAACCTCAGATTTGGTAAAAGCAGGATATGGGGTCCTTGCAATGATGCTCATGGCTCTTGCTGCAGAGCAGAACCCTTTATCATCACCTGTCAGTAAAGAAAGCCCTGAAGTCCTTAGTGGCGAAGGACAAAATCCTTCACTCACCTCCTGTGTCAGGAGAGATTCTTGAACTTGGAAGGTTTGATTCAATCACAGAACTCAAAGCTGACCTATATCAAAGCTCATCCTTGCTCCACACTTGATGCACTCCTCTATAAAGTTGTCTCCTACAGCTCCTGTGAGGTGAAAAATCCAGAAAGGTGGGAAGAAGCTTTTCGAGGAATCCTCTGTCAGACAGTGGGAAGGACTACAAGAGGAGCTGAGGCGATCCCAAAAGCAGCTGGTGACGTGCTGTGCATCTATTTTGGGAGGCAGATGTTCACCGTGGTGAGCAGTGTTTGCTGTCCAGTGATGCAAAACCCGTTTCAGCTGTGAAACCTCCGAAGAATTCCTCCAGCAGCACCATGGTGGGATGTTTCCCCCTCCTCAGCTCTGTCTCCTTTCCTTTCCCTGCGTCCCAGGAGACAGCAGGGGCTGTTCGCAAAGGCTCTGGGCGCACAGAGCTCAGTGACGGGGCAGGAGCAGACACGGAGCAGAGATTTAGATCCCTATCACAGCTTGTGGCTCCAGCGATTACAGTGTATTAAGGCTCTGTCGGTGTTGACAAACACTGCCCCAATTAGGAATTAGCTTGGCATGGCATCTGATAGCGCTGACCTGCTAAATGGGCTGCCCTGCCCTCCCCCTCGCTCATTTAGGCAGCGGGCAGGAAACAAACCTCTTTCCACGGTCCCTTCTCCTCCTTTTCCCCCTTAATTGATGCATCTCCGTTGACAACCCTGGGCCCGATGCATGAATATAAATGCAAGTTCTTGTGCTGCCCTGCCACACCCAGTTCAGCAGCCCTGGTACCACTGGTGACATTCCAGCCGTGCGTGTTTTCTTTCAGTATTCACAGAATCACAGAATTTTAGGGGCTGGACTTTAAAAACCATCCAGTTCAACCCCCTGCCATGGGCAGGGACAGGGTCCACTAGAGTAGGTTTGCTGGTATTATTGCAGTCTTGTGAATCAAACAGAAAATAAAGTATTCTTACTTCTGGAAGTCAGTGTCCACCTAAAGTTCCAGACCTCCAAAACCCTCCAAACCCATCCCAGGGCCTCCATCCGGGGATATAAATACTTTGGTCATCAACACAGTGGCAACTGGGACAACTGGTAGGAGGGGAGCAGATATTATCACATCTAAACTTCTCGAGGGGATGTGCAGGAGGACGAGACACGCCAACAGTCGTGGCAGATTTGGGCCAGAGAAAGGCTGTGAACTGGAGGTGTCTCCTGCAAGGTTTTCTGGCTGTGGGGTGAGGGACACCAGCTGGAAGAGGACAAACAGGAGTTGAATACAGTTGATTTGCTGTGGGTAGAAATAGATATTCAAAAGGAACAGAAGTGCAGAAAGGACAGGGGCTGGTCAGGGTCACAGCAGTGCCTCTGGGGACTGTTCCCATGGTTTGTGCAGAAAAGGATGGAGCACCTGCTCAGGCAGGAGACTGGAGAGCTGGAATGCCTGCTGTGTGTAAATATGCACTGGAGGAATTACGGGACAGGGACTGTCTTCTGCTCTGCTTTGGGCCATGACAGGTAGGCAGGAACCCCAGAGGAAGGATCTCCCCACTGCTCCTGCACATGTGACATAGGGGAACATCTTCCTTGGTGTTTCAGACACGCTGGTCGGAGCTCTCTGCTGAGTGACCTCAGGTCAGACACAGCTTCCACAGAGCACTGTGCTGACACGGCACTCCCACCGAGCATTCCCAGTGCACCACCAATATTTTGGTTTGTGCTTTCCAAGCTCCTTGTCTGCCAGAACTGTCTCTGTCAGTGTTCCCTTGCGATGTGCACGGCCCATCTACATGAAATAGCAAGGAAAAGGCAGTCAGGGAACATTCAAGGATGTATCCAGTCCTGAGATGGGCACACAGGGATTCATCCCATGTAACTCCTTTAACCTAGGTGCCTAATTTAGGCAGATGAATTCTGTTCCCAGGCTGATTTTCATGACAACTACCATGAGAAAACCCCGTGTTATTAGAGGAACTGTCACCTTTAATTATTTCCAAAAATCAGAGAATCCCGGAATATGCTGAGCTGGAAGAGACTCACAAGGACCATCCAGTCCAACCCTCAGCCCTGCACAGGACCAGCCCCAAGAGTCACCCCCTGTGCCCCAGAGCATCATCCAAACCCTCCTGGAGCTCTGGCAGCCTTGGGGCCGTGCCCACTGCCCTGGGGAGCCTGGGCAGTGCCCACCACCCTCTGGGGGAAGAACCTTTTGCTGAGATCCCACCTGAGCCTGCCCTGACACAGCTCCAGCCCTTCCCTGGGTGCTGTCCCTGGTCCCACAGAGCAGAGCTCAGTGCCTGCCCCTCCCAATGCAGCATCACCGAGTACCCAGGGACAGAGAGTGACTCCCAGTTCATACAGGCACACGTGGGAGTTTATGGCCGTAGGACATCTGGACATAAATGCTTTTCCAAGTCCTCCCTTGGAGGAGGAGATGCCAGGAAGAAAACATCTGCCCTGTGTTGATATGAGAGGAGTGAGTTGGGCTGTTCCTGCATGAGGGACTCCCACCTCTGGTGGCCAAGTTGGTTTTGGAGTTAAGCCTTGCTTGATGCCAGTTGTATAAATAAGGCCCTGTCGTGACATCCCTGGCTGTTCTGATACTGATGCTCACGAACAACAGCCACAAACCAGGTATTCCATCTGTACCTCCCTCCCCTTTTTAGCAGAGCAGGAGGTTTTACATTCATTTATTGCTCAGCTCACGTGTTTCCATTAGAGTGGGGAGGACTGGGGGAGCCACGCTGGTTTGGTTCCCTATTCCACAGCAGTGGAAATTGATAAGGTTCATATGCATACAAAAGGCTGAATGGAGAGGCAGGAGGGTGAGCAGGGTCGTACACCCAGATGGATTTTTTAATTCCGGGGGAAAATAACACCACGCTCTCAAGTGATAACTGAGCCTTTCTTCCCAACTCGGACCAAAATATGATTTTTCATCTGCGCATTGGAGGAGAGGAAAATTATACAGAATTCCATTCTGCAGAATAATAAAGCTTCATGCTGAATAAAGCTCCCATAAGCCAGTGTAATTACTGAAGGGCAGGAAATACACTTTCAGTTTATATCTAATCACAATGCCATATTGTGTGCTGTGAAAAGGCCTTCTGGAGGCCGGAGTGTTGCTGGAATGTGAGCAGACCCTGAAGACTTTCTTCTTGGCAGGACTTTTTTAGCTGTGAAAAAAGGGGAGACAACTAGCTGGACTCACTCAAGAGGACACAAAAACACCGCTTGAGAAGAGGTCCCAAGGCCTTTATTTTGGGATTCAGACTCAGCCCTGGCAACTCTTTGACCTCACTGTGGGACCTTGATGCTGTGGCCCAGGGACTTCCCTGGCAGGGCCAAAGGAGCACACGGGTGGTTTGGGGTTGGATGCTGCTCCATCCCAGCTGGACACACTGTCCACATGGTTAATAGCATTAGGATAAAAGAAAATGGGATGCACTGCAAGCTGGTATTTCTTCCTTCATCTTTTATCCTCATGGTTGACTGCAGGCACAAAACACTCCAAATAGACCAGGTACCATTTTCAGCCCCTCTGTTTTATGTCCAGATTAATTTGCTTTAAGTAGGTGAACACAGAGAGGAGAGGGGGAAGCTGGCAGAGGGAAAAGAGCTTTCCTGGCTGGAGAAGTCAGCCCCTACCTCGACCATAGCAGTTCTGGAAAACACCAGCAGAAGGTTTTCTGCCTCCCTGGTGCTGAGAAAAGCCTGCATGACTTAGGAGGGGTTTCTTGTGCTCCTGCCTCACTGGGTCAGTCTTGTATCCCTATTTTAGGGGTTGCTGTTGGCTCCAGGCTGTCTCCCAAAGATTATTATAGGCTCTCAGCAGGGATTCTGCACATGGAGGTGCATCTCCCTAACCAGATACAGGCAAAGTGGGTTTCATTCCAGTTTTCCCTGCTTTGATACTACAAATATATTTGCAATTTCCAAAACACGCTGCTTCATGTTCTTTTCGTTTGCTCAGGCAGCAACAGTGTCTTTTAGCCTTTCCCTTTGCCTCTAAGAAGAGGCAATTCATGTGTTTGGTTTTTTTTCTCAGGCAGTTCAACAAATTATTTGTTAGACAAACCAAGAGCTGTCAAGACCGTTCCTTAACACAACCTTTGTGTTTCTCTGTTCATTCTTTCCTGTGGGCTGGACAACCTTTTCCTTGCAGAGAACTACCCACGAAGTCTTGCCCGTGACACCACTTCAGTGCCACTGGTCTAAACTGGGAATGCTTCACCCAAGAGGGCTCAGATCCTTGCTTTTCCTTAGTACAACTCACTGGTGGCTCATAGACATCCTCTGGTTAACTAATACACTCACATCTCTCTGCTCCTCTCTCGTTTCCAACTGATGAGCTCCCAGTTTAGAGCAGAATTTCTTGTTAATCCCCAAGTGCATGACCTTGCATTTAGTAGTCTTAAATTTCATCCCATTTCCTTTACTCTCGTCTTCAAGATTATGCAGTTCTCCATGTATGGTATTGTGATCCTCCTTTACTTTGCTGACGGCTCCTAAATTTATGAGGACTAGAAAATTGACAGGAAACTTAAGGCCAAGCCTGGCAGCCAATTCACCTTGGATGGGAAGGGCAGATGGGGGTGAAATCCCCCAGCTACATAGGGGTGCAGGGCACAGAAGTAAACCCAGCAAGCGACTTCCTGACCCAGAATTCATGCACTCCATAAAAAATCAGCCCGTATGGGTTCTTGTCAGAGAGGGAAAAAGCTCCTCTGCTCAGTCAAACCCCTCTGTTTTCTCTTCAGTTGGAAGACGGTCGAGGTGGTTCCTTGGTGGTCGAACACCAGTGGCCTGGTGATGTGCCTGGGAGCTGAGGTGGGGGGTTGGCAGACTGCTGGGGTGGCTGTACAGCATTTCTGGTCCAGGAGACCAGGGCAGCCTGAGTGGCAGAAGCCTGCAGTGAGCTCCCATCCATGGTTCCGTGGTGCAAAGGAATAGCGCCCTGCCAAAATGATGGGTCCTCTGCTTGGAAGGTGACTGTGCTGCATCTCCCGCTCCACCGCGTTCCCTACACAGGTCCCCTCATCTACCAAAAGGATGGTTTGATATATAATGCACTGATCCACAAAGTCACCACAATGTTCTGGACGCCCTCATTCACATCTGAAGTTAGAAGAAGGAAGTCAGGGCTAGAAACCAGGAAGGTGTCAGAGATCACAGAGTGTCCCGAGCTGGAAGGGACCCACAAGGATCATGGAGGCCAACTCTTAAGTGAACGGTCCCTAAAGGGATGGAACCCACAACCTCGGTGTTATCAGCACCAAGCTTTAACCAACGGAGCTCATCTCACAGTCGTGCTGCTGCCACCCCAGACCTGCCTGTCTCTATCCCACCTCCCACCCACTTGGCTGCTTAAAGCTGGCCTTTATTTCCTTCTGTGTCCTCTCAAAAGACTTGTGCACCACCACCCCAGGAACAGAGGCTGCCAAACAGAGAGAGGCATCTTCTGCTTCACAAGCACAGACGTATTTCGGGATGAATGAGAACTCCGTGGGCCGCTTCTCCCCAAACTCCTCCAGGGCACCAGGAGACCTCCTGGCCCAAGGACTCCCACAGCTTCATCCCCCCGGAGCCCCCATTTGCCTCTGCCAAATCCCCTGTCTGCACGGAGTTAGCTTCTAACCTGCCTCCATTTCAACTGCTTGGCACTAAGCAGTGAGCCGAGGAGATTCAGCCCTCCCAATCGGCACAACTAAAGCATGAAATGAGGACACAGCCCAGGAGCGCGAGCAAAGGGGGGACTGCGCGGCGCTTCTGGCCAAAAAAAATAAAAAATAAAAAAATAAACGGGAAGAAAGCAGAGCCTTTGCAATATTATGTGCTCCGGCCGGGCCGCAAACGCTCTATTTTTATACACCTTCCCATCTCCCCTCAGCCCAGTCCCCTCCTCCTCCGCCCGCGCAGGCAAAGTTCTTGAATCAGCAGATTCTGAGCTTGGGAGCGGTAAAGAGCTATTGAGGGCCGGGCTCTGATAGCATTACAACCATACATGGAGCCATTTTCTGTGGCGAATCGCTGAGTTCTACCTGGTTATCTCCTGCCTTGCACATCACTTCCGAATGACATGCTCTCAGTCTGGGCAAAAAAATGAGGGGTTTTTTTTTTTAAGAGCTGGGATTTCAATAATATGTGACGAAAGGATGAGATTACTTTCTGAGGTGGGAGAAGGCGAGAGAGGGGGAGAGAGGGAGAAGAGATGAAGAGCAAGTTCTTGGTCCTTTATGGAGTTTCACAGCAAGGCTTCTCTCTCGGTGGTAAGGACAGCCCGGTCGCCCTTCTTTGGATGGCTTCTTACCCTTGCCCCAGGTGAGGGGGCTGGGAGAAGCCCAGGTGTCCAAGAGCTCAAGAGGTGCATGGGCAATGCTTTACATGCCCTGGCTAACAAAGACACTGCCTGGCTGCAGATGGCACTGGAAGCAGAAGCTGCACTAAAGAGTGGCTGAGCCGCTGCTGCAATTTCAAACACGGGTTTCAGCTTGAAGAAGTCACAACACGTCCGCACTCACCTGGTAGTTTTATTTCCAAATTAGCCACAAGCGTCCAAATTAACCAAAAGTCAGTCGGAAATGGAGGTGGAGGTGTGGAAACATCAGTGAGAGGCTCTCAGACAGAGGGGTGGATGCACGGACTGCGCGTGGACTGGTGGTGGAGCCAAGGAGAGACTTTTCTGATGTCAAACATTCCCCTGTTCAGCAGAGTCGGACTCATTCCGCAGCGATAATCCTTTTCCTGCCTTCAGATAATTCCTGTGCCTATATTCTTTAGCCCTGGTGCTTATCAGCTTCTCTTCCCACCGTTGCTGGGTGCATCACTGTGTTTATCTTTCCAGCACCCCTCCGAGCAAGCAGTGCTGTCATCCCCCAGATACCAGAGAGGAGCTGGGACCGGTGGCATGGGGAAGCTGCAGGGCCTCGCCGTGGTCACACACGGAACTGGCTGTAGAGCAGAAATGACCCCAAGGCACGGACTTACGTCTAAAGCCTTTGTTTCAACTCTCAGGTGGGTGGCGAGGAGAAAAACGAACTCCAGCTCCGTAAAAGAAGGTCGTGTAGGTTTATCACGTCTCCAGACGCATTTCTGCTCCCCGGGGAAGTCAGTTCAGACCCAGGAGAGCCTGTGGCACTACGGCTGAGCGTTAGGCAAGGCCAGAAAAGCATCTGTAGGTGTAGGAGCCACGGCTTTGCCGGAGCCATTGTGGCGTTCAGCACTCGAGTAGGATTTAGGGGTTTCTCTGGGAACTCATTATTTGTGAGGGACATTGCTGGGAGGGAGGTGCAATTCCTGCCCGGCAGATACTGGAGAAGACCACTTCCCTGCCCAGGAGCAGGTGACCAAGAAAAATCGCCATGGCAAGTTCCCATAAGCAGCAGTTTCCAATGGTGAGAAGGTCAGCAGGGCTGAAGGAACTGCATGTGGCTGTGGCAACATGGAAGGCATCATCACCAGAGCTGAACAGCCTTGAACTGTGTGGATAAACACAAACATTTCACTGTCTGAGCAGGAGAAAACAGGAAACAGAAGTCGTCCTTAAAGCTCCATCCCAACGTGTCTCCAGGGCAAAGCTGCGCAGTCTCTGTCTCACCACGGTGCTGCTCACCCACCTGGCACCCACCTGGACGTGCCCTTTGCTCTCCCATTCATTTACCAGACACGGTGGGCAGGGGGAGCAGCCAGTGCAGGGAAGAGGAATTCTCCTGCCCCTGATGCGATCACCTGCTTGTCACAGCCAGCCGAGCCCGGCCGTGTCAGGGAACAATCTGACAAAGTGCACTGGGTGAAATTTCCCTGCCTTCTGTCTTTAGATAAGGGCGCTATCACTGACTCAACATATTTTATGTATAACACACCTGATGCAAAAAGCATTCAAGCATCAGGCTTGTTTAAATGTGTTTGATGGTATCTGGAAAAACCAGTTAAGGCTCCCCGGCTCGGTGCGGGATGCTCTGTGTGGAGAATCACTGCAGGAGAGGCCATGGGGCTTGTCCTCCGGGCTCCAACCCCCCTGTAGCCAGGGCACAGGGGAGGGAGGAGGACAGGCCCCTCCATAAGGTCATGGTGAAGGAGTTCAGCTCTCCACGGAGCAAGGAACAGGGTGGAGAACCTGCATGCAAAGTCTCCTTCCACCTCTGTGGCCGTAGAGTGCAGACATTTGGTTGATGGACCAGGATTTATCAGTCAGCTCCTAATTTTTCTGAAACCACAATATAAGAAAATTATTAAGCTTTTAGAGAGAGTCCAAAGGAGGGCAATGAAGATGGGGAAGGGCCTGGAGGGGAAGCGTGTGAGGACACTTGGTGTGTTCAGCTGGACAAGAGGAGACTGAGGGGAGACCTCATTGCAGGGACAACTCCCTGGGGAGGGGCAGAGGAGGGGCAGGCACTGAGCTCTGCTCTGGGGGGACCAGGGACAGCACCCAGGGAAGGGCTGGAGCTGTGTCAGGGCAGGGTCAGGTGGGATCTCAGCAAAAGGTTCTTCCCCCAGAGGGTGGTGGGCACTGCCCAGGCTCCCCAGGGCAGTGGGCACGGCCCCAAGGCTGCCAGAGCTCCAGGAGGGTTTGGATGATGCTCTGGGGCACAGGGGGTGACTCTTGGGGCTGGTCCTGTGCAGGGCTGAGGGTTGGACTGGCTGATCCTTGTGAGTCCTTCCAGCTTAGCAGGTTCTGTCATTCTGTGGAAGTCCCACAAGGACCTGAGGCCACGGTGTCTCTTTGCCAACCCCAGTAGCACGGGTATTGTTCCAACACTTGTTTCCACCATCACGCCCCTCTGCTCTCAGTGGACAACAGCCCTGTGCGTGGTATTTCCATGTTGTATGGGGTCCTTGCCTGGGTTTCACCTCATTTTCTCCTACCTGGCAAGAAAGTGATAGTTCAGAAAAACAATTCCTAGAAAGTTAGAACACCCTTACTTTTTTTTCAGAGGGTTTTGGTTTTGAACTGGATTTTACAAGAACATGTGAGAAGCAGACAGAGGCAAGTCACTCCTACATCTTTCTATTTACCAGATAGTCCTTTATCTTGAATTTATGATCCTTGATCCAAGCTCCTGTGCTGGCTGTGAGGAAATAGACACTTTTGGTGTGTAAGGAAAATATAACACACCTTTACTTTTGAACCTGCAGAGATTTTCTGGGTTAGGGTTGGTATATCTGTGGGGAGGGCAGAAATAAATACACATTTCTCTGTCTATTCTTCTCATCGATCCCCTCTGTGCTCATCAAAGAGATGAGGTGGAGTTTGCACAGAAGAAATCAGGGTATTTCATGCTGGTTTCTCCCCTTGTAGAGGTTTACGTGTTGTCTTTAATGACAAGACTGACCAATGACCAAATGACTTTGGTGGCCATTTGGTTGGAAGGACGTTGTTATTTTTTCCAGTGATAAGGGGAAAACTGTGCCAACAGGCCCTCTGTTCCTTCTGAAAGGGTAAAATCCCAAACGCAGAAGACCTAATATTCTTCATCCGTTCGTTTTTAAGGCCTAACTAGCACTTCTGGGATGTTTAGGGGTATTGGTGCTCTGTCATAGCACTTTGGACCACCTGGAGAGAGAAGGGGTTGGGGATGGGGAAAAGGATGTCCAGCTGCAGCATAGGGTCAGCACCATGGCCTTGTACAAGGGGAAAAGGAGTGACAAACTCACTTCCCCTCCCATTTTTGTCATTTGCTGGGAGGCAGGGATGAGATTTGAAATCCTTTGAGTGGCAAAGCTTGCTGGGGTTCAGGGATTCCTGATGCCAGTGTCCTTCTCTTCTCCCCTTGTCAGCGATGGAGAGAAGAAATTCCTGACCTCTCACAGACGCTTTCACTGGGAGAGGATAAAGCCTGAGTTTTGGGTTAGTCTAAAACAGGAACCAAGAAGTTCAAAGCCAGAAAAGCTCACATGCAGCCTGCCTGCCACCCATGGAGAAATCCTGCCGTCCCTCCTCAAGGCGGCTCCTGACTGTGCTGGGAAGCGAAGCAAAGCACTTCCCTTATCCTGGCCCCCTGTTTCTCCATCTGCAAAACGAGGTTTCCAATTTGGGAAACAAAAAACCACTTTTAAAAAATAAATCCATGGATGGGGGCTACCTATTAAAAAATCCCAATTATTTCCCTAAATTGCAGTTTAGCAAATGAATTATTATTCCCTGTGGGTTCCAAGAGGCAGCACTTGGGTGGTGTTCAGAATCCGGGAGGGAAAATCCAACAATGCTGTATTTTTGGGTGGTTTTTTTCTGTTTAAAGCTGCTGCTTTCCCACCACAGCCTTGGCTGGGGTTTAGGAAGAGGAGGAAGAGGAGAAGGAGGAAGAGGAGGAGGAGGAGGAGGAGGAGGAGAGGAAGGTGTGCTGTGTGTGCAGGGTGTCCGGGGCTCGTGGCGAAGGATCCTTTTGTGGACATCAGCAGTTCTCTGCTCTTTTATCCCAGGCAAAGGTTCCATTGAACTCCCAGGGGTCTTTGCTTCCTCAGATCCCTTTCAGACTGAGTCACTGTAGCACTGCAGATAGTTTTGGGTGTCCTTTCATTTTTAATTTTTTTTTTGACAGTATTAAATATATACCCCAGTGAGCCATAAATCAGTGGTTTATCAGAGAATAAATCATATCTGTAATAAGGGACCACTTCTTTTTAATTGGACAGTGCATTAAATGAAACAGATATACTTCCTCAAAGAATACAAAAATGTGTCAGCTCGCCTTCTTTAATGAATTTTAATTTTAAACCACCTTTTCTCTGAGAGAAAAGCTATTTCCCCCCTCCCGTCTCCAGTAAAATCATATTCTGACTGGAGGATTTGCTGAGTTTTATGGGTTATTGTACTCACACCACTTTACCTTTCATTCCTATGGTATTGTAGGAGCCTTTCCTCCAGGTTCCAGTTGGTTTGGGTGGAGATGGATCTTTTAGCAGATGCATATTTGTTTGTGTGGGGGAGATGTCCGTGTGTTTGCTGGTGGAGAAGTGGTTGGTTCAAGTTTTATTGTAAGAGTGTTGCCATGGAATAGACCCTGAAATTGTCCCTGACATCTCCCTGAGTCCTGGGGAAACCTCTACACTGACTTTTAAATAATTTGGGCAATGGGGAGTGACTACGGGGAGTAAATTCCTTGGGAAGAGGAGGATTCATTTTATTTGTAAGCACGTGTGGACCATCTGATCATGGACTGAAACAATGGAACAGGTTACAGAGATGAGCAGCTCTGCTGGGAGGAAAGGCTGGGAGAGTTGGGATTGTCCAGCCTGGAGAAGAGAAGCTCCAGAGTGACCTCATTGTGGCCTTGCAGTGCTTGAAAGAAAGATGGAGAGAGACTATTTCCAAGGGCCTGGAGTGACAAGATAAGGGGGAATGGCTCTGACCTGAAAAAGAGTAGGTTTAAATTGGATATCAGAAAGAAACTGTTCCCTGGGAGGGTGGTGGGGCCCTGGCACAGGGTGCCCAGAGAAGCTGTGGCTGCTCCATCCCTGGAAGTGTCCAAGGCCAGGTTGGATGGGGCTTGGAGCACCCTGGGCTGGTGGAAGGTGTCCCTGCCCATGGCAGGGCGTTGGAATGAGATCAGCTTTGAGGTCCCTTCCTCTTTCTCATTCAGCCCACAACCTCTTCACAACAACTGACCAAGAGGGGGAATTCTGGTCCTTTGGGAAAATCCTGGCATTTTTGAGATTTGCTTTTCCAGGGAACTTTGTCACAGGATGAGCTGAAAAAGTCTGTCCTGGAGGGTTTGCACATGGCTTTTGTGTCACTTGAGGTTGGGCATCACATCTGAACAAGTCCACCAGGAGCACTTGCAGCTGATGAAAGAAGACAAGACCTCATGAAAGTGGTGGGTCCCATTGGAGGAGAGCTGGGCTGGGGCTGCTGTCCCTGTGCTGCTCCATCCCTGGGGCCAGGGCTGTGGGATGTCCCACCCCACACTGCTTGGGTGCAGGGGGGGATGAACTCCTGATGGCTAAAGGAGGTTAAGGAGGTGCGTGAACAGGGAAGAGGAGAGTCACGAAGTACGAAGAGCAGGTCTTCCATATGGTGGATAACACAAAATCAGATGGAGATCACAAAATAAACAAAAACAACCAAACAAACTAAAAACTCCCCAAATCAACCAATCGTCTTAAAAAAGAAAAACACCAAACCAAAACCAAATCGTCAAGACAAATTTCAAAACCCACAAACTTTTTCAGTACTCAACCTTTTCATTAAAACTGGCCCTGATGTCCACGCCAGGAGGCTGTTCCCACCTCTCCTGTGGCAAAGGCTGATGGCCACCCTGGAGTCAGTTCCACGTCACCTCCCTTCTTGCTCAGCAGTACCATTTTGGGAAGGCAAAAATCTTCGGGCCTCTTTGTCGCTGGGCACTGGGCATTAATTTCTGGTGCCTTTGGCTGCCCACTCCCCTCCCCACCCCTGTCTCACAACGTCACAGCCCCACTGCTTCTCTTCCTCAGCAGACACACAGGCTCTGCAATCATTTTCTTCTCAACACGCTGTTAGTGAAATCCTGATGAATTTGAATCTCTTCTTATTATTTCCAGCCCTGTGCTTGTATTTCCTCCCGACAGCCTGGGTGTGATTTCCCTCCCCTGGTGCCCAGCTGGGTCACAGGCACTAATAACTGGTTATTAGCTCTGGGCAGAGCAAGCCTTTCCAAGCAGGCACGAGAAGATATTACAGGCAGAAATATAACATTATTTCCAGCTTCTTGTCCTTGGTGGGTTTGGAACAGGTATCATTTCCTTTTTTGTTTTGCTGGTTGAATTTCTAAGAAACTAAAGGCTTAGAAACCGCTGCAAATTCTTTATCCTTGTCATCTTAATTCACATTTTCTCTCAAATGACTGTTCCTTAGTGCCATCATTTGTCTTGGAAGGCTTGAAAACCACGGCATTTTCTTTTTCTCGTTTGTTTTTTTTCTGTTAAATTGTACAGTAGTTGAATGAAGACACTTCAGACCTGTATATTTCTCACACAAGTTATTCATTGTTCAGCAATTTAAAAGGTAAAATAACACTGCATGGTCATCATGGTATGTACTACATTAAGCCTTGGAGCTTAATATCATATATAATGAATGTTTCTTTCTGCATAATGAGATTGGGAAATGTAGCAGACAGCTTTATTTTAAACAGAAACCTTCCAAAATGAAAAAAAATAAAAAATAATCAACCCCCACTATAAAGTGTTTAGGGAAATGCTTTGTTTAAGTGCCTGTCAGTTAGCCAGAGTGGCCAGCTGAAACTAAAGCTTTACAAGGGATTTTCTCACAGGAGGAACTTTCCATCTCAGTCCACGTCGCTGCCACTCTCTGTTGCAGCTCCCAGGACGCACCTGAGTCCCCCCAGCTCCTGGTTAGCAGAGCCACAGCTCCCACGGCAGCAAACGTGCCTCTAAACCAATCCGGGAGGAAGGAAAAGACTCCCCACAGCCCAGAAGCCGGGCCAAGCTTTGATTTGGGGTGCCACCGACCCCACACCCACACGCCCAGCAGGAAAATCCCGTCCAAATTTGGATGCTGCCTCAACCCAAGGATGCCAGAGCCAACACGAGAGCAGGGCAGCAGGAGGGAGTGCTGTGCCATCGTGTGTGTGCTGCCTTTGGTCAATGACACCCTCGAGCCCCTGCCCAGTGGGACACCTTGGGTCCTGCCCAGTGCAGCTGGACAAGGTGCCTCCAGCTTTTGCCCAGTGCTTAAGGGTTAAATAATTTCTTGGGGCTGAGAGCACCCGATTCCAGGCAGGATAGCTCGTTTAAAGCCTGAGGTTTGGCTCGGGAGCGTGGTGGGCTGCAAGGAGGGATCAGGCAGGCTGGTGCTTGCAGAGGGTTTGCTCCTCCTCCATCCTCAGTGAGCAGCTGGATGCGCCAGAAGCAGAGAAATCGAGGCAAAAATGCAGAATATTTGGTTTCCTCTGTCTTTATCACGGAAAGATCCACCAGGAGTTTCCCTCTTCTCCAGCTCATGCTCAGCCTTGTCCTGGTCTAACCCAAACATCATCCCCAGGTCCTACAGGTGCAAGACCCACAGGGTCCTTGGGGGTCTGGGTGCACCAAATCCCCCCAGGATGCTGAGCCTGCCCCCGTGTGGGTGCAGAGAGGGGATGGAGGACCCCCCAAAGCCCTCGGGAGGGTGGGCACCCCCTGGCTGGTGTGGGGTGTCGTGTCCAAGCTCCCCGTGGGGCAGAGGAAAAGCCTCCCGTGGGAGCAGGGGAGGGAAAGGTGGGAGGTGAGAGCCCACCCTGGCACGTGGCCAGGAAGGGCCTTCTGGTGTGATGTGCTCTTGGATTTTATTTAAATCAGTAAGACGAGAGGACAGTTCAGAGCACTGGATTAATTCCACTTTCTCCCTCTCGCTCTCTCTTTTTTTATTAGGAAAATAAAAGAGACTTTGAAATATTAAGAGAGAGTGGGATTAGAGCCCTCTCCTGCTACCCCAGTCTTTCCTCCCCTATTAATTTCCACTTGATTAGAATTCTTTTTGAAGTATTTAAATATGGACAATAGGAAAAAGGGAGGGTGAAGTTATTGAATATCAGTTAAACTGTATTAATATAAGCTCAGTTCCAGCTTTTATATAGATACTTCATATATATGTATAGTTTCCACTAGGAATAAAGTAGATCTACCCCTCCTCCCCTACCTAAAGTAATTATGATTTAAAAAAAACTATAATGAAACTCTTAAACTTTAATAGCCCATTTATAAATCCCCAGCTTAAAATTTAAATGCTTAAAAAAAAGTTTCAGAACTGTAGAAATTTGATTTCCCCCCCCCCCCCTTTTTTTATTCCCCACCCTTTTTTTTACATAAGAGACACTTTTAGACAGTCAAACTTTTGAAGCCTCACAGCAAATCAGGAGCAGTCACCGCTGGCCTGGCTGGAAATTGGGGTGCTAAGGGGTGAGGAAGGATGGTACAGGACTTTTGAGGGGTGAGGAAGGAGGGTGTAGGGCTTTTGAGGGGGGAGAAAGGAGGGTGTAGGGCTTTTGAGGGGTGAGGAAGGATGGTGTAGGGCTTTGGGGGTTGCTGGTGGTCCTGGTGGGCTCACCCAAGGCTGGAGAACAGCTGGT
Organism: Sclerurus mexicanus; assembly: GCA_013396755.1. Lineage (NCBI taxonomy): Eukaryota > Metazoa > Chordata > Aves > Passeriformes > Furnariidae > Sclerurus > Sclerurus mexicanus. Next base: position 251,411 of record VWZF01007013.1, on the reverse strand, counting down.
GAACAACTCCTCTCTTTGATGGCCAACACCCAAATTCTCCACTACCCCGGGTATGATCCGAGAGCTCTTCTTTTTCAGAGCAGGGTAAATCCAGGATGGCTGATGGATGTTGTGGGATCCCTGCAAGAGACAGGGCTGGGTGTCCGTGTCATGGTCATTTTGCACCTCCTGACTCATCGCCTGCCAGGAGCCAGGCCATGCTTTGGGGTTTTAGTTATAAATCAGTGCTTTTATAAACCAGATTTAGATATCTCCATCGAGATTCATAAATCCTCTCAGCTAACCTAAGAACTGCAGTTTGATTTACAAACCATGACTTTTCACATCAGATTTAACTCCCCGACTGACTTCTGAAACAGTCGATTGGCTTAGAAGTCAGGCAATAGATTTACAAATCCTAAAACAGATTTACAAATCCTAAAACACAATCACAAGTCATGCCAATAAGTTCTAAGCCAAAAAAAAGAAGAGAAAAAAAAAGTTGTTTGTTTACAAATGTTTTCTTTGCATGAAGAACACAAAGGACTGATTTATAGATGGTTCTGTCACCATTATGATCAGCTGAATAGATCCAGCTTCTCCGTGGACTGCAAAAACCCTGATCTGTAAGTCTCAGTTGGCTCTGACTGAGCCTAACCTTGAGCTGTAGGATCCAAGAGGGATCCATGGGGTCCCACCATGATCACCAGCCCCTAAGCCCAAGAGAACACTGAATCATGGAATCACAGGATGGGTTGGGTTGGAAGGGAACCTAAAGCTCATCGTATCCCACCCCCTGCCATGGGCAGGGACACCTTCTACCAGCCCAGGTTGCTCCAAGCCCCGTCCAACCTGGCCTTGGACACTTCCAGGGATGGGGCAGCCACAGCTTCTCTGGGATTCAACCTGTGCCAGGGCCTGCCCACCCTCACAAGGAACAATTTCTTCCCAATATCCAGTCTAAATCTACCCTCCTTCAACTGAACGCCATTCCCCCTTGTCCCGTCACTCCAGTCCCTTGTCCAAAGCCCTCCCCAGCTCTCATGGAGCCCCTTTTGTCACTGCAAGAGGCTTTAAGGTCTCCTTGGAACCTTCTCCAGCCTGGACAATCCCAGCTCTCCCATCCTTTCCTCCCAGCAGAGCTGCTCCAGCCCTCTGACCATCCTGGTGCCTCCTCTGGCCTCTCCAGCAGCTCCATGTCCTTGCTGTGCTGGCCCCCAGGGCTGGAGGCAGCTCTGCAGGTGGGGTCTCACCTGAGGGGGCAGAGGGGCACAATCCCCCCCTGTCCTGCTGCCCACACTGTGGGACCAGCCCAGGGCACAGGTGGCTTCCTGAGCCGCAGGACTGCATTGCCCACATTTGTTGAGCTTCTCATCCACCACAAATCCAGCCGGTCCACCAGTTCAGATGACCAAGGGCTGACCATTGCTGCCACCCATGAGAACACCAACCAACCACACCAGGGGCAGGAACACGATTAATGTGACTGCAGTGGGAATATTTTGAAGCTTGAGGTGCTTGACAAGAGAAAGGCGCTTACCCAAGGAGGGGATGGATTTGGGAACACGTGGTTGTGGAACATCCTCAGAAGTGCTGTGATTCACATCCTTCCTCTCCATGCCGCAGTGCTCCTCTATCCCATCTCCTGGGACAGGCTTAGCACCAAAATAATCACAACTCGTGGTCTTGTGCTCTTGGAAATGCATTGGACGGAGTCCAACTGATAGATTTTTGTGGTGCCTCCATTGTGGCTTGAAGGGGAAAGAAAAGGAATTTTCTATCAGCCAGTGGATAATTTGTTATACAGCATTTTCAGCGTCCTGTGGTTCTCTGAGGTGCTGGCCCTCTGCACCCAATCCAACAAAGAAACTCTCTGTAATTTAGGAGTTTCCTTTGCAAGCTGTTCCTAATGAAACTCCCATTTTTCATCACATTGTGGAAAGACAGAACTTGCCAAAAAAAAGAGTCGAGGAATAACTTGCCCACAACTTCCAATGTTAAAATGTGCAAAAACACCTTCAGAATTCAGTGATTTCTCTTCCTCCCCCCCACCTCAGGTCTTGCAGATACACATCATAAAGCAACAACTGGCGCTAATTCATTTTCCCCTTTGCAATCACCTTTAGAGGGAAAAGCAGCGAGGGTTTCCTACCAGGTGTAAGCAGGAGGGATAAAAGGCCAGATAACAATGAAGATTTCACGGGAACGCACAGACACAGCCACCCAAGTGTAAGGGCTGCAATTAAACGGTGGGCAGCAATTTTCAGCTGACATTTTGGCAACAGAGAGCTGCAAAACGCAGCCTGAGAGTCAATTTTGGGGCAGGAACATGAGAATCCAGAGGTCAGTGGAGGAGACACACATCACCAGGAAGTTTATTAGGAGGGAACAATCAATTTGAGGGATAACGTGCCACCACCAGCCTTCAGTCTCCTGAGGAAGGTCTTCAGTCTCCTGAGGAAGGTCTTCACTCGGCAGGTGTGTGGTTTAGTCTGGATTTTCACCTGTTCTCCCATGGTTTGTGCTGTCTGGGCTGTGAGCTGGACCATCTGCAGGTGCTGGTGGGACTTGGGCTGCAGAGCAACGCCAACATCCTCCTCACCTGCTTTTTGAACCGGACTTTGCATCTTTCGCTCGTTCCCTTCCCAGCATTGCATTAAATAAAAGGCTCCTTTCCTAATTAAAAGCACGACTGGTTCCCAGGCCTAAACCTTGCCTAGATGGAAGGAGAAAGGATCAGTCCCTCGGAATTCGGCTTCCTTCCTCACACGGAGATGCCCAAGCAAACACCATTTCCATTTCCGTCCCCCAGAGACACCTCCTGTCTAATATTATTAAACTTTCCCCACCCACCTCTTCCCTTTCCACCACCACGTGCCCTCAGGAGCTGCTAATAATAATATTGCAAACCCTGTAATAAATACTGTGCTCACCGCCTAACGGGCAGCCTAAAAAGGCTGAGGAGAAATAAATAATAAATAAAATAGAATTTTCCCATTTATCTGTGAGCTGGGGAGAGAGAAAAGTGTTAGCTATTAAAGATCCCGCATAGCCACAGGCAAATTCTGCATCATCTCCTTGCAGAGACCTTTTTTTTCCCAAGCAGAGATTACTCTGGCGGTTCAAGGTGCTATCGAGCTCCAACCAGGGACAATTACAAGGCTCCAGTTGGAGCGTCTGAGACGATGCTTCCATCTGATAAGGTTGAAGGGGAATAATGGAAGGAGGGAAGTGATAATGGGCTGCTGAATGGGTGGGTTGAGGTATCATTGCCATAGAGCCTGGAGACAGAAGCTGCTGCTGATGCAGAGGGAGTGTTTTTTTTCCCTTTCTCCCCCCATTTTGTTTCTATTTTCCCCGCACAAGAGGAAAGTATCTCTGAGCATGCACTTCAGAATGATTTTTTCCCCTCCTAGCTCCAAGCAACACTTGTAACACCACTCACCGACACGTTTTATGCCATAAGAGCAATCACAGCACAGGCCTGTGTGCCCTGGCTCCCTCATCACTCACTTCCAACAGTCCAGAGACCAGTTTGGATGTTTTCTGCCCATCGCCACTTTACCGAGGACCACGCTGGACCCTGTGGATGCTCTCAGAGCACCCAAGGAATGACCAACTCAATAGCCTCAAAGGGTGAGCTAAGCCAGGGGTGTCCACCCCGGTGTAGATGAGAGAGAGGAGCAATCCCTGCTTTCAGGTCCCGAACTCTCAAAGCTGACACTGGTTCTTCATGTTTTCTTGGATCCTAAAGGGAGGACATGCTTCCCTGGTGGCCTGGATAAGGAGACGTGCCTGGCTTGCTCTTCTCCATCGTTCACATGGAAAGGGACCAGCAAACCCAACCCCATCACTGGGCTGCCTCACACACCCCAAAGAATGGGCTGGACCCAGCCTGAAACCTCCCTTCCACTCCTTCCTGGCTTCTCCTCACTGGCTTGTGGACCATGACTTGGTCCTCATTAGACTAGAGCTCCTGGCAGATCACAGAGAGCACTGATGAAGTTTTTGTTCCATTCTTTTTTCCTGAGATTTCTTTTCCTGGGCCAGATTCCAGCTGATAATGAATTTGGTACATTTAAATATCCAATAAAGAGACAAAGTCTATTGTTTTTCTCCTTTGATTATGAGACTCTTCTCTTTGGCAGATCCTTTTATGTCTGTCTTTCTCTTTTGGAAGTATGAAATTAGATCAGGATTTGACTTTTCTTCTATCAAGGCAAGACAGTTGTCTCTGTGTTTTCCTCTGTTACAGAAGGCCAGCAAATACCATCAAAAATCCTTCTTTGGACAAGATTTTGGAAGGAAAACCAAATGAAATCCTTCCTACCTTAAAGGTCTAGAACTCCCCCTGACCTACAGAAATCCTGGTGTAAAGAGAACACAGACACATGATGCGTTTTTACTTGGCCCAGGAAAAGATGTTGGAAACTTCCAAAGGAACCTTTTAGGGGGTGAAGAGTGAATCCCAAAGACACTCCAACTGTGTAATTTGCTTTAAAGCAGCCCTGGCACCGTTTTTGGGGTGGGATTTCTCTCACACGCTCAGCGTGTCAATAGTGAGGGTCCAAACTCCTTCTCCAGCCCAGGGGGATGAACGTGCCTTTCTGGAGTTCGATTCATCCAACCACCTTGAGATGGCATGGAATGTGGTCCAGAAACATCAATTTCCCTCTGTAGACTCCAACAAGAGCGATCACCTCTAAAGGCAAGGAGATTTAGAGGGATATTGGGAAGAAATTCCTCCCTGTGAGGGTGGACAGGCCCTGGCACAGGGTGCCCAGAGAAGCTGTGGCTGCCCCATCCCTGGAAGTGCTCAAGGCCAGGTTGGACAGGGCTTGGAGCAACCTGGGCTGGTGGAAGGTGTCCCTGCCCATGGCAGGGAGTGGAACCAAAGGGTCCTTAAGGTCCCTTCCAACCCAACCTATCCTGTGATTCCACGACTGTGGGCATCAAACAGGATGATCGCAGGGGTTAATGGGCCAGGGTTCCTGCATGGAGAGCCATCACCACCTTTGCTACCTGCTTGGTTTTAGTGGGATATGGAGCTCACTGAGAGCTGGGTCCTGCAGGTGAGTCTGGAAACAGGATAGAGCTGGGGGGACCTGAAAGAAGACCATGAAATGGTCATGGTCAATTCTCCAGGTGAAATGCTCCCAGAGAAGACCAGGTACTTGGGCATGTCTTGACAGAGGTACTTGGGCATGTCTTTACAGAGGCCAAAGTGCTGAAGGATGCACAGCTGCACTTCTTAATGACAACAAAAAGAAGGAAAAGTAGGAAAAATGGGCATGATCTGCAGTGGTTGAAGATATTTGGTGTTTCCTTCCTCGCTACTTCAAATAACTCTTTCTCCAAGTCATGTTCCCCACCTTGAGCCTTTGGTTGAGCCGAGAGCACTGAACTCCAGGGTTGAAAGAGCCATGAATTTGGGTATGGGCTTCACACACCCTCCTGCTCCTCTCCACCTTCACACACTCTCCTGCTCTTCTCCAGCGAGTGCCTTTTCAGGGAAACAGGCAGGAGGAAAGAGCAGGTAAAACAGATGGGGAAATGCCGTTCTGCTCTCTGCCGTTGTAATGGGCTAAAATAAAGGATCTGCTGCGTGATGCCAGGAGAAGGGAGATGGTATCTGTCCAGGTTATCCTCTGGATACTAAATCCAAACGCATTTCAACTAAGATCAGTTGCTTTAAGAAAAAAAAAATTAAGGAGAGGGGGGAAAAAAAAAAAGTTGATTTTCCTTGCAGCTCTTGGAAGTGAATCTATTTGGTGTCAGGCTGAAAGAAGACAGCGTGTAAGTAACTGAGAAAGTGTTTACTCAGTGAATTAGTTCAGCTTTCATTGTGCACAGAGGATTATGGCCTCAGCAGTGGATGAGCTCCATTTCAGGCTGGAGTAGCTCACTTAGCTACCTCCAGGGCAGGACTAATTATCATAGGACTTAGGCCATTAAAGGGCTTTAACTACCAGTGCTCTCTCCCAGGTCTGGATTAACTGTTTGCCCGGAGCAAAGCGCCCTGATAACCATTCAGCCTAATGGTCTGCTTTGATTTCTCTGCCCCCTCTGCCCACCCCTTTCGCCTTTAAACTTTATATTATTGTCAGATCTGGAACAATAGCTAAGAATATTAATGCCATTGCTGCAAAATGGCAAAGGGGCTTTGTTGCAGATTTTTTTTCCCCTCTTTTGCTTCACCGTTGCTGAGGCAATTTTAGGAAATACTGTCTAGCACGGCAGAGAGCCCTTACCTGACTCAGGTGGATTAAGAGGGGCTACTCAAAAGGCAGGACCCCCAAGAGAAAACACTGAAATGCCCACAGAGCCCAGCTCTGTCTCCCTCTGTTGTATACATGCCAATAATTGTGGCAGAAGACACTCTGCATAGAAATAGCAAAAGACTATTGTGCCCCGAGGCATCAAATAGCCAAGATGAGAGCAGAGTTATTACCCCACTTCTCAGAAGAAGGGCTGGGGTGCAGAGGGTTTAAATGGTTTGCCCAAGGTAACAGCCAGAGAATGTGGCAGCAACTGCTCCTTATCATTGAAAATATATTTGAAAAATTATCCAGTGAGCCTTCTCTAACAGCAGCTTTTCTGGTAGACTGTCAGCACATGGGGGTGGTTCTCACCTGGGTGAGGGGTTCAGCTCAAGACCACAAAATCAGATGCAGCCTCCTCCAGCGCAAAACCTCAGGAGGGCACTGAAGGAATTTGGGAGGTGGCACGCTGGAAGCTGGGATAAAAATAGGTGGTTCCTCACACCACAGAGCTGGGAAACACCTGGTTTATGCTGTGGGTTCATGGGTTCAGATCTGGGAAGGAAAAATTCCTTTTAAAAAGCTTGAAGAGAAGCACAGAGAAGGTGGAATTCTGGTCTGCTCCTCTGCTCACACTCCCAGCCATGAGGCTGTGGAGGTGCTGTCCTTCCTGCTGACCAACACACCCCACTGTTGTCTTCTGTGTCCCCTGGGACAATACTTGGGCCACCAGGGAGACCAGTCCATAGAATTCTTGGCACCGTTTGATGGTGGAAGTGTTGGCAGCTGAAATACCTCTTCAGCTGAAGAGAGAGTTGAAATACCTCTTCATCCCAAGAGGAGTATCCTTAAGAGAGATTTTCCTCTCCACCTTCCAGTTTTACATGTGGAAGGAGATAGCACTTGTGCCAACCACCACGTAGAGTGCTCAACCATTTACAGACACCGATGGCCTTATGTGGGTAACTCAGGGGGTCTGGAATGGCCATTTGTCCAGTCAAAGCCCATAAAATCCATGACAGCACACATTAAGAGCTGAAATACCCATCTGTACTCCTCCATGTGCTTCTGCCCTTCACAAATACATAAATAAAATTGATATTTGAGCAAAACAACACATAAAAATCAGTAGGATTTTTGTGACACTTCTCTTTCCTGTTGTTACCAACTTATCAACTCAGAAACATGGAATTATAGAACGGTTTGCGTTGAAATGGACCTTAAAGCTCATCTCATTCCATCCCCTGCCATGGGCAGGGACACCTCCCACCACACCGTGTTGATCCAAGCCCTGTCTAATCTGGCCTTGAAAACATGTGGAGCACATGGGGGAAAGCAGCCCTGACCCCACCAGGGAATGGTCCAGGATGGGTGGTAGAAGCTCAGCTTCATGTGTTCATAACCTTCTCCAGCTCAGGGAGGTTGTGTAAGGTCAAACACATCCTCGAAAAGCCAAGACAGGTGTAAACCAAAGCCCAGGAAAGGGTGATTGGACCAGGAGCAGGGCAGAGTTTGCAGAGATTCAGCCAGCTCAGGCTGTCAGAACAAAGTCGTGCGCCAGCAGCCGTGTCTTACTGGTGGCCTTGAACCTTTCCAGAGCCCAGGGACCACCTCCGGCACCTGTGCTGGCTCCTGCGCCCTCCACAGGGATCCTGAATTCCTTCTCATTCCTGAAACACTGGGAGCACGCAGCAGTTGAAAGCGTTGCCCATCCAGCAAAGGGTGTTTTCTCCTCCTCTGGCGCTTCTCCCCCAGCTTTCTTCACACCCTTTCTGGGCCAGCTTGACTCGGTGTTCAATAGCCCAGCTGACAGCTTCCACAGCCTTTCTCCAGGCTCTGGGCTCTCTTGCAGACGGTGGAAACAGGCTAAAATTGTGTTCAGCCGCTTCGTCTATATGGAAATCGTCTAATTTCTGCCTTCCTCTGATCTCTCCTTCTGAGGATAATGGGGTTTTGTACCTTCCCTTCTTGCCCCTGCTGCAGGTGTGAACTGGAATACAAGACAAACTGCTTACTGGAGTGCGGGTTATTTGTTGTTTGCAGATGAATGGAGCTGTCTTTCATTTCCTGTGATTCTGAGCGTTAAATTCCTTCTCCTCATCATTTACCCATTGCTCGACACCTTCTGCCTTCAACTCATTCATTCCTCATCGTATCTGCGAGCCCTCGTGGTGAAGTCCATCCAGAAAACCATAACTGAGGCAACTCCATAAGGAGAAAAAGAAGCAGGAAACTGCAACAGCAGAGACCTTGGAAGGAAAGGCATTTCCCAGAGGAAAATCAGGTCATCTGAGGATTCCCTTTTGGTACCAAGGGTGCTTCAAACCTGGCTGAGATATCTGCTTATGGACTCTTACCAAGAAAGCCCCCGAAATAGAAATCAGGGCTGGAATCATCCCGGAACAAGGGAATCTGCTCTGTCCTCACCAGGAGAGCTGCAGTTCCTGAGGCAGTGACTGTCCCTTGCTGTGTGTTCATTCAGCACAGTGGGACCCTGACCCGCTTCGTAGCAGCCAGGAGTAACTGCAGGGAGACAAGACCCCAGAGCTAAGGCCAGGCAGGGAAAGCGTGTTCTGGTGCCTCCTTCTCTTACTTATCAAATGCAGGTTTCCCACCTGCCAGTGAAACTGAAATTAACTTGTAAATGTATGCAATGCAATTAATTTCCCACCAGCTGCTGCTCTGTGGCTGGGAGGAAATCAGTGAGACACCAGGGTGAACTCTGGAGTGGCCCTCACCACAAGTTCTGCCCTGATACGAAAACCTCCTGTTAAACTAATAATCCCAATCTTACACAGAGAGAGCTAAAGGACTAGAGGGATTGCAATCCCACTTGGAGATGCCCCGTCCAAAACATGGGCAACAGGGACAGGAACAGGAGGGTGAACTCCACAGCCCTTGTGCAGCACTGGGTTGGGTTTGAGCAACAACAGCATGTGAACATTGAGGGGATGTCCATGTTCTGAGGAGATGCTCCTCGTTTTGGAGAGACAACCAGCTTGCCACAGTCAGGTGCACTTGGCTCCCACCCCCAAGCCTGTTTTAGGTCTCTGCATCCCACGTTTGGAGCATAGATAGAGCTGACAAGAGTCCCACTCACCCAGAAGACACAGGTGCAGCAGAAGAAGGTCCACCAGAGGTTTGAGCCATATGCTACAATAGGTGTGGATTGGGACAGACCTGCTTTGCTTCTCCCGTGCTGTTTCTCACATTCCAGCAGGATGCCCCATTCTTTTGCTACAATCCAGGTCTGTCCTTGTCATCTGAGCTGGGATGCGGCTGCAGTTAATCCACCTCGCTGCCGTGGTGTATCCTTGGATTCCCAGATTTTATTCCCCAGTGCCTTCCACTCTCGGCAACCACAAGGACATGCCTTATTTCTACCTTTTCACCAGGATTTTCATACTGTGCTCAAGAATTTCCCTATATTGAAAATGTTCTTGCACATCCCCTCTGGGATCTGCTGCAATGGGATCCATTAGATCCCTGACACATCCCAGGCCTGTACTCAAAAAGCTGTTCAAGGGGGGTGGTGGCTCTGAGTGGGACAATACGTGTTTGTGCTTTTATATATTCTCTTCTTGGCAGGAGATAACAAGTTTGCCACCACGTGTTGTGAACAGAGACGGCTCTTGACAGCAAGTGAGAGAAGTTCAGGCTGCAGATGCAGAAGGCTTTAGTCATGGTGGAAAGGAGCTGAATACATCACCTACTGCAGGATGGGTTTTTTCTGAGGGCTCCACAGAAGACAGTTGTGCTGAGAGACAGAAAAAAGGCACCTGAAACAGGGCAACGTTTCCAGGGATGGAAAACAGCTGCTTAAAAAAAAAGAAATAACCCTTTCCCCACAACAGCCCGTTGTGGGAGAACAGCTAATCTGGCAGCACGGGCACAGAACTGGGTGCTGGAAGGAGATAACAAAGACCAGGAGCTCTCGTGTTCTGGGGCAGCTCCTGGGCCCCAGCTTTACGTCTTCTGGGCAGACACAACAGGCCCTGTCCCACCATGTCGCTGTGCCTGCCAGAGATAAGCTCCTGGATGGAAAACAGCTGGCTGAGGCTCAAGCCAGGCAAGATGGAAGTGATGCTTCTAGGAGAAAAAGAAAAATAAAAGAAGTGATTCGGGCATTTTCTAAGACAATGCTGGAGGTCTCGTGCCCGTTGCACAGGGAGAACACCAGGGGACCACTTATCCCTTAAAGCTCAGCCTGTGCTACTCATGAGCAATGTCTGGGAACCTGGGATCATCTCCTGCTTTTCCCTTTCTTTCTGTGACCCCTGGCAAGGCACAGGACTTCCTCAGGCCAGGTCTGGATGCCTCAGCTCCACGATAGGACTGACATCACCAGAACAAGGTGACTTGCAAAGAACAGAGGATGCCAAGGAGTTGGAGCAGACTTTCCTTACCCAGTCAGGAACCTGATTTGGGGCACAGAATTTTCTGTACATACAAAAGGGCCAAGGAGATTGAGGGTGATGGGTGGAATAGCAGGAATATTTGGAAATTCAAGGAAGATGTTCCCTTTGCTTTGATCCAAGTGCTGTTGAGTCCTTATGAGCATTATCCACAGGGGAAGGTGGTATTTCTTGAAATTCAAGAAATAATGAATTGTGTTTTCCTCTGGCCTTAAACTCTTCCATCCCTTCCACAACAACCACAGGTCCCAAAACAACTTCCTACTCTATTCTCCAGTTTTCTTCACCCTGCTGCACATGTTTCCTTTGGAAACCAAACAAAAGCAAAGAGGCACAAGCTGCCTATCAAATAATCTACTTGCCAGAGTGCTGTGTAGAGGGATAAATGGTGGAGAAGTCATCCCTGGAGTTAGCTCTTACATCCAGAGTTAGTTAAGTTGACCTGTCATCCAATGATTAATGCAGTCACTTGGAATACAACAGTTCCTTCTGTGTGGCACGGATTAGTCAGCTGAACTTGAGTTTCCTCTCTCCTACATGGTCTCTTCCCATGTGCCTTTCTCTTCACATGTGGAATAAAAGCCAAAGCCACAGAATTCCTCATGAAACTCAGTTTGGGTTTTCTATCCAACTTGCAGAGAGTAAAGGCAAGAAGATCCCTGAAAGTGCCTAAGGCCAGGTTGGACAGGGCTTGGAGCNCCAGGTCTGGATGCCTCAGCTCCACGATAGGACTGACATCACCAGAACAAGGTGACTTGCAAAGAACAGAGGATGCCAAGGAGTTGGAGCAGACTTTCCTTACCCAGTCAGGAACCTGATTTGGGGCACAGAATTTTCTGTACATACAAAAGGGCCAAGGAGATTGAGGGTGATGGGTGGAATAGCAGGAATATTTGAAAATTCAAGGAAGATGTTCCCTTTGCTTTGATCCAAGTGCTGTTGAGTCCTTATGAGCATTATCCACAGGGGAAAGTGGTATTTCTTGAAATTCAAGAATTAATGAATTGTGTTTTCCTCTAGCCTTAAACTCTTCCATCCCTTCCACAACAACCACAGGTCCCAAAACAACTTCCTACTCTATTCTCCAGTTTTCTTCTCCCTGCTGCACGTGTTTCCTTTGGAAACCAAACAAAAGCAAAGAGGCACAAGCTGCCTATCAAATAATCTACTTGCCAGAGTGCTGTGTAGAGGGATAAATGGTGGAGAAGTCATCCCTGGAGTTAGCTCTTACATCCAGAGTTAGTTAAGTTGACCTGTCATCCAATGATTAATGCAGTCACTTGGAATACAACAGTTCCTTCTGTGTGGCACGGATTAGTCAGCTGAACTTGAGTTTCCTCTCTCCTACATGGTCTCTTCCCATGTGCCTTTCTCTTCACATGTGGAATAAAAGCCAAAGCCACAGAATTCCTCATGAAACTCAGTTTGGGTTTTCTATCCAACTTGCAGAGAGTAAAGGCAAGAAGATCCCTGAAAGTGCCTAAGGCCAGGTTGGACAGGGCTTGGAGCAACTTGGGCTATGGAAGGTGTCCCTGCCCATGGCAGGGAGTGGGACAGGATAAGCTTTAAAGTCCCTTCCATGATCCTATGTTATGAACTCTCCTCTTCGGGAGCTCCACAATATCTGCCTCCAAGGACACTTGTTCTCCTAACGCTGCTAACAGGAAGGTTTTGTGCCCTGAAGCATGAAGGTTTATATCTCTTTCTCGGCATGGGATGCTTTGTTTAAAATCCAAAGCATTGTAACTTCTAAAATAGCATCTGCATTCCCTTCCTGGGGATGCTTTAGCGGTTGGGATTTGCTGACTCTGGTCCTTTGGCAGTGCAGGGAAATACACCAGGGTGGAAGAGCTCCTGGAGTCGCAGCTCAGGGTTGGTGCTCCAGTGGGAGAAGGAGGGGAGGGAGTTGAGTGCCTGNCTCTAAGAGCTTAATGTCTTTCTTGTATCACCCAAGCACTTGGGTATTCAGGCACTCCCATCCCTTCTCCAGGACAAGCCATGCTCACACAAGGAAACACTCAGATCTGCTCATGGTGACCTCAGCAACAGATCAGATGGTTGAGCATCTGCCCATCTGCTCAGTCATTGCGTTCCATAAATAACCTTTTAATTCACTATCTTATCTCCCAAGATGTATTGGACTGTCTAATGGCTGGACTTGTTGATCTTGGAGATCTTTTCCAGCCCTAAGGAGTCTATAATTCTATGTGGATGCCTCTGCCAGGCTTAGAGGTTGTGGCAATCAGTCATGGTGGGAATAGGGAAAAGCAGTTTGAGCTCCTGTTCCTGGGCAAGACCAGCAGATGGATGTCCCTCCTTCCCTGGCTGAATGTGTGTCATGCTGGGAGAACAGCACCAGCACGTTCTTGTCAGGGGGACCTATGTCCTGGAGGTACAACTGCTGCTCCATGGCTTGATCCAGACTCTTGGAAAGTCTTTCTAGCACTTGGGATTTCCTGCACATTTCCCTCTGAGACCTGCAGTGTTGCCTCCAGCTCTGGAAAGATGGAAAGGACATGGAGGTGCTGGAGTAAGTCCAGAGGAGGCACCAGGATGGTCAGAGGGATGGAGCAGCTCTGCTGGGAGGAAAGGATGGGAGAGCTGGGATTGTCCAGCCTGGAGAAGAGAAGCTTTGGGGTGACCTAAGTGGGGTCTTCCAGTGCCTGAAGGGGCTACAAGAAAGATGGAGAGAGACTATTTCCAAGGGATGGAGTGACAGGACAAGGGAAACGGCTTCAAACTGACAGCAAGTAAGTTTAAATTGGATATTGAGAAGGAATTGTTCCCTGGGAGGGTGAGCAGGCCCTGGCACAGGGTGCCCAGAGAAGCTGTGGCTGCCCCATCCCTGGAACTGTCCAAGGCCAGGTTGGACGGGGTTTGGAGCAACCTGGGCTGGTGGAAGGTGTCCCACCCATGGAAGAGGTGGAATGAAATGATCTTTAGGTTCCCTTCCAACCCAAACCATTCTATGATTTTAGAGTTCCCGGAGCCTTCTCCTGCCTGCCCCCAGTTGATGCTCCTTGCTCTGTCCTTCCACAGAATCAGCACCTGCTGGATCTGGGACACAGTTTCCCAAAGCTGGGCTGCCGAGTGCTCTGCCTGCTGAAGGTTCACATCAACCTCACAAGGACCTCTCCCTCCAGTTCTGCCGCGTGCGCTCGACTTCTTGGCAGTGCACAAAGAAAATCCAAGCATCTTCCAGGAAAATAAATGTGCTCCCATGGATATGTATAAAATTGGCCAAGTTTGTGCGTTTCCTCCTTTTTCGACTTGCTCCTTCCTCTTCTTAACACCTGGAACAAATGTCTCCTTTGGACCGTGATGGGGGAACTTGGAGAGCTCGGCAGAATTGCTGCAGACAGACCCTGGGCCGGGTTTATTTTTCTATTGAGCCTTGATGGAAACGCATGCACAGCAAGTCAGGGCCTGTCCCTTTTCCTTTCTCCTTTCTCTCTCTCTTTTTTTTTTTTTTTTTATTTCTTCCAGGAGTGCTGATGATAAGAAAAGCAATGTCTAAATCTTCTTAATGGTGTTTATGCAAGCAGTTTTGCTTAGCTGCAGTCCCTGGCACCCCCTCCCCCGTCCACCCTCCCCTCCCATCTCCCTGCTAATATCGCTGCTTCATTCCTTTCCCTGTTGGCTATTACTATGGACTACAGCGAATCTAAAACTAAATAATCCCCTTAGTGTCAAGTTTTCTGGGCTGAGCAAATAAATCTAACCAAATGCATTATCTAGGTAGAGGAGGCTGTTGTAAGGGGGAAAAAAGATAAAAGCTATTTTACTTTAAGGCAAAGAGTAAAACCATCATTTTTCATTCGCATTGTACTTTTAAAGTTGGGGGTTTTTTTCTAATTTTATTTTAACTTCCCTGTTCAATCCTTTCCTCTTTCTATTGTAATTAAAATAGAAAAATAAAGAAATGCAGCAAAGCCTCTGATTTCAAGCATTAAATAGAGGGAGAAAGACCTCAGATAAGGTGCCATTCAAATCCCCCTCTCAGACGGGTAATTCTGATCAGGCAGCAAAGTGGTTGAAATAAATAAACCATTCCCCACTTCCCCTTCCCTGGGGAGGGGGCACAAGGGTATTAGAAGACTCATTTACAGGAGGAAGAGCATGTGGAAGACCTGCATGTGGCAGGACCAAGGGGAGAGGTCCGGGTGGCTCTGCCCTGCCTAGACGTCCCAAGTCGGTGGCTCCCGGGAGCAGGACTGACTCTGCCTGTGAGTGTGGTGGCAAAGAGGTCCAGTTTTGGGGTGTTTCAGCCTCTGCTTACAGATTCAAAGATTCACAGAATCATTGAGGTTGGAAAAGACATCCAAGATCATTGAGTCCAACCTGCCACCCAACACCACCTTGTGCCGCAGCCCAGAGCGCTCAGTGCCACATCCAGTCTTTCCTTGGGCACCTCCAGGGATGGGCACTCCAAACCTCCCTGGGCAGCCCCTTCCAAGGCCTGACCACCCTTTCCAGGGAGGAATTTCCCTGCTGTCCCACCTGCCCCTGCCCTGTCCCACCTAAGGCCATTCCCTCTGCTCCTGTCCCTGTTCCCTGGGAGCAGAGCCCGACCCCCCCCAGCTCCCCCTTCCTGGAAGGGAGTTGCAGAGCCACAAGGTCCCCCCTGAGCCTCCTTTAGTCCAGGCTGAGCTTCTCCAGCTCCTCCAGCTGCCCCTCATAGGCCTGACCCTTTAGACCCTTCAGAGGCAGGGCTAACCCAAACCTGGGGACAAAATGCTCTCAGCTTGCAGAACTCTGTGCGTAACTCCCATTTTCACCTGGTAGGGGTTTGAAAGCACATCAAAGCCACTCAGCTGGTACCCAGCTCTTCTCTCCTGCAAACCCGGGGCCAGCACCAGCCAATGGGGCTCTGCTGGATTTACACCAGCCAAAAATCTGGCTGACCTTGTCCCCATCGCTGCTGGAATCCATACATGAAGCAGGTTTGGTCAGCTCTGCCTTCCCCCTTTCCTGATGTCAATACCCCATGGGCTCTGGGGAAAGGGTGGGAGCATCCTTCGCCCAGCAATCCCACCGGAGCAGCCTCAGGACTTGCTTGTATGATTAAACGCCATCAATGACCCAACACCAGCATCACTGATCTGAATGAATCCTCTCCCATACTGGCCCTTTTCAAACGCAGACCAGTTTAAGGATCACAGATCATTCTGAGTTGGACAGGACCCACAAGGGCCACTGACTCCAGCCCTTCAGTAAATGGCCCATGTAGGGATTGAACCCAGAAATTTGGGATTATTAGCACCAAATCGTAACCAGCTGAGCTGATCTCAGGGGCACCAAAAAAATGTCTGGTGTGGCTTTTGGGAAAGCAGAACCTGACATGCATGTTTCTATCAAATAAAGGCTCTTGCATTTGGCCAACATCAACCCCTGGCAAACACCATCACTCCCAAAGGCCCCTCATTCTTCCTTTCTCTCTCAGCTTTACCCACCGAGAACAACAAATACAGCCTCATCCCCTCTATTCCACAGAGAACTAAATCTCTTCCAGCCCAAACCAGCACACTGAAGTGAAAAACCACAATGGGTGGCTGATTTTGCATCCACAGGATCGGGGCAGAGCAGAAAGGGCTCGAATTTTTGGAGCTGGATGGACCAACAGCGTGAGAAGCTGCTCCCTTCACATACCTCGCCCAGCCAAATTCTGCTCCTGTCCAGGTCCATGGTTTTTTTCCACTTGAACATCAGTTTTAGAATAATTAAGTCAACAAGGTTTTCTCTGCATTTGATTTAATCCCTTTGTATATGTTTTGGGTTCCCCAGCTCCGTAGCCAGCCTGCCAGGTGATCTGCTCTTAATATCCATTAATCTTTACATTTCTTCTTTTCTAGATGGACAGATATTACTGTTCAAAACCGATTCACTGCTTCTTTCTTTCTTTC
Organism: Sclerurus mexicanus; assembly: GCA_013396755.1. Taxonomy (NCBI): domain Eukaryota; kingdom Metazoa; phylum Chordata; class Aves; order Passeriformes; family Furnariidae; genus Sclerurus; species Sclerurus mexicanus. Next base: position 234,854 of record VWZF01007013.1, on the reverse strand, counting down.
TCCCTTTTTTCTTTTTTATATTAAACAACTCTTGTCATTTTCAGACCCCTCCATGTTAGAGCTAAAGCCCCAGGAAGAAGAATACAGGGTTTGTTTGAGCAGTGGTTTTTACAAATCTTCTCAAAGGAAATAAAATCTCAGATACTGCTCACATTGAAAAAAAATGGTAAAGACCATTCCAATGTATTTTAGAGATCAGGATCTGCAATAGACGTCACAGGTAATCATGGACCATCTCTTGACCTGCTCCCGGTCGGCACAGCAAGGACACCAGATGAGGACCAGACTCAACCAATTTTCAGCACAATGCACAAGCATCTTGCTCATTTTAATCAAATATTCTTTNGGCCACTGACTCCAGCCCTTCAGTAAATGGCCCATGTAGGGATTGAACCCAGAAATTTGGGATTATTAGCACCAAATCGTAACCAGCTGAGCTGATCTCAGGGGCACCAAAAAAATGTCTGGTGTGGCTTTTGGGAAAGCAGAACCTGACATGCATGTTTCTATCAAATAAAGGCTCTTGCATTTGGCCAACATCAACCCCTGGCAAACACCATCACTCCCAAAGGCCCCTCATTCTTCCTTTCTCTCTCAGCTTTACCCACCGAGAACAACAAATACAGCCTCATCCCCTCTATTCCACAGAGAACTAAATCTCTTCCAGCCCAAACCAGCACACTGAAGTGAAAAACCACAATGGGTGGCTGATTTTGCATCCACAGGATCGGGGCAGAGCAGAAAGGGCTCGAATTTTTGGAGCTGGATGGACCAACAGCGTGAGAAGCTGCTCCCTTCACATACCTCGCCCAGCCAAATTCTGCTCCTGTCCAGGTCCATGGTTTTTTTCCACTTGAACATCAGTTTTAGAATAATTAAGTCAACAAGGTTTTCTCTGCATTTGATTTAATCCCTTTGTATATGTTTTGGGTTCCCCAGCTCCGTAGCCAGCCTGCCAGGTGATCTGCTCTTAATATCCATTAATCTTTACATTTCTTCTTTTCTAGATGGACAGATATTACTGTTCAAAACCGATTCACTGCTTCTTTCTTTCTTTCTCCCTTTTTTCTTTTTTATATTAAACAACTCTTGTCATTTTCAGACCCCTCCATGTTAGAGCTAAAGCCCCAGGAAGAAGAATACAGGGTTTGTTTGAGCAGTGGTTTTTACAAATCTTCTCAAAGGAAATAAAATCTCAGATACTGCTCACATTGAAAAAAAATGGTAAAGACCATTCCAATGTATTTTAGAGATCAGGATCTGCAATAGACGTCACAGGTAATCATGGACCATCTCTTGACCTGCTCCCGGTCGGCACAGCAAGGACACCAGATGAGGACCAGACTCAACCAATTTTCAGCACAATGCACAAGCATCTTGCTCATTTTAATCAAATATTCTTTGAAACATCTGCACAAAAATACCTGCCTGGCTATGGATGAACTGCAAAAATTGAGGAAAACTTTGCTCATCAAGCTGAAGTCAATTGAAGGAGAAGATCATGGTGGATTGATGGAGAGCAGCCCTGGGAGAAGGACCCTGGGGGCTGGTGGGGGAGAGGCTGGACATGGCCCAGCCCAGAAACCCCCCGTGCCCTGGGCTGGTCCCACAGCGTGGGCAGCAGGGCAGGGGGGGATTGTGCCCCTCTGCCCCCCCAGGTGAGACCCCACCTGCAGAGCTGCCTCCAGCCCTGGGGGCCAGCACAGCCAGGACATGGAGCTGCTGGAGAGCCCAGAGGAGGCACCAGCATGGTCAGAGGGCTGGAGCAGCTCTGCTGGGAGGAAAGGCTGGGAGACCTGGGATTGTCCATCCTGGAGAAGAGAAGCTTTGGGGTGACCTCACTGTGGCCTTGCAGTGCCTGAAGGAACTACAAGAAAGATGAAGAGAGACTATTTCCAAGGGTCTGGAGTGACAGGACAAGGGGGAACGGCTTTAAACTGACAAAAGGCAGGGTTAGATGGGATATTGGGAAGGAATTATTCCCTGGGAGGATGGGCAGGCCCTGGCACAGGTTGGGCAGAGAAGTTGTGGCTGCCCCATCCGTGGAAGTGTCCGAGGCCAGGCTGGACAAGGCTTGGAGCAACCTGGGCTGGTGGAAGGTGTCCCTGCCCACAGCAGGAGGTTGGAACGAGATGGACTTTGAAGTCCATTCCAACCCAACCCATCCTATTATTCTGTGATTTCCCATGGGCCCCAAGACATTCTGCAGCTTCTCCCATGCTCTAATGGCACCAACCAGCACTTCTGTCTCCTGGATAAACACCACATGCACTTAAATTCATAAACGTTATGTGTCTTAGGACTCCAAATTTTGGACTTGGAGCCAATCTTGATGTTTTCCTCTCTTGCCTGATGCTCTGTCACTCTCTACCTCTGCCTTTTTCCGTTTTATGTAAGGCTGAATCACCGTCGCCGACCGGGGTTCTCTGCCAGATGACTGGTCCTGGGACGGGGCCAGGGGCACAGAGCCAGGATGGATTGAGCCTGCCACACAATGGATGGGATTTCTGGGCCCAGGCCTGGAGGGTTTGGGAGGAGAAGTGGGACAAGGAGCCAAGCAGAGACAAGACAGCTCCTGGGACATGAGGCAGCAAGAGCAGGGAGCAGAATTTGTTCTGGGTATTACTTAACAGTGGGTTTGGTTGAACCAGACCAGACTGCCTTCCAACATGGCCCTGATCATATCTCTTCACCAAAAAACTCCTTGGTGTCACAGCTGGAAAAAAAGATCTGCCCTTTATCATGGAAACACCCTTCTGCAGTTTCCCTTTTGCTCATTAACAAGCAGCTGGACCTGAGGCAGCTTTTGTAGTGCCACCATCCCTCTGTGCTAATTGTTCTCACACTTGGAGGGGTTTGTTCTTTGTAGACCACACAAAAGAGCAGCAGTGATTTGTCCAGATCCCTCTGGTTGTAAATACCAGAGGTCCCTCTTCTCCTGGGGATCAGACTTGCATGTTCTCATGGTGTACCAGTGGGGAGGGTTGAGGTAAACACAGGAGCACATGGATGGAGGAGTCACAGAATACTCTGAGTTGGAAAGGGCTCACAAGGATCAGCAAGTGAAACTCCTGGCCCTGCCCAAGACACCCCAACAATCCCACCCTGTCCCTGAGGGTGTTGTCCAAACCCTCCTGGAGCTCTGGCAGCCTTGGGGCCGTGCCCACTGCCCTGGGGAGCCTGGTCAGTGCCCACCACCCTCTGGGGGAAGAACCTTTCCCCAAAATCTAGCCTAAACCCATTCTGACACAGCTCCAGACATTTCCCTGGGGTCCTGTCTCTGTCACAGAGAGCAGAGGGATGTACCTGACAGTCACATGTTTAAGCACAGGGTCAGCCAGTGACCCACAGAAGACCAAACATTTATATGTCGTTAATGACATGGTCAATAAACTGCACCTTCCCTGCAGGTGTCACTGGTTTACACTGTGACTTATTAGCCCTTGGTGACCTGTAGGTCAGGTAGGTGAAGCAGGTTGCCCCCTTCTTCATCAAGGGAATATTCCCTGATTTCAAAACCTTTGCCAATGTGCCTTTACTCTTTTAGGAACCTGGTGAATTTATTTTCACTGTCTCTGACAGTTCACTCGAACACCATGCACAGACTGTTGCCATTCTTTGTTATTTTCCTTATTATGGAGTCACAGAATCACGGGATCTGCTGGGCTGGAAGGGACCCACAAGGATCAGCCAGTCCCACTCTGAGCCCTGCACAGGACCAGCCCCAAGAGTCACCCCCTGTGCCCCAGAGCATCATCCAAACCCTCCTGGAGCTCTGGCAGCCTTGGGGCCGTGCCCACTGCCCTGGGGAGCCTGGGCAGTGCCCACCACCCTCTGGGAGAAGAACCTTTTGCTGAGATCCAACCTGACCCTGCCCTGACACAGCTCCAGGCCATTCCCAGTTAATCACTTGATGCTGATTTGTCTACGAATGCCTCAAGAAACTTCACCTCTTTGGGTGTTTTGTGATGCTTTCCTGCTGGGCACAGAAAACTGCCCGCAAAGGGGCGTTGCTTCTAGTCCAGCCTTTCCCTGGTATCTCTGCTCTTGGCATCCCGCCTTGCCCATCACTCTGAAGGTAGGGAATGCTGAGGTAGTGTTTTCTCTGGGATTCCTCTTCAGCAGCAGCAGCGAGGAGGGTTTGCAGCCTGCTCACCCCACACTGGAGAGCAGGCAAACTGCTCCCAGCATCTCCTTCCAGTCCAGGTGTATCCCTGTCCCAAGGTTTTTGAGAGCAAGCTGCGACTGGAGAAGATTTCCAGCCCCGCCGCACCAGATCCCTGGCTCTGCCAAAAGCAGCTGCACCCGCTCTCATTACATTCCCAACCACACCATTTACCCACAGGTCTGTTTTTGTCTCTTGCTGCAGGTTCCCAGCAGGTTTGGAACTGGTGACAGATGACAAATGTGAGAAAAGTCTGCTTAAAAAAACCCGGGACCGTCTTCAATCCCATTGCCAGCTTTCTGTCACTGGAGCATTCCAGGGCTGGGAGTGTGTGATGGCTTCTACTTTGATTATATAGATGATAATCCATCTGCAAAAGCACTGTGAGTGTATATCTCTACATGTGTGTGTGTATATATATATATTCACACACATATATGTGTATATATGTGCAAAAAAATAATGAGCCTCATGGCCTTCTTGTGTTACAGGAATTTGGGATTGAAAGGGATCATTTCTGTCCACAAATTCATTTTATCCCCTTTGTAATCTCTACTTATTTTTTTCTTTTCTACTAAATTTTGGTCTCCCATGAGTCTCCAGCCTTTTTGGGAGGCTTTTCCAGAGTGTGGATCTTCTCATGGTCACTGATTCTCTGCCTAAATTTATTCATGGCTGTTTTATCTCACTCTGCTCTTGTTCCAATGCCTTTGATGGGAATAACCCTTTCCTCTCTCTCACTTTTAATCCCCTGATATTTTTTCCTGTGTATTTCCCCAGTTTCCCTTTTATGGGAGCAACCAACCCAAGCTCTTTGTGCCCCATGTGTGGGAGGTGTTTCTGTCTCCCTGCTCACTGCCCGAGCCGTATCAAGCCATGGTTCCTGAGGAGCTCCTCCTTCCCCAACAATGGGTGACTGGGAGAACTGGCTGGTCCCAACAAGGACTCAGCAGGGCAAAGCACAGCAACACCACCACTCTCCTCTCTCCACTGGGAACACCTTTCCTGGGGCATCTCGGAACTGCATTGACTTTCACCACATCAGCACCAGGGTTCTTCTTGCCCTCAGGCACCACACTGAGTTTCTTCTCCCACCACAAAACCTGTTGCCACCTCACCATTCTTGGCTTTGCCTCCTTTCCTGGCCACAGATCCCCACACCCAGGTCTGAGTGTCCTGCATTTTTAAGATCCTTGGACATCCTCCATGGTCTTCCTTCAGGTCCTGACTGGACCATCACATCCTGACTCTGGCCTTGCTCATGTCGGTTGCCGGCTTGTCCTAATCCAGCTGTGCTGGAGCTTCACTCGGTTCATGTGAACCTCTGACATGTTTTTCCCCACCTCCCTATAAACGGATGAAGAAATTAGCACTGACAGGTTCTGGCATTCCTCACACCCAGCCTCTGGTGTGTCCCCTGGGAATCTGAGGTGACAGAGCTGCCCTTTGTTCCCAGACAATGCTGTTGTGCTTTTTCCCTCCTCGTTTCCTCTGGAAGGGCCGTTCACAGGGTTTCACAGCACAGACACTTTGGCTTGCCCAGTGCTGCAGTGAGAGCTCCAGGAGATAACTCAAGAGACAGGAATCACTAAATGACTTTGTCACTGCACCGGGATAATTTCCAGGTCCTCTTCCAAATGGAAAACCCCTAATAACATGTCTCTCTTCTTCCATGTTGTGCACAGGACATGTTAATGTGTATCTTCCTGGCATCCCTGGGTAGCTGGGCAAGGACTGCAGAGCTCACTGCACATCCAGCAATACCACTTCCAAAATAATTCAGCTGGTTGGGATGACCTCCAGCCATTGTCACACCAAGACATGTGGTCCCTTTGTGGGAGGGACCTGAGAAGGTCTCAGGACATCCCTGAGAAGGAAAGGGATGTGGTGATACCCCTCTGGTGGTACCTCTCCATGCTGAGCCAGGGGATGCTCCCCACCCTTTGGGAAGCTCCAGCCTTTATTTGGGAAATTATATTTGTCTGACATCTATTTGTGTCCGGATTTATCTGAGGTATCTCCTTTTGGGGACACAGTGAGTTCCCAGGCTTCCCTTCCCCTTAAAACACCCATTCAGTGGTGAGAGGACACAGGACCAAGCCATGTCTCCTGGCACATTTCAGGCCCATCCACAGCCAGGAAGGACAGCGCCTCCCAGGGAACACACACACAGATGTCCTGTTGGGAGAGGAAGCCTCAGGGTTATTTTGTGAACGCATCAAAACACTTTAAAAATCAAATTACATTCGTAAAACACTCCGATTCCACCAAACTCCTTCCTCCTGCTTCATCCTAGGGTAGCCCAAAAGCTTTGCCAGATGCTCACGGCACATCTTCATTACGATAAAGCTGCCACGAGGCCGAGGGGGAACAGCAAGAACTCACTGAAAACACTCTGTGCTACACGGGGAGGAGTTCTGGCCGGAGCTGCTGAAAGCTGTGAGCGATGGAGGACACGCATTCCACATCGGCATCCAGAGCTCCTCCTGCTCCAAACAAACAGAGGCCCTGGGAAGTTTTGAAGTCAGTCACTGAAGGGTTCCGACTCATCGGAGACAGATCAAAGCCTTGCATTTCCACTGTGATATCATTCAGTGGTGTGATTTGCAAGGGGATTTAAAAAAAAAAATAAGTGGGTTTGGGACAGAAAGTGGAAGGGTTTCCTTCTTCAAATGGAAAAATGGGACTCTTGGGATTGTCATAACTTCATTTTCCTTCTGGGTTTTCCTCTCCTAATTTATTTTTTGATAAAAGGAGTGTGGCTTTCGAAGCCTGTGAGTGTTGGAGTCAACGCGATTGCCAGTACAAAAATTCTATGTAATTCAATCTATACGACAGATTTTATATATATGGTATAGAATATATATCAGATATAGTCTATACTCTACAATAAACACAGCAGTGAAGCTTGATTTGGCAGTTTCCTGTCCCTTTTCCATGATATAAGGAGGAAAAAAAGCTAAAATATTGTGCAAAAAGCATTTGCACACGGGATCCTTTTTCTCCCAAGGAACTTACTGCTCTTAGACACAATTTAGGCCAAGATTTTAGCGGAATTGAAACAAAAAGTCATGTTTTTGATGGGGAAACAAGTAGTTGCAATAGTGGATTAAGGGGTCGATAAGAGAACCATGGAATATCCTGAGCTGGAAGGGACCCAAAAGACTCCTGGTCCTGCCAATCCCCAACAATCCCACCCTGTCCCTGGGAGCATTGCCCAAACACTCCCCAAACAAAGCCTTGGGGCTTTGACCACTGCCCTGGGGAGCCTGGTCAGTGTCCGACCACCCTCTGGGTGAAAAATCTCTTCCCAAATATCCAGCCCGAGCCCTCCCTGGCACAGCCTGGCAGCCTTCCCTGCCCAGAGCCCTGAGCTGTGGGATCCGAGGGCACTGCACAGCCCTCGCTCATCCCGGGGGCCACAGACACTTCCCCGCAGAAATCCCCGCGTGTCACCTCAACGTTTGCAGCCGGGTTTGCCCTTTCACGCGCTCAACTTTCAGCCGAGCCCCCAGGAAAGGCTCTTCCCCGAGGACTAAAGCCGAGCTCGCAGCTGGGATTTGCCAAGGGGAAAGTGAGGAGCGGGGCGCTGGGTGAAGAAAGCGGAGGTGTTTTTAAAGGTGCTGATTTAAGAGTGCTATTAAAAATGCTGCCCACATAGCCTTTTAACCCTCAAAGATATCAGATAACTTGTTCTCTCCTGCGGGGAGATGAAGTGGCTCCCATTATCTGGGAAGGGCTGTATCATATCGGAATCTGCCGGCGCAGGTCAGCGAGTCCGTGCTGTTCTGGTCCCGGCTCCGGCGCTGAATTACATTTCCCGGGCACAATGGCTGCAGAATGGGTGGGTGCTTTGTCATTTAAACTGCATAAAGAGGCAGAAATTGATTTTTATTGTGGATCTTCATATCTAATAAAGCTCTGAGGGGCTCTTTTCTTCTCCGATTGAATGGCCATTGAATGCTTTCAATCTAGTTCTGTGTTTCATGCCTAAACTGAATAGTGGCAGGAGGAAAATAGATGGGGGGAAGAGAGGCCAAGTCACTTTCCAGATTGAAAAGGATACAGAAGGGAAATAAATAAAAAAATAAAATAAAATCAAGTAAAAATGAATCTGGAAAAAAAAAATAGCAAGCCATTTAGGTGGAAAGGGGAACTTTCCTGATGCCGAGTTAAAATTGCTTTGTGTGATGTGCACACACATGACCGTGCCAGTGCAAAGACACGGGGCTCCAGGAAGTGCTGCTGAGGGACACTGAGGGTACCTGTGTCCCCACCTGTGCTTTGGGACTGGAAATTTCCATCTCCCTGGTCAAAACACGTTAATATTGCACATCCCAGAGCTGCCTTGTCTGCGTTCCCCTCGGAAACTCTCTTGCTCAGGCTGCTATAAAGTGGGAATGACTCAGTTTATGTTGCCATTAATTAGAGGAGAGATTGGTTTAGAATACAGTGTTTTTTAATGTAATTAGTACCTAGTTCATCACGGCCCCCTCAAATCAACAAAGAGACAATAATACAGAATGGCTTCTCAGTTCCTCTTTGATATGTATTGCTCATTTAGTCCTGTTCCCCTTGGGGAGCTTCATCACAATTAACAAGGCCAGTAGCTTTAGCATTAATTGGTCGTGCTGATGGTCTGATCTAAGGTCCTAAGGAGTCTTCCTCCAGCGCTGCTGACTGTGGACAGACACTCCTGGGAGCTCTGCCTAATTGAATGTTGAGTCTCTTGATCGTTAGACCCAGGAGACAAAGCCATTCCCCGCTCGCAGGCTCAGCCTTTGAAGCAGCAGGACTTGGAATGAAGGAAATTCTCCCCAGCTGCCCCTGAAAAACTTGGGAAGGGGTGTCATGAGGCAGCCAACTCCACTGGGATGCCCTCCTGCCCATGTCACCAAACTGGGGGTCTTCTACACACCAAAATCTTCAAGTTCTTTGGCTTCATGGAACCTGAGCTCAGAGGTGTCAAGATCTAAGGAGTCCATTTTTTACATGGCTTCTTTTGTTGTTTCCAGAATACTTGTGTGATTTGACTCGTGTCCTTGTACCGTCACCACTGGGAATCCCCTCAGACTGAGGCTGGTGCAGGAGTTCTTATCTGCTCCCCACCTTAAACCACAGGGAACCTTTCATGCTGGAGAACATTCTTTCAACTTACTTTTTTTACAGCTCTCCAAAGCCCTGCTGTGGGTGTCTGTCTTCTTAGCTGCAACGAAATTAAGGTCAGAAGAACTCCAAACTCTTGATGAATCCTGGACCCAAGCAAAGGAAGACCCTCAGCCCTGCGCCTGGTACTTCAGTTTGAGCCATGAAGGTGTTGAGCTTCATTTGGCAGGATGAGAGGGAACTGCCTCAGGCTGTGCCAGGGGAAGGACAGATTGGACATCAGGAGGAATTTCTTCACTGAAAGAGTGGTCAGGCATTGGAGCAGGCTCAGGGAGGTTTGGAGTCCTCATCCCTGGAGGTGTCCAAGGAATGACTGGATGTGGCACTCAGTGCTCCGGGCTGGGTGACAAGGTGGGCATTGGGCACAGGTTGGACTCGATGGTCTTAGATGTCTTTTCCAACCTGAACGATTCAGTGACTCCTGTCCTTCCTTGCATCTGAGGGCACTAAAACCTCACTAGGAGCCTGCTGAAATGTGCAGTGCCCCCTCAGAGCCTCTGGGTAGGGTGGTGAGGAGGGCAGGGGGCTCCCTGGCAGCCCAGGGCAGCTCAGATTTCCTTTTCCCTATGTTCTCTCTCACATTCACCCCCAGCCACTTTATTCTCAGCACACAAAAAGGAAGAGGAGCTGGAGGTGCCGGTTGGATCTTTCCTCTTCCGTTCTGGAGAAGAAAAGACAACTTTAAAAGTTAAGCAGAGCAAACCTCCCACTCAATATATGACTCCTTCCCTGCACATTTCCTTCAGGAAAGAGGTTTTCCTTAGGCTGCTATAAAATGGGAATGACTCAGTTTTATGTTGAGAATAATTAGAGGAGAGAATTTTAGTTTTAGGATAGTGTTTTTTAACGTCATTTGGGTTTTTTTCTGCCTGTTTCATGGCCCATAGAAACCTCCTCCAAAGAACTTTGGAGGTAAGCCTCAGGCAGTTAAAGGAATGCCAAAAAATAGGGTGGCTCCAACTTTAACTTCCCCTGGAAAATCTTAGAGCAAACCAATTTTTTCGGAGAGTGGGAGAAACAAAACCAAGTAGTGTTTGTCCTTCTCCCATCCCGCGGCAGAGAGCTCTGCATGAACCATTGGGAAAGGACCTGCCCTTCCAAGCACTGAGAATTAGTTTTTTGGAAATTGGGAGCCAAGTAGGGTATATTGGTGGAAAACAAAACAAAACAAACCAACGACAACAACAACAAAAAAAAAAACACACTAAAAAATAAAATTACAAAAATTGCAAGTTGTCGCCACAACTCCTGGTTGTCTTTGCCAAGAGCCCAGCACAACCTTGAAACGCATGGATGATCCAGAAAACCAAGGAAATGCCAGGCTGTATTCAAAAAAGAGGGAATAATACTGAAAACGCTGTAATGGAATAATGAAATTACAGAACCGTATGATCCACATTCACTCAGAATAATGTTCCCCATTCCGACCTCCCTGCCTCGAAATGCAGACACGGGAAAGGTCTAGGGGAGGGCAAAGGAAATTATTAAGGGCATGGAAAGACGTCCATGCAAAGGGAGATTAGAAAGATCATGGCTATATAATTTAGAGACGACATGAATAAGAGGAGCCATGATAGAGATAGGGAAAATAATTTGCCTTTTTTTTCTGGTTTGCAGAGCTTTTGTGAACTCAGCCTGCACTGGTTTTCTTTCTCATCCACGCGGGACTAGGATGTGCTTGGCAAACAGGAAAACAAACATCGTGGAGCAGGAAGGCACATTCCAAGAGCCTGGAGCTTGGAGTGTTATTTGAGATTCCAAAAGAGTCATTTTATAGGACGCTTTCCTTCTGCTGGTCCTCAGTGCAACAACCTTTGTATAAAGGAGGAATCTCTCAGGAACAGAATCACAGAATCATTAAGATTGGAAAAGACCTCCAAGATCACCGAGTCCAACCTTTGACTGAATCCCACCATGCCCAGTAAACTACATCATGAGTTGTCATGTCTACTTGGTTTTAGAACACTTCCAGGGATGGTGACTCCATCACTTCCCTTGGGATCCTGTTCTATCAAGGGTATCCTGCCCTTTGACTTCCTTTGGGAGTCTTGGCTCAGAGGAAGTCTCCTTGTCCTATCCACGTATCAATAACACAATATTTTCATCACCTCTGTGTCACACTTATTTTCTTTTATACAGCCTTCCCTGGAGACCTTTGGTCTGGCACTTCTGCTCGTCCATGAACATCTCAGCAAAATGATAAGCCAGTTTCCTTCCCTTGGACTAGTTCTGTGGCCAGAAGATCCCATTCTAGAACCTGTTCTGTCATCTCACTTCAAGAAATGAGGTGCTGGAGCGTGTGCAGGGAAGAGAATGGGACTGGGGAAGGGGCTGGAGCAGCAGGAGCAGCTGAGGGAGCTGGGGGGGCTCAGCCTGGAGAAAAGGAGGCTCAGGGGGGACCTTGTGGCTCTGCAAGTCCCTGCCAGGAGGGGGGAGCCGGGGTGGGTCTCGCTCTGCTCCCAGGGAACAGGGACAGGAAGAGAGTAGACAGCTTCAAATTGTGCCAGGGGAGGTTTAGGTCAGATATTAGAAAATATTTCTTCTCCAAAAGGGTTGTCAAGCATTAGAATGGGCTGCCCAGGGCAGTGGTGGAGTCACCATCCCTGTGAGTGTTCAAAGAAAGTGTGGATGTGGCACCTGGGGACATGGTTCACTAGTGGGCTTGGCAGTGCTGGGGGAATGGCTTGACTCGATCCTTGGAGGGCTTTTACAATCTAAATAATTTTATGACTTTCTGAAGTTGTCTCTCAGCAAAGCGAGGGTCTGTCTCCCTTCCCAGAGGGTATTTTGTGGAAATGCTGTTTCAAACCAAGTGTTTTAAAGAGAATGTGAATTTTGGAGAGATACAAAAGGGCTCGTACGCATGAATACTTGTCCATTTTTCCCAACTGTTGGTCTAATAAAAGGTTATTGGGTGTCTCTATTCAAGAGACTAAAAAGCTTCTCTGTTCAAGAGGAAGCACTTCTGACACTCCCGGTACCATCCAAACTCCAAGCCTTTCAAACTGTACTCTTAGACAAAGACTTTCCATCTGTGGGCCAGAAGGGAAAGGGAGGGAAAAAACCCAACCCAGCACACAACAAAGGTATGAAGAATACAGGCAACAAAGGTGAAGGTAAGAATGACCCAAATTAAATGGTGAGATTCCAGATGGACTCGAGAGACACAAATACTTTGTGTAACCTCTAACGCACAATGAGGGACAGGGATGAAAGCAGAGATCAGCTGAGGGCCGAGTGGTTTGTTCTTGAGTTCCCCCAAGGAGGAGAGAACTCGGCAGCACTTAACAGAATGCTTTCCATTCTCTTCAGGTCCTGCCAAGGTCTAGAATTTAAAAGTCCAGAAGTTTTTGACCTTTCTGAATAGTTGATAGGTGTTTTCAAGTCTGAATGCAACATAGAGTTTCTCAGGGCAACTTGTTCCCATACGTGAAAAAAAATCAACTTTTGATGTCACCAATTAATGACAGGGAAATCATAAATGGTCTTTGAGTGATGGAGGCAGCTGAATAGACTTGTGTGGTGTCCAACAGTGTCCTCTGGGTTTGCCAGGGGCATTTGGCAGCAAAGCCTGGGGCAGGAGGACAGGATTTCAGCCACACCCTGCGGACAAGCTGGAGCACACACAGCCTTGCAGGATTGGCTGGTATTCCCTTCCCAATCCAAGGTCCAAGCAGTTTAGGACACTGCCAAGGAATGCCACGGCAGACCCATCACTGAAATACAGACCTTTCTCTACAGCTTCAAAAAGGCAAATCAAGTTGAGCTGATTCTCCCCTAAATGAGGAGCAAACTTGCTGAAACAGCAGCTGGGACAGGTTAAAGGTGTAACTTTGAGCGAGGTGGTGCCCAAAATACCAGGCCAGCTGGCCAGGAGGTTTATAAACTGTGTGGATACCTGACTGCTGTTTGCTACTGAGCTTTGCTCTTCATAGAATTCCCACTGAAACATTCCTGCTGGGCCGCACAATGTGTCCAGACTGAAAAAAACCTGGGGAAGAAATAGAGAGACAGAGACCAAAATGAAACAAAGCCTCTCTTGAACACCAAGTCTTCAACTGTAGGTTGTGATCCCTTGAAACACTTGGCCTGGAGGATGGAAGTAATTTTTTATTTTGTTATCCGCCATTGGCAGCTGGCTGTCCCCAAAGCTGAGTGTCCCAATTACAGGGGCCAGGACCAGTTTGTCACCGTGTGGGTGTGACCAAAACTGCATTCTACACCCTCTGTGTCATCTCTGATGGACTGTCCATAACGGGGCGTTGGCAGCAGCTGCCCAGGGCACACCTGACCCCTCAGGGTACAAACTGGGTGTTAAAGAGCCCTGCGGGACAGGGGAGTGTTTCTGTCCCCCCACCAGGGACTCAGCTGTGGTAACTCCCCTCTGGGGAGGCATCAGCACCTTCACACCCACCTGAGGGGTCATGTCTGCTCCTGGGCCGTCAGGGACTGGCACAACAGGCAGCTGCAACGACCTGGACCATCAAAGGTCCCAAAATATCCCGTGACTCACAGAGTTAAATCCCCCATTGTGGAACTCCCCACGCTGGGGGAGGTGCTGGGCATTCCCACCTGAACCTGAGCATAGATAATCTTGGGGTTTGGGGACTTCTGGTGCCACTGGTGGGATCCAGAGGAGGACCAGAACCTCAACAGGACTGTGACTGCCACTCTCGACCAGACTGTGACCATCATCCTCACCAACAGGTTTTCCTTTCCTTTTCCTTTGCCCTCAGGGGGCCCACGGGGGGCTCAGCACAGGGGCCAGTGAACACCATTGTGTTGGTGCCCCAGGGGGCTGGGTTAGACAGCTGGGTTTGTGGGTTAAACCCAATTTTTCTCTGTTTCATTGTATTTATTGTGATCTTTTTAGTAAGTTGTAACTCTGAGTTGTCATCTCTCTTGAGCTGGGTTCGTTTCTCCCGCCGGTTTACCTTTAAACCAGCACACTGAGGAAGATGAAGGAGAGGTCCTCCTCTCCTGGGCTTTTTTGACTGCTGACCAAACTGCGAGTGAGCCTGGTCCAAGGGGAACACTGTGCTGAGGGTCAATGATCCGGAAGTTTCCAAAGTGCTGCTGTGCAGGTGGGGGCAGGTGGTGACAAGAGCTGCAGGTGAAGTGGTCAAAGCCAGGTTCAGCTGAGTGACGGTGATGGTCAGTGCTGCAGATCCGACCCATGACACCGGTTGGGTTTGTCAGGCTTAGCCAGGGGATTTTCTTGGTGTCTCTCTGAACACCCTCCTTTGTTCATGGCGCAGCAGAGGCATCGCTGGTGCTGGATCTGTCTGGCTCCCTGTCAGAGTCAGACTTATTCATGGGAGTCGGTTCTGCCATGGAAAAATAAACAGCACCTTNCAGTACTGGGACTGGCACTGCCCTGGGGCTGTGACACACCATGGCTGGGACAGCCCAGGGGCCACGGGGCCTCCTGCACACCTGGGCACACCTGGGCACACCTGGGCTCATGTCCAGCCTCTGCCACCAGCATTCGCAGGGCCTTTCCCAGCTTTCCAGCCACTCTGCCCCAGCCTGGAGTGTTCCATGGGTTTGTTGTGACCCAAGTCCATGACCTGGCACTTGGCCTTGTTGAGCCTCATACCACTGGCCTCACCAGGGACATGTTCCCCATGCAGGGAAATGGCTGGTCTATGTCTAGTGAAGGAAAATCCTCCAAGTGGTTCCTTGAAGACCATCCCACCTCCACTTCTGGCCCCTCTCCTGAACCACTGCTCCATGAGAAGGCAGGCCTATGTAATCCAGTGTAATAAACCAGGATTGCTATGATTAGAGCAGATGCAAACCTTCACCAGAATTGCCCAAATTGCCTTTTCCATGCCCCTCCCTTCCTGCTTTCTTCTGCCTCTCAGCACTGCTATCTTCGAACAGATTAGTCATTTTACTTCAGTTTTCACCATCACAAGAGCCAGGATTTGGAGGTGGATGACCTATCATTCTGATCTGATGGACAAATCCTCTACGTCTGTGTGCCTGGAGAGACTTTAGGTGGGAAAAGGATCTTGTCTGAAATCCATCCTCACAGTACAAAAGCTTTCCATCTGTTGAGGGGGTACCACTGGGCAGTGTTAATGCTGCGGTTCTGGATCTGCCACATCGACCAAGCAGTTTCTGTGCCGTCCATGTGGTACCTGCTCGTTGCCACACTTACCTGCTTGTGCCCTCCTTGGTTTGGGGGTTAGTGGGCTGGGCTTCACCCTCACAAGTGCTGCCCCCTTGGATCTGAGCAGGGTTTGGTGAACAAAGCTGGTTCCTCAGGAGTGCAGAGCTGTGGCTGATATTTAGCGTTGCTGGGTGGAGTTTCTCCTGCCATGAACTCCAGCTGCTCTGTAGCTGTGGCTTTGGGGTTTTTTCAGCAGGTCTCCCCCTCTCAGTGCTCTGCTGGAGCACAAGTGGCTGCAGGAACCGTCCCTCATCTCTATTAAAAAGTATTCTAAATGATGCGGGGAGTAGAAGTTTGAGTTAATTACAAATTATTCTCGATTTCACCAGCATTTTATTAACAAATCCACATTAATCCAGTATTAAAGCAGGGCGGGATTATAGGATTTCTCTCATCTGAAGCTTGGAGCAAGGGAAGTCTATAATAAGCCCACCTATTCATTTGACACAAAGCTGTTCTATCACATCTACCCCAACATGTGGCCCCCCCGCCCTTCCCTGCGACATACATATGCAATCCTATACAATAGGAGCAGTATATTTTTATGATCAACTAGAATGGATACAAACCCAATCTGGGCTAAAAGTGCCTTTCCAGCACCACTGGCCTTGAAGAAGTTTTTCTGGCTTTCCAGGCTGTGCAGGTGACCTACTGAGGACAAGTTGCACCTGATGGAGGCCTCATGGCTTCCTGTTTGAGAGCATTTCCACCACAGCAGAACTGACCCCGTGGCTGTTTAACTGCCTACATTTGCTTAAAAGCTCATGGGAAATGATGCTTCCTCTGCAAATCGAGGCTTACACCATGAGGTGGGACACACCGGAGGAAGACACGGATCTGAGCTGGAAGAAATAAGATGGAAAGGCAGAACTGTTTCATCTTGATCCTGCCACGGTCCTCAAAATTGTCTTGAAAGTTTTCACAGAAAGAAGCCAGCTAAGGGACTGAAATAGTTTGCTTTAAGATATAATCCTTTTAATAAAATGTGAGGGTCAGAATTTCACGTTGGCAGGGAACATTTTGCTAAATAGGGCATGATGAGTTTGCTGTTCTGCTCCCGGACTGGGCGCTCGTGCTCGCGTGTCGTGGTGGAGAATAATTGCATGAAATTGCCGTCTCTGCTGGGCTTGGTGCAGGTTGATCAGTCCAAAGTGTAACAGCTCCTGAGCTGAAATGATTCTTCTTAATTTTACGGACCTCTCTGACAAAAGCCTTTCCCCTGACAACAAAAAAAATAATCCAGAGAAAATGAAGAAAAAGTTCAGGTTTCACAGACCTTTATTGTCTCACTCATCAGGGGCGCCGTGGAGATCTGAACACTGAAATTATTTCTTTTTATACCTATAAAAACTATCCATTTTCCCACAGGTCTCTGATGAAATAAAAAGGGGATTTGCTCATGGATAATTCTGCTGATTCAAAACGCTGCATTTCTGCCTCTGAAATCGGCATTTTCAGCCAAATCTCGTTGCTTTGCTCCTGGTTTAGATGTGCCACAGGCTTGGAGCCGTGCAGAAATGAGAGCAGTTGCCCCCCAGACACCTCAGGCCAGGACACACTCATGATGGGGCTCAGGAATGGGGCTCCTTCAGAGCCTTCTTGGGGTTCTGAGCATCTCTTTAGACCTGCTGTCCAGGTCTGTTCTCTCAAGAATGCTTTTGAGGCTACAAAACGAGTGAATATGTATTAGGGAAGAGAGATCAAGCCGATTTCCACCCCACCAGTGCTCTTTGGGAAAGCGAAGGGCAGCGTTTTAATTTTTGGCAGAATTATTTCACTCAGCCCAGGCTCTGGATGCACAGCACTTGGTTCCCTGGTACAGATGGTTTCACCCAGCACAGAAAAATCACCTCCCAGTGGTTACCAGGACATTTTGTGGTCCCTTGTGCCTACCTGCCCTTTTTATTTAGAAGATTAGTCCTTCTGTCTTAGACTGAACATCCCAGAGACCTTCTGGGTAGATCATCCAAATGGGGTAAAGTCGACCCTTCTGCTGTGAAACTCCACCGATGACAAACCTGCTGTTGGCCTCAAGGTCTTCCCTTTGAGCAAGGCAAATGCTGCCTCAGGACGTCAGCACTTGCTTGTGACTATGGATGATCTTAAAGGTCTTTTGAACCTAAATGGTTCTCTGACCTCTAAGGCCTTGGTGCTCAGAGCCTGGACAAGCACCATCTCCGAGCCGGACACCTGCAGAGCTCCTCCAGCTCCCTGCAAAGCCAAGGGAGAAACAAGGAGAGGAGAGATGGTCTCACCTGGACACTGGGACGGGAGGTGAATGCAGACTGGGATTTAGGCACAGTGGGACACATGTCCTCGGGTGTTCCATTCCCACGTGCCCCTCTGGCCTCACTCAATCCATGCTCTAAAGACGGCCCAGCCAAAACCTGAGGTTCTCCTCACCGCTGGCAGGTCACAAGTGACACCACTTGCACCACATCTCCAGGGACATCTTGGTGACATTTTCTGGGTGGCACAGAGCGGTCCCTGCACCAAGGCATTGATGACAATACTGTCAAAGACCATTTTTAACTATTGCTTTTCTCCAGGCTGCAGTGGAAAAGCCCCCACCCTCCCCAGTGCTGCTGGGGCGGCTGCAAGGACTTGGGTGAAGCTTTCTCTGAAAGACAATTTATTGTCCACCTGCTCGTTGCCAGGTCTCTGCCACCTTCACTGCAGGCAATTTGGAGTACAAACAACCCTTTTGTGCCTGTCACTTCAGGAGCTCTCTGATAAACATGGATGTGGAGGGGAGCTGAAGTGGAAATATGAGATACCTCCTGCCCGCAGCCTGTGCCAAGATCCCAGGCAAAATGCACCATCTGCATCAGGTCCTATTAAGTAAATTAATGCTCTGGAATTTTTAAAGAAAATAAAAACGTAGCAAAAAGGAGAATGAGCCCAAGGAAGTTCTTTTACAAATCAGTCATGATTTGCAAGAAAAATGATGCAATCAAGGGAGCTCCAGGACAACAAATGAGCCCAAGGCTGAGATATCCATTAAGGCGGCTGTTTGTATAAAGAAGTTTCTTCTCTCCCACCTCGTCTCCAGCTCCTCTTCTGAGGTTATTTTGGGCATGGGTTGAGATACAGCTGCATGTGGTCAGATGCAGAAGGGAGTGCTGTCCTGGCTGCCCCTAACCCTGACCTTGGGGCTGGGGGGGAGGCAGTGGTACCTCAGTGATGCACTGAGGAAGCTTGTTGATGACACTAAATTGGGAGGAGCTGCTGATTCCCTGGAAGGCAGAGAGGCCCTCAGAGAGACCTGGACAAATTCGAGGGCTGGGAATCACCAGCTGTATGAAGCTGAACAGCGACAAGTGCCAGATCCTGCCCCTGGGATGGGGCAACCCTGGGTGGACAGACAGACTGGGAATGAGAGGTTGGAGAGCAGCTGCAGGAAGGGACCTGGGGGTCCTGGTGGGTGGCCAGTTGTCCACGAGTGAGCAGTGCCCTGGAGCCAGGAGGGACATCCCTGTCCTTGGGGGGCATCAGGGCCAGCATCGCTGGCCAGATGAGGGAGGGGATTGTCCCACTCTGCTCTGCACTGGGGTGGCCTCACCTGCAACATTGGGGCAGTTTGGGGGGACACAATGGAAGGATCTAAAGCTGTTAGAGACCATCCAAAGGAAGCCATGAGGAAGGTGAAGGGTCTCTAGAGGGAGTCATACGAGGAGCATCTGAGGACACTTGGCTTGTTCAGCTGGAGAAGAGGAGACTGAGGGCAGAGCTCATTGGGCTCTGCAGCTTCCTCACAAGGGGCAGCTCCAACCTCTGCCCTCTGTGACCAGGGACAGCACCCAGGGAAGGGCTGGAGCTGTGCCAGGGCAGGCTGAGGTTGGATCTCAGCAAAAGGTTCTTCCCCCAGAGGGTGGTGGGCACTGACCAGGCTCCCCGGGGCAGTGGGCACGGCCCCAAGGCTGCCAGAGCTCCAGGAGGGTTTGGATGATGCTCTGGGGCACAGGGTGGGATTGTTGGGGTGTCTGTGCAAGGGCAGGGCTTGGACTGGCTGATCCTTGTGGGTCCCTTCCAGCTCAGGAGATTCCATCACTCTAACAGGAGCAGCATCCAGGGGACCAGCAGCCTGGCTATGGTTGCTTGGAGGAGCTGGGAGGGAAGGACAGACCTCACTGCCATCCCGGACAAGAGTGTTGGGGACAACAAAAGACCTGGTCCAGGGAAAGCAGAGGCATCTCCCACGGGATCCCATCTCACATTCAGAGGAGGGGACTGGGACACGAGATGCCCACGGGGAATGCCAGGCTGCCTCTGCTTGTCCCTTGCTGGTGCCACCAGCCCTTCCTCTCCCAGCCCCACTCAGGCCACCGAACACCCAACCGATGTGCAGTGCGAGGCTCCTGAAAAGCCGGGCTCAAAATAACTCACGCTCTAATGTGAGCAGCAGACAAAGCCAAAGAAAAGCAGAGGAGCAGGCACCCTTCAAGCTAAAGCATGTTATTAAGGAATATTCCTTTTTTGAAGTTTGTTGATTTTATTTTTATCGTATTTTAGCACAAACCCTTTTCATGTTATAAATTAAGTAACTGCTGCGGAAGGGTTATGTTGTGGGCTGGTGTGTTTTTTGGGTTTTTTTTAGATGCATTTCCTATAGAGAGATTTCTAAAGTTTCTAGTACAAAATAAATAAATAAATAAAAAATAAAAAACGGCAGAAAGCTGTGTTGAATTATGTGATACATTGAAATTAAAATGAAATTCCAAATTATCTTGCAGTCAGGGGCTGATGTGGACTGAGTGATAATAAATAAAGGTTAAAAGGACATTGGCAAGTCTTTTTTCATGGCTTTCAATTTTTCCCCTCCCTGTTGTTTGTAAAAACCTCTTAGAAGATTAAAAATAATATTTCTTTCTCTATTGATTTTTTTTTCTTTTTCCACATTTGAAAACAGCATTTATTTATTTTCTGTGTTTCTAACGGAGCTGGGATTAATGTGGCTTTATTTGGTCTCTGCTTGCCTTGTGCTTTCGCCTCGCAGAGGGACCAGGAGCTGCTCCTGAGCAGGACTGCAGGAACCCAGCACCAAATGCCTCGGCAGAAGCCCAGCCAGGGGCCAAGATCAGCAGTAAATGCTTTGACCTTGGGGCAGCCACACCAAAAACTCAGCTCCTTTTATTCCGGTGCTTGATATCCCCATGTCCAGGGTTGTGCCTGGTCCAAAGGCTCCATCCCTTCGTGTCCTGTGTTCTGGAGGGAAGAGGAGACCACAGGATGTCAATGCTCTGGGTGGGAAGAGACCTTAAAGATCATCCAGTTCCACCCCCTGCCGTGGGCAGGGACACCTTCCACTAGCCCAGGTTGCTCCAAGCCCTGTCCAACCTGGCCTTGGACACTTCCAGGGATGGGGCAGCCACAGCTTCTCTGGGATTCAACCTGTGCCAGGGCCTGCCCACCCTCACAGGGAAGGACTTACAGATATTTGGTGGGATCATTTATGGTGAATGAAACTTCCCATGCTTCTTCTCTCAGGTTTCCTTCTCCTCTGTTTTTACCCCAGAAAACAGAGGATCAAATGCATTTTTGTAATTGGATATGTTTTTCTGCTGGTGAAACCTGGAGCGGTCTCACACAAGGCCATGAGGATGCAGCACCTCTGGAGAACATCTGCCCACCTTTCCTGATGGATCCACCACCGTGTTGTTGAGGACAGGTTGGAGCCAGGTGGGGGTCGGGCTCTTTTGCTGGGTAACAAGGGACAGGACAAGAGGGAACGGCCTCAGACTGTGCCAGGGGAGGTTCAGGTTCAACATCAGGAGGAATTTCTTCATGGAAAGGGCAAGGCATTGGAAGGGGCTGCCCAGGGAGGTTTGGAGTGCCCATCCCTGGAGGTGTCCAAGGAATGACTGGCCATGGTACTCAGTGCTCTGGGCTGGGGGATAAGGTGGTTCACAGGTTGGATTTGATGATCTCAGCGCTCTTTTCCAACCTCATCAATTTTGTGATTCCATGAAAAAAAAAAAACAAAAATATATTTTTGTGCCCTCTGCTCTGCACCTGGGAAAGGGATACCGTAACAAGAATGGCTTTTTAGGGACAGCTTAAGCTTGGACTGCTCCTGGGGACAATCCATCCTAAAATCCAAGAGATGAGGAGGAGCCCTCTGGAGTCAATGGGGAATGTGGCACCCCCAGCAAGAAGCCGGGCTGGCTGTGACTCCCTTGGGGAGGAGGGTGGTGTTTCACTTATTGTTGAGGGGGTTATTTGTGCATCGAGTTCCAAGAGGAGATCACAGGTTGGGATGTTACATCACCCACTGGGTCCAGTGGATGGAGCTCAGGAGCTTCTCAGCCTGTTCGGGCCAAGTCGCTCTGCTTTGCTCTCTCTTGGCTTTGAACTCCCAATGTTTTGGGCAGAGGCAGAGGCTGGGCTTGAGGAGGAGGTGCAGGGGGAAGCTGTTGGGGATGCAGACAGCACACATTTGGTGCCAGCAAACCTGTGCCAGCAGAACGGCGCTGGCAAATTCTTTGGGGCCACAGTAGTGGCCCTCAAACCGTCCCTTGTCCTGGCATGGGTCATCCACGCACAGGGAGCTGTTTCCTCACATTCCCTTACAGTTCCACTCCTTACATTCCCTTACAGCACCCCCATGCTGGGAAAGCCCCTCCTAGAGATGGCAGCACACTTGTTTTTGGGTGCATATCACCAGTCAAACTGAAGCTGTGAATGGTTTTGGTCCAGGCTCTGAGCTCTCTAGAAGGGGGAGAGCCTACCAAGACATTTTTGTGTAGGGCCCAGCACAGGGGCAACTTACAGCCAAAAAATCCCAAGAAAACCCCATAGAAGAACAGCACCAAGAGATGCTGCTGAGATTTAATTCCTTGTGACCACTCCTGGGGGTGTCTTAGGGTCATCAGTGTGCCCAAAAAGGGTGCTGAGAGCCAGATACGTTCACCCAGACTTCCAAAACCTTCGCTGTGCGAGGCCAGCGTTTCTGAGCAGCAGAAGGTGTGCTCCCCAAGGAAGAAAGAAAAGGGGGAAAGGAGGGCAACCCTTCTTTGAGGCACGGCAGCAGATTTTAGCATGGCTCGGCTCCCCTCTGTTTCCCTTAGTCGGCGGAGGGAAGGAACGTCCACGAGCAGCTTCGTGGAGCTGCTCTCAATGCCCGTAGGAGACAAGCAGGATCTGTCTGCAGAGGGGCTTTTTGGGGGGGCAGGGGGAGAGGCGAAGGGGAACCAAAGAAAACCCTCCCCATTTTCGGGTGTGCCCCAGGAAGGCAGCAACAAGTCCAAAGGCTGCTCGGCTCTGCAACTCGGAAGTTTCAGCGGCGCCGACTTTCTTATCGCTCTGCCTACCCCGCGTGTGATACTTTATTAGCATCTCCCGCGGTAATCCCGGCGAAAGTGAGGGAAAAGAGTGTCAGATCAAAAGGGGGAGTGTGGAAGCGGGCGGCTAAGCAGGTTCTGGGATGCTAATGATTGCTTCCCTCATTCTCTGAGTGTCACGCACAACATCTCTAAGCCCGGCGCGGCGCGTAAGCCACACAAATAGCCATATTTGTTAACATTCATGTGACTCTTTCGTCTGAGCTGTATTTCCTTGAGCACGCCACAATGAAGAGTTTCTTTTAATAGGGATCAACCGGGAAAAAACAACTGTGAGGGACTTTTCTCTCCCTCTCCCTCCCTCTCTCTCTCTCTCACTCCCTCTCTCACTCTCTCTAAACCTTTTACACTGCGGTTGAACAAGCCTCTGGATAAAGACTTTATCCAAAAACCCCCTCTTTAAAGTTATTTCAAATTTCTCTGCAAGGCTTTCAGAAATCTGTTTGTTTGAGGGCAGAATTAGATGTGACCGGCGTTTTATTGTGACATAAAACCATATTTCTTCCCTGGAAGATTAAAAAATAAAATCGGTTAATAAGAAAAGCTGTCAGCAACAGAAAATGGCTGACATAATCCGTTTATCCTCCGAGCAATAAAGATATTGGTCCTTGGGAGTCTATCCTCTCTCTCATGTTATTTCGCCCAAAACATTATCTTCCCAGCATTCTGATGGATTAAGAAGTCATATGGGAGATAGCAGGGAAATGACAGATACAAAAAAAAATAATATCCTTTCATTTCCCCTCCTCCCTGCACTCTCTCTCTCTCTTTCTCTCTCCCGTTTTCTCCCCGGCCCCTCCTTTCCCTGCCTCCCTCCGTCTCTTTTGCTGTGTCCCCTTGGTAAAAGTGCTCCATCTCTTTATTCCCAGCATCCCAGAGCTCCGTGAAAGTCCCAAGCCACTGACCCCAGCGCGGCAGGGAGAAACAACACAGAACTTCTTGGTCCCTCTCACACACATGGATGTCACAGCTCGGCACCATTCCATACCCGAATGCCTTCTGGATATTTTGGAATTGCAGTCCCAGCTCTCTGAAGCATTTCTGAGCAACCTGCTAGAGGAAAGGAGATGAAATCCAGCGTCGGGTTTGGGTGGAGCAGAGCTGGGGCTCTTTCCTGGGGTTTCTTTGGAGGTGAAATCCATGGATGGAAGAGGGCTCTGGGCTTTGGAATCTTCATCTGCACTCACAGGCCTCAGCCAGTGAAGAGCAGCCACTGCAGGAGGTTGTCTCACAGAAGTGTGAGCAGTTCTGGTGGCCTCCTTCTTGCTCCTGGGGACTCTGTGTGGCTTTCTGGAAGCCCTGGGGCTACTGGAGACAAAACTCAGCCCAGGAGCTCTGGGACACACTCCTGGGACCCGGACTCCGTGCCTGGTGGCTTTCTGCTCCCTGTGAGCAGCCTTGGCATGTCCCCTTCTCCCAGGGAACCTGAGAACCCCCCTCTGTCCCCAGCTCCTGTCCTGCCATGGCTCTGTCTGACACCACAGGGAACTCCTGGAAAGGCTTTGGAGGGGCAGGACCCAGGGCTGGGAAGGACATGATGTACAACTGAATCCCCTCCCCATGCCCAGGGCAGGACCAGGCAGATCTAGAGCATTCCTGAGGGATCTTCACTGAACCTCTTCCTAAAAACATCCCACACTGGCCACTCTGCCACCATCCAAGGAGACTCATCCCAGTGCTCCTCTACCTTTAGCACCAGTGTGGTTTTTCTGAGCATCTGACTTAAATCTTCCACTTAAATCTGCAGTTTAGGGCTGGTGCTTCTCTTCCTTATCCCCAGAAGGCACGAAGAACAATTTACAGTCTTTCTCCTCCCAGCAGCCTTTCAAGCAGAAGAAGACCATCCATAGAGGAAAAGAGCAGGAGGAATGGTCCTGTCGTTCTCCTCATCCACCTCTTTCTCCTCCAGGTGAGCATTTCCCGCAAGACCACGTTTGACCTACAAGCCCTTCTGGCCCGTGCTGCTGCCAGTCAGCTCATTGCTCGGGGTCGTGGCTGGGGATGGGCTCCTGTCACCCTTCCCCTTCTTCCCTGCTGTCTCCTGGTCACCCCACAGCCCCAGCTCGGCCTTCCCTCCCAGTTACAGGTGATTAAAAGGTGTCGCCGGCGTTTCTTTTCCATCACAATAAATCAAAGTACTCGAAAACGGAAGTTTTATAGAACCATAGAATGGTTTGGGTTGGAAGGAACCTTAAAGGTCACTTTGTCCCACCCCCTGCCATGGGCAGGGACACCTTCCACTAGACCACGTTGCTCAGTGTCTCACCCAACCTTCTTGTCTTGAAGAAAAAAAACCCAAAACCTACTTGCTCTGGCAATTTGCACGGAAATTTTTGTCTCTTATTTATTCCACTTTTCATCTCTTTTGCATCTTGTGAATAGTTTAATTAATTTCTTCACTTTTTGCCCAGCAGAATCAGCTCTGCTTTGCTATTTCGCCTGATTTCCTGGATTATAAAGAATGTGTTGTCAACTTTTTGCTCACCGTTTACCCGACATCCAGGTTGGGCTATTTTCCCATGGATGTTTCCATGTATCCCTTAGGAAGGAATTTTCTCATTTTTAGAGCCACTTTGTAACATGAAAAATACATCCATATATCCATGATAAAATTGAGCTTTTAAAGATTATAGAACCATGGGATGGTTTGGGTTGGAAGGGACTCTAAAGATCATGTAGTTCCAACTCCTTTCTATGGGCAAGGTCAACTTCCACTAGACCAGCTCCAAGTCCTCTCCAAATGTATTTTGGGCTGCTTTAGGAAGAGCAAAATTAGGTTAATTTTATTTTTAAAAAAAAGAGTTGAATTATCCTGAAAAAGCTTAATGGGATGCTTAAAATATATAAAAAACCAAAATCAGATCAATTTTTTTTTTTTAAACTGCGATTTTCCCTCAAAATTTTGGTCTCCTCTATCTTCCACCAGAAAGAATGGATTATAAAATGTTTTTTTTTTACCATTAATGAGTCTTAAAAGTCCTTAGACACCTTTTTTTCTACCTTCATTTAATGAATACCACCATCTCCTTGATGTTCCTTCTGAAGGCATGGAGGAGCCTCCATATCCATTTGGGAATGTTTGAAAGATCACCCTGCTACCAGAAACTTCGACACCAGGCTGGAAGTGTCCCAGCAGAATTCACTTCCAAGAGAAGACCATTTCCACCCAAAACCTTCCAGCCCTGCTCAACAGGCAGGTCTTACCCCTTCAAACAGAGTTCTGCTGGTGACCTCAACATCTTTCAGTATTTCTCCTCTTCAAACAGGGAAAATCCATGGTTTGGGTGTGAGGTTTCTACATGAACAATAATAAGAGTAGAACTGCAGTATGAATATGAGCAGCTGATTTTTCCAGAACTATCTGAGGAATTACTTCATTAGACAATCCCATAATCTGCCCAGAAACCTCAGACTGCACCAGTAGAATGCACTCAAAACACCAGTTTATTTCCAGTGAACAGATTCCTTTGCAGTGGAAACCTTTGAGCTGAAAATCACGTTCAGCCTTAACTCCATCCCCCACTTTTGTGTCAACCCAGGCATGAGCAGAGGTTTGAAACCATTGTTATTTCCACGCTAGGGCAGAGACGAGCCTTTCCCAAAAGCTGACAGGTGGTTCGAGGGATTTCCAGGGGTGAAGAACGACCAGGTGGAAATCCAGAAATCCGTGGGAAGACTAGAACAAGGGAGTCATCTGCCTATCAGCTGCAGTTCAGGGGGCTCTCAGGGGACGAGGTGGCTCTGATTACCAAGTAAACAGAGGCCTTTGGATGGAGGGAGAGGAGTATATGTACTTCCAGCTGAGCAAATTTGTCAACTGCCTGTAAAACACACGATTACGACGGAATTACATGTATTACATCCCGTGTTTATTCTTATTTAATATAGAGATACTCTCTAGGGCCGCACTCAGAGATGAAAACCAAGGGTGAAATGTAAGAAACAAAGCTGGAATTCAGCAGCAGCTGGATATAGAAAATATTAAAGCAAGAAATAGGGGATGTGAATGAAAGACAAGGCCAGGATTTGAAGGAGAGAGGCCAGTTGGTATCACAGAGGTGGGTGAGCCCTCAAACAGCCACTTGGACACTTCTAAGGGCCTCAGATCAGTGTGTACTTCCAATTAAACAATTGTGCACCCTCCAAACCTCCTTCACAGGTCGTGATTTCACATTTGGTTGCACATGAAAACCTCCCTTAACAGCTCATTTCCTGGCCAGGACACCTCTACTTCCCACATATCCTTAGTTGCCCCTCCAGGAAATACGAGGGGCACTCCTGAAATATCCCAAAAGCTGCTGATGGGGACTGTGTGAGCGCTCTGCAATGACAGAGATGAGAGGGAGGAGGCAGAAACACCCCACAAGGGATGGATGGTTGGTGGGCAGAGTGATGAGACCTTTCACGGAGGGTGGTTCCAGCTGACTGATGCCTCTGCATCCAAGCATTCTCATGGCTGTGCCGTGATTCATTGGTTTCAAAAGCTCTGAGTGGGCTTTACATCTCTCCAGTCACACTTTGTGGCACCACCAAGACCAGGGAATTTCCCAGGGTTGGTTCTTCCAGTTGGACATAGCTCTTCATTGTTGCATGAAAGATGTTAGCCCAGTGGCTTCTTGAATTATGGTGTATCTTCTAGACTGGAAACTTACTTCTTTTGTGCCCCGAAGAGAGAAACTCATAAACTCAATCATACCAGCTGAAGAGATGAGAACTCTGCAGGTATGATCTCCATGACTGGAAGAGCAGGGAAACCACAATGGGAGTTGGTGATACACCTTTGCCCTTTGGCACAACCAGAGAAGCCAACACGACTGGGACAGTCAGATTTGGTGTGAGACCACCCTCTGTGACCCTGTGCTGGGGGTCTGGGATACTGGGCTCTGGGACACTGTTCAGTGTGGTCTTTGCTTCACCGCAGAGCTCGAAGGTGGCCCTACCAACACAAAGCTGCCTTGGTGGGAGGCACTGTGGGGACAAAGAGCAGCCCCTCCCTGCCAAAAATTACCACCAGGGATGGATGTGTAAAGGCTTGGAGGTGATGCAGAGGCTCAGACAGCAGATTGGCAGCAGCTCTGGCAACACAAGCCACAGACTGGTGCCCCTTGGGCTCACATTTCTCTGGTGGCTCCTCAAGGGCTCCTCAGGACACGGTTAGACGAGACAAGGACTAGATCCCAAGCTAACCCTTTCCCAAGGCACCAAGGAATTTGGGAAGCCTGAAAGCTTGCCCTGACCTTCAGTATTTGCACCTCTGCTGATGTCTCACAGCACCCTACAAGTGCTGCTCTGCTGGCACGGGCACAGGAGACAGCAAGGAGGATGGAGAGGAGGAGACACACGCACACACACACATGCTCACAGGGATAAAAAGGATAACTGGATCCATGAAAATAAGCCAAGCACTGCCATCGTCGGTCTAAATGCAGATAAGTATTGTACTGAAAACAAAGATTACTTGTACTTTGTAGATAGAGACGTGTTTTGTTACAGGATGCTTTGTATGGAATTGGGTCACAGCAGAATATGAGCCAAGTCCCCCCGCCCGCCTCCTCCCAACCTCCCTCTCCGCCTGCCTATCCTTTGAATCTGGAGCCAAATCTCAAGGGGAACCGAGTGGAAATTGCTACAGTTTTGCCGGTTTTTCCCTTGGCTGGGATTTGCTTTTCATTTGTGGGGCAATACTCTGCCTCCCCGCCATTCATCTATTAATTAATGGCATTGATTAGGAGCTGCTCCGGCTCAGCCCTATGTTTGCAAACCTCTGGAGGGAGAGGGGGAGGTGAGGGGCATCCAAAGGATCCCAAATTCAAGGGAGAACAGAAGCACCAAAGCTTTGTCACCCTCCCTTCTACTCCCACCTCCTTGCCATGTCCTCTGGCCTGGTGTGTGTGCTGTGCCCATCACCTTGGGATTTGGTCGCCTTCTTCCCTTCCCCCAAAGCAAAGTATGTCCTGTTGGCTTTCCAGAATCCTTCTGTCTCAGGAACGAGCTTGTGCCCACATTGTTTATGAATCCCGACCTTGTTAGTCCAGGTGCAAGTTCACGTCTTGGGCAATGTCTACTGAAATTTATCGGCAAACCAAAGTTAACACCCAAGACCACGGCCAGTAAAAGTCTTTCTACATCCCAGGTGCCTCCATTTCTCATCCAAGACATTGCAACTGAGACTAAGTATCCCCAAAACCCTTTGATCCATGCCTGCATGCTTCCCACGGATTATTGTCCTCCTTGGGTCTGGATGTTGGGACTTCTGAGCGAGTGTGTCATGAAAGCCCCAGAGGAAAGGACGCCCCAACTCTGGCCATGCTCACATGTGGGGGTTTCAGCCAAGAAGAGGAATCTGGGAAATGCTAACTTCTTCCAGTTTCTCCTTTCTCCTGACAAAAAACTGCTATGAGGCTCTTCCCAAGGAACCAAAGCACAGGAAGCACCAGGTCCACAAAGGTCCAAAGCACAGGAACCACAGCGTCCCCAAAAGTCTGTACCACAGCTGGAGAGATGGATGCGTTTTTCTCCAGCTACAGAAGCTAGAAAGTTCCTTTTTTATTTTTATTTTTTCATCACTTTTTCTTCCTATTTCTTCTATTTTTTCTTTTTTATTTCTTTTTCCTTTTTTTTTTTTTTTTTTAACGTGCACGATATCAGGGACTCTCTCCCAGCCAAGAGTGGGGTTCAAGGAATGGACCAGACAAGGTGAGAGTTGTGACCTCTGGGTCACCACTGACCCAGTACCTGAGACTGGACCTACCAGCCCTCAAGCAAGACCTCCAGGAGATGTGAAACATTTTGACTCTACAAAGCACAGGGCAGTATTTTCAGTTAACGGGCACTAGATGTCCATTGGAATGGGCAGTACTGGATCATGGTGGCATTGCTGGTATCCAGTCACTGTTTATTTTATCAATAAGAAGTGAAACTTCCAGTGGTACCAGATGGAACCGTGTGTGGATTCACATTTTGCTGCAGTCACCAACCTCACGCTCTGCCACGAGACAGACCTACAGCTGCTATGAGACAGAGGCCACCTAAACCAGCCTGAGCCATATGGCATCTCCAAACCCTCTTCCATGTGTTGGACTTCCTCTCCCAGGTCACCTCCATCACCAACTGCCATGGAAACTGCAGGATTCCAGGTTGACAACCCACACCACATCCCCATTCCTGCACTGTGGATGAGCGTGGGACACCTCAAAACATCACCGCTGTAGTCCAAGTTGGCAAGACCGTGAGCTACTGGACTTAAAATCTGTCACATTTCTATCCACGCTGGCCTGGAAGTGCTCAAGGCCGGGTTGCATAAGGCCCTGAACAACCTGGTCTAGTGGGAAGTGTTCCCGCCCATGGCAGGGTGGGTCAGGACTGGGTGACCTTGAAGGTCCCTTCCAACCCTTAACATTCCATGATTTGATGGGTTTTGGCAGCTGAAATGACATATGGCCTGGAGCTGTGGCAGGGCAGGCTTAGGTGGGATCTCAGGGAAAGATTCTTCTCCCAGAGGGTGGTGGGCACTGCCCAGGCTCCCCAGGGCAGTGGGCACGGCCCCAAGGCTGCCAGAGCTCCAGGAGGGTTTGGATGATGCTCTGGAGCACAGGGGGTGACTCTTGGGGCTGGTCCTGTGCAGGGCTGAGGGCTGGACTGGCTGATCCTTGTGGGTCCCTTCCAGCTCAGCACATCCTGGGATTCTGTGATAGAGGCTGGTTTGGATCCTCCTCCTCTCTCCAGAAAGTCCACATATCATTTCTTCAGAGACATCATTTGTTCATGCTCTGAGCTTGGGGGGGGGGGGGGTCAAGCATTTTCTCAAAAAATAAAAACGTTTTTATCCCCAATGCTGAGTCAGGTCTCGCTTTCCTCCCCTCTCCACTTCGCTCAGGGGCCTGATCCAGGCACCAGCAGAGCTGATGAATCCCCCGGCGAGGGCAGACGTCACGGCGTGGTGCGGCATAAAGTTTTTATGGGCGCGGGCTGGGAATGAGGTGCATAACTCAGCGGAGCTGGTGCCACTTGTGAGTAATGCGCCCATTCCACACTCCCGCGGATAAAACCTTTATGGCCCCGCGCAGCACCGGGGATTGCATCTAATATATGCACCACCGTAATGACGAGCACTGAAAACCTGCTTTTTTAACCTGTTTTCTCCCCCTCTCGCCCCCCCTTCCTCCTTCCCACCCTTAAATACCCCCGCGCGTCTGCTCTGTGCTGCTCCGCTTCTGCTTTGTCAACTACCTGGGGAAGCCGCTCCATTGATATTCCGGACAAGGTTTGGATTTGGGGGAGGAAGAAAAAAAAAAAAAAAAAAGCCACACCACAGAGTGAGCGGCATAATTTAAAAATCAAAGAAATTCATTTCAGTAGTAAAAGGTTAACAGCCTTTAGGAGGAACACTTTTTAATCACCCACGTCTAGACTCTATCACTCGAATCACCGGCAGCAGGAGTGAAATATGGCTGAGCCCCCGTCACCAAACAGCACCTAAAGACTGTTGTATTTAATCATGTCTGTGCACTAGTTATGGATTTTCATTATGATTCCCGATGCTGTTGCGCTGTGTAAAATATTAATATCCATAGTAATGATGCATGAAGCTTGGAGTGTAATTTCTTCACTCTCCTTGTCTGATATGAAATTGTTACCACTTTATCATTTGTGTAGAACTGCACGTTTCAATTAATCTTTCCGTATCAGCAGCCCTGATTAATATAGATCATGATTCATAAGCTTATCGTCACTATAGTTTTAACAGATCATTTATAAAGATCTTAAATTTCAGGGCCTGGGAGGCGCAGCCACTCCGTCCAAGGCTTTTCTCACTCCTTGCTCCAGCAGGTTTCTCCATTCACACAACTAATTCTGGGAAAGAAAATTAGCCAGATAAAAATGCCTCCTTGATTTTTTTTATTTTTTTTTTCAAACTCTACTCAGAGCTGCCCGTGAACTTCTGCCGTGTTCGCCTCATTGAGGAGGAGGTGTGTGAGTGCAGCTGCTCATCAGCTTTGGTTTCCCTCGGTTCATCCCCTCTGTGGGAGCTGCCATGGGCATTCACAGGGGTTTTCATAGAATTATGGAGTGGTTGGGGTTGGAAGGGATCATAAAGATCATCTTGTTCCACCCCCTGCCATGGGCAGGGACACCTTCCACTAGCCCGGGTTTCTCCAGACCCTCTCCAACCTGGCCTTGAACACTTCCAGGGATGGGATAATCACTGACCTTCTCCATCTCTGGGTGATGGTTGATTTTGGTGCTATAAAACCGTGCTGGAAGACACATGTCATAGTCGTGGGCTGGAAAATCACCAAGATCATCACAAAATCACAGAACATGCTGAGCTGGAAGGGACCCACATGGATCAGCCAGTCCAGCCCTCAGCCCTGCACAGGATCAGCCCCAAGAGTAACCCCCTGTGCCCCAGAGCAGCATCCAAACCCTCCTGGAGCTCTGGCAGCCTTGGGGCTGTGCCCACTGCCCTGGGGAGCCTGGTCAGTGCCCACCACCCTCTGGGGGAAGAACCTGTCCCTGAGATCCAACCCTGCTCTGACATTGACTTCAAGCCATTCCCTGGGGTGCTGTCACTGGTGCATTTCTAGCTAGGAAGGCTTCTTTCCAGTTCACCCCTTCCCAAAACCTTTCCAAAATCACGGAGAGCCAAATTCCACATTTGCATGACGAAGTGACCCTCCCGCACCAGCCTTTCTTGTCCACGTTATATCCCAGATCCACGGGAGGCACTTATTGCTCCAGGGCTCCTCCAAGGTGATTGCCTTGGAGCTGGGAAGCAATGCCCACCACCAACCCCCCCCGAGCTCCCCAAGGAGAGGTCTGCTGCTCCCCAAAGTTCAGGAACACCAGGCCTCCCCGGGCAAGATTCTCTCTTGGCGTCACAGCTCCCAGCACAGATGTTTGCCTGGAAAATTAATGGCAAAAAGCGGGAGCCGCTGCTCAGCTGGGAAGAACAGACCCCACCTCACACGCGGGAGCGCCGGGCGCTTTGAGGACACTCTTACGGTCGTGGTAATGAAGAACAGCAACCGATTAGTCATTTTTTAGTGGATAGAGTTGGAAAAGGCGCATTAGATAGTTTAAAAAATCCATCAAAGGTCCCTGTCTAGCTTTCCATATATTCTCCAGGGCTTTGTCAAGTGATCTTAAGTGTCTCAAATAATGGTGAGACTCGTGAGAGTATTTAAAATCCGAATAGGTGATTTTTTTTCCCTCTACCTACACATTTTCTTTCCTGACAGTCCCAGAATTCCTCATTATAACCCTCACATCTGATCTGCGATGGGATGTGGGGTTAACAAGGAGGGACAGCTCTGGAAACCCCAGCAGGAACCGGGCATGAGTCGGAGCAGTGAGGCACTGAGCTGGGAAGGAAAGGGGCATGGAAAAGCTGGGCATTAATAACTCTCTGCCATTTCCTCCCTCACCCCTGCGCCCGTGACACCACTGAGGCGAACCCTGTAGGGCACAAATCCAAGGAATCCCTCTCCCTTCGGAGTAGGCTGCTGGTGGGATGCTCTCCCTTCTGCTTCCTGCCCCTGCGCCAAAAGAGGATGATGTTTTATTAACCTCCAGCACTCCTTAACTAACCAGAGGGAAGGGAAAAACCCTGGCAAGTATACATCCCTATCTGAAATCTATACAGCAAGACAGATCTAGCCCGAGCAGTCTTTAGGGCATATATACATTGGGAGGCTACAGTGAAATACAGCCTGGAATTTGTCTCCTAAGATGAGATAATGTGGCTGCGTTAACAGCTGCAACTGTCACTTCCCAGTGAAGGAGTGGGTATTGTGTTGAGTACATTTGCAGGGCAATTTTCCGGTCGGAATAAAAGGCTTTCCGAGGTGAATTTCGCTCAGGTTTTATCCATCTATCTGAGGTTATTTTTATATATATATTATACAAATATTGACTGGTTCTGAGGGCAATAGAGGTAAAATATTGCACTAGGAAAGAAAACAGTTCCCAAGTCTCTCTCTATATATTTTGGCCTCAGCTAAAGGCTCAGGGCAATATATGCCATTTTTCCCCTCAGGGCACGAAATTTTACTGCTCTGGCTTCTTAGCTGTTTTATTATCCCTTTGTATGTTTGTATAGAGGAAAGAGATAGGGCAGTGCTGGGCTTGGAGTTCGCTGCACAAAATGTGCTTGGGAAGAGTTTCGCGTGAAACCGGAATTTGCATTGCCAGGATCTGTGTTTTAAAAGCACAGTGTAAAATACAGATAAATGCCCTTCCCTGTGAGGTTCTTTCCCCCTCCAAAAATAAATATAATATAATAAATTCTCACCATTATTCATGATGGGAGTTCCGACAGCGAGCAGGGCTCTGCTGCACCGAGCTCTCCGAAATACATTTTAGGTGGCTTAGGTAGCAGGCAATTTATGCACGGACAGAAAAGCTGGGCTGCTTTAAGGAGATCCAGACTTTCAGTGGCAGCAATAGAAACTCCTGCCACATCCACCTTTGCACTCCCACCAAGCTGAGAACGTGGCGAGGTCAGTGCCTGAACCCCTCTAGATGCCCAGTGCGGGCAAAGAAAGAGTCTCCTTTCCAAGTTTGCCCCAAAAGCTTGGGGAGCCCTTTTTCTGGATGAGCTTCAAAGTGCCAGTGGAGAGCCTGGGGGTGTCCGTGAGGGCTGGTGGCCCAGGAGGGAGGATTTATCTGAGGGTTTGGGCTTGGGGCATGAACAGGACATTGTCCAGCTGTGGGCTCCGGGCTTCACCAAGGACATTGTGCAGCTGCAGAGGACACAAAGCATCAGGGTGGCTCAAGGGCTGGGGGACAAGAGCTGATGCTGAGATGCTTGGGAAACTTAACTCCTTCAGTAATTCAGAAAGAGAAGTGAGAGCTCAGGCTTTGAGGGGTTCTAGGCACCTTCCTGTTGGAGAACAGGGCAAGGCTGACAGGCCAGTGAGCGGAGACTAAACCTAAGTTCAAGCAGGAAATTAATCTCTACCTGGAGCTGGGGTGAGCAGTGGTGGGATTTTGCTTCTTCACTGTTGGCAAGTCAGGATGCGCTTTCTCCTCTGCCTCATGTGCCTGGACAAACTATCGGTGGGAGGAAAGCCAAAGAGTGGTTCTCTCTATGCCCTCGCAGCTCTAAGTCCAATCTAGGTCTTCCCCATGGACCTGTTTAAGACCCCTCATGTCTGCTGTGGCCTTAGAGGAAGGATCTGCCTTGGAGATGCAACTCTCAGGCACAGCAAATGCCTTTCCCACCAAAGCCAACCTGCAGAGCTGACCCAGGTGAGATCCAGCCACCCAAACCTTGTCCCCAGAGAGATGGCAGTGAGCGCCCAGCGGTCCCCGTTCCGGAGCACTCAGAGAGAACGGGGAGAGGAAACAAATCACCGATGGCACCTATAGCCACATGCAGAAATTAGAGAGCCTGACTATAAGGTCACAATAAATCAGTGCGCTGACAAGGAGATCTACTCTTTGTCCAGGGTAGAAGATTTATCTGTGACCCCAGGCAGGGGCATTTCTTTTTTGATTTGTTAAATGCTGAGCAGAAAATGGAGCAAGATCCGAAGCCTGATGAGGACCTGATTGGAAATGCTCATGCCCAACCCCGCTCCTGCTCTTTCCCCCTCGGCAGACACGCACGCACTCGTTCCCAGGATGCTGGATTATGTTGGAAGGGAACCTCTATTTTTTCCCTCCGTGATGGACCAGCTTTTGCAGAACTTGATTATGTGGTTTGTTTTCCTGATGACATTTTAATCAGAGGGCTCTCTCTCCCAAGACTCCGGTCAGGGCTGGGGAAGAGCCGAGTGCTGTCAGCAAATGGGATGAGTGGGTGCCAGAGGCAATCACGGCACATCCCAGTGCTGCAGGAATGGGAGAGACCGTGCTGGGATACAGGAGGAATTAACACACCAAAAAGACAAGAGGTTTCTTTTAGGAAAGTCTTTCAAAGCCAGGGCTAAAATCCAGCATGGTCAGGAATGAATGGATTTTGCACAAGGGAAGGATTGCACCTCTGGTGCATCCCAGTTTCCATGCCTGGCTGGACAGGTGGAGATGAATAAGTGACCTTGGCTAAGACCTGTGACCAGGAGAGAGGAAAACTGCAGGAACACTGGTGACATCTGAGCTCTGCCTGGTCTAGGAGCAAGCACGATGACCTGTCCAGCCACAAGGTCTGAGATGCCCTCTGTGCCACCTCCATCCTGATGGACCAGCCAGCTCCAGCAACACCTTCACTCCAAACTGGCAGACAGTATTTCATAGAATCACAGGATCAGCTGGGTTGGAAGAGACCTCTGAGATCATCAAGTCCAACCCTTGAACCAACACCACTGTGGTTACCAGATCGTGGCACTGAGTGCCACGTCCAGTCTCATGTTAAAAACCTCCAGGGACAGTGAATCCACCACCTCTCTGGGCGGCCCGTTCCAATGCCTGATCACTCTCTCTCTAAAGAATTTCTTCCTAATATCCAACCTAAACCTCCCCTGGCAGAGCTTAAGCCGTGCCCCCTGTCCTATTGCTGGTTCCCTGGGAGAAGAGACCAACCCCACCTGGATCCAACCTCTTTTTAGGGAGTTGTAGAGAGTGATGAGGTCACTCCTCTTCTCCAGACTAAACACCCCCAGCTCCCTCACCTCATGTCCACAGAGGACACCTACAGATGGCCAAGGTCCACTTGCAATGGGTTTCACGCACAATTTAGAGCAGTTTGAGCTCACTTAACTGAAGCAGACCCTGCTGCCATCCCGTCCACACTACAATGTGAAACACTGGCAGCAGCAATGGGAAAAACAGGGAAGAATCACCAACACGCATCCTGGCATTGCTTTACGAGCCTTAAACTACCAAAGCTCTTAGTTTTCCCTTTTTTCCATCTCCCACCACTAAATTATGCCTGCACTGACTATTGTCACGATTTGAGGAACTTTTGGAGTTGAACTTTTGCATTATAAATGCAAACACGCCCGTAAATCTCCCAGTAAAAAGTTAACATGAGGAGCCTGAATAATCATAAACAGTAAATATTTTGCCATGTCAGTGGTTCATAGGGGACAAATTAGCATTTCGCTTCCGTTTGGCCCAAATGTGTTTTGATTTCCTTGGAGGTTGTTGAGGGTTTTTTTGGTGCAGTCTCCTGTAATATAAATAATAATGTTGCCAGATGCTTGGTACATAAACACATGGCTGATGAGCAAAGGGATGTGAAAGATAATGTTCATCATCTTTAAAGCACTGGGAAACAAGGCTACTGTTTTTTAAACTGCAAAAAATGTGTGGCATAAACCAAATGTTGATCTCCAGGCAGGATCCCAGACTGTCTGTGGAGATGGGAATGGCATGGAATGATGGTGCATTTTGGAGGGGGGGGTTTAGCACACAATCTTGCCCTTTCTGCATGTGAGTTTAAAAACATTGTAGAGGTCCCCAGCTTTGCAGGAGAGGGCTGGAACACCGTGGTGGGATTAAGTCATGAGGGAAAACAGTAACTGGCCAAAATTAGCACAAGTGAAAGCACGATCTGGCTCACATTTGGCTTCCTTTCTGCTCCATGTGGAGTCATTGAGAGAAGGTGCCATTCAGTCCCTCCTGAATGGGACCAAAATGTCTCTGTTGAATATCCAGCGACTCCAGAAATCACAGAGATTCCTCGGGAAAACAGGTTCACTCCCTTCACTCAGGAAAAACTGTTCTTCCCCCGCTCATGTGAACCACACCTGGATAATAAATTCCCTCCCTGCGTTATGAACGGGAGCTGTTAAATACATGTTAACCTCAATAAATACACGTTAACCTCATTAAATACATGATAACTATTTCTCACTCCCCTGTGCACCTGAACCAAATCTCCAGAGGTTCCAGAGTGTCACAAGCACTTTGGGTTGGTTCCTGTTGTCACACTCACGGAACACCCTCCCAGACTCCAGCGTGCTGCAGCAGTGACAGCGCTGTGGAATCAATTGCTCCTTTGTGGAAAAGTCGCTGGCCATGTGGGAGACAATTCCCGGCACCCTCTGCTCCAGAAAAATTTGCATGGAGTTTCACATTCCTGTTCCATTGGTGCCACCTATTGGTGAGTGCACATGTCATCCCGTGGAAAAGGCATTTCCTTGGAGGAGCTGGGACAGGGACATGGGCCTCTCACCAATGGTGGCCAACGCGGACATCATCCGGGACCAGCTGGAGACCAAGCTCCTTTGGCCTCCTTTGGTCTTATCTCCACTGACCATTTCCCACCACGATCGGCTCATGGGCCTTCCACCAAACCTCTTGGTGCTGCTAAGTTGAGTGGCAAGCCCAACAGCTGGATCCTGCTTGGCCACCACTTCTGTCCTCTAGAGGAGATCGCTTACGGCTCTGTCTCGTGAAGGATGTGGTGCCCATTGGGGTCTGCCCATTCCCAAGCGGAGCTGACCTTCACAAGCTTTCCTTGGTTCCAGGTTATCTGGCACTGATTTGGCCACCAAAGCACCAGTGCCATGTTCTTAGTCCTGGGTATCCATCTGTAGGGTAAGTTCCCAGGGGGAGTTAGCTAATATTACTTCCAGGAAATGGGAAAAATCCTAATTTATGGGATTTATTTTGATGTCTCTGTTGATCAGTTTATCCAGAATAACTCTATTCTTTTTCTCTGTTGACCAGGTCTTCCTTAGAAAGACTTTCCAAACAAAAGGAGGAATAAAAAAACACTATAAATGCCTGATTTATGAAGATTAATAATTAATGCAGGTTGACTAATTTCTTTCCCTGGAGAGCATGTCCCAAGAGAAAGACCCATCCTTGGCAAAGGGAATGACAGTCAGCTGGAGTCTGACCAAACTTCGCCAGGCAGAAGACCTGTCCCCAGGCACACAGAACTCCTGCACAACTGGGACCTGGAAACGATTAAAAGTCTCATTCCAGCAGATCATCTGAGAACATGAGCAATTCCTGGGCTGGGGATTTGCACCAGGTCCTCCTGCAGTTCAAACAAAGCTCTCATTTCCTCAGCTGTGCCCTCCTTGCCGGGTTGTCCCCGGACTTTGGGAGGTGGTGACAGGGAAGGGAGATCAGAGGGAGGATTCGCATCCTGGGTAATCCCAGGAGATCCCCAGATCTGGATGCACATGGGACTCTTCCTCCTGCAAGCCAGGGCATTGCGCTAAGGCTGCATCCTGTTACCACCTCAGATTCCAACAAGCAACAGGTGACCCCAAACTGCACCAGACCCAGCCCCAGATCCATGGATTAATCAGGATGAGTCCTGCTGGGAATGCCCTGTTCCCATCTGATGAGTCATTTCTAGCAACAGCTTCTCCAGCTTCTCCCACCTCATTTTCCATGTAGGCTGGAGCCAGCCCAGAAAGGTGCTGCTGAGCCCCCTGCTCACCTCCATCCCACCCTTTCCAGAATTCCCCAGCCCTTCCAGAGCCCACCGCCTCTGATCCCAACCCAGGCCTTCCTGTCCCTTACACTTTCATTTCTGTTTCTTTACATCTTTATTAAACTGTATTGCCACTTTGATAGGAAAATTGAAAAGAAAAAGATATGAGGAACAACAAAAAAAGCCGTAATTATGAAGATTCAATTTAATTTTAAAGGTTGTGGAAGGAGGAAAAAAAAAAAGAAGCAGGAGAAGAAGAAACCAAATTAATTTAGCAGGAAAGCATTGCATGAAATATTGTTGGAGTTTAATAACCATGCAAAGACAGATGATATGTGTGGAAAAATTAGTTGTAGGACCTCATAATAGTCTATTAATATTTTCTACAGGCACAGAAACCCTTTGCTGAATGATTGTAACAAAGTAATCTTTTTTTTTCCCTTCCTTTTTTTTTTAAGACATTAAAAAATATCTTCAAAAGGAGGAGACGGCAGCAATGTACAGAGTGGAGACCCCGGCAGGGAATGGCAGATCCCGGGAGAGATCCAGCCCAGGCTCCTCTGCTCTGCCACCACAGAGGGTCTCCCACCGGGCTCCTTGCTGGGGGCAACTGTTCCGAAGGGTAGGACGAGGCCCTTTGGCAAACTGTCTCTTCCCTCTGTCCAAGTGGTATCACAGCCCATCGCACACATTTCTTCTTCCAAACAACCCCTTCTGCCAAAGGCTGGGGCTGACCTTGGGAATGTTAAAGTGGAAGAGGCCAAGAGTGGTGGGGATCACGGCCAGGGTCATGAAGTCAATAGAGGGGCTCATGCCCAGCCCCATATGCAACTGCATTTGTCCCTTCCCTTCCCTTCCCTTCCCTTTCCTTGAGCTCCAGAGGGAGGAGCTTCCTTCCCTCTTCCACTCTGCCATCACAGTCCTGTTTCCTGTAGCTCTGACACCAAAGGAGCCCAGAACCTTCATGACCAGCCACTCCTTCAAGGATGTGACAGCAATGGGCAGGTGCCCCACAAACACAGAAGAACAACACCCTTTTTCAAGGCACCCTCAGGAGACCAGATGTCACGATCGAGTCCTTTCTGAGCCTGGAACAGCCTTGAATTCAGTCCAGTGAAGAGAAAGCTGCTTGAGTTGACTTGTGCTCTTCCGTTCCCCAACACAGACAGGGCAAAGACCTCCCCACCACAGCATGAGAGTGCGAGGCTGACGCTGGTGCTGAGGATGCTCAGCCAAAGCATCAGTGCTGCTCGAAGCCTGGGGCAGCTGGAAGGAGCCCGGATTTTGGGAGGAAAAGGCAACGTTCGTAGCCGTGCATCCCCATCTTTGGCCGGTCTCTGAAGGTGCAGTTGTAATACAGTCTGTAAATGCAGTCTGTAAATAGAGTCTGTAAATAGAGTCTGTAAGTACAGTCTGAGGGCTGGGCATGGGAAGGGAAGAGCAGTGGGATTGTTTCCAAACATGTCTGTGCACACGTGTCTTTAAAATCAGCATCAACAACCAACTCAAATGAAGCAGCACAACTGCAGCAAGACAAAGGGTGGGAATGGCAGCAAGGGAAGGAGGGAGGTCTCTGGCTGTGGACGTTTTAACTTGCTCCCTGGGAAGGATGTATTTCCTTGGTCCTAAATGGGATTTGCTTTAGCTCCAGACAAAACCCTGAGGATCCTGTAAACTCAACTAGGTCAGTCCTGCAAGGGAAAAAAATAAAATGAAAAAGAAAGAAAGGGAAGGAAATGAAAGGCTGAAATGAACAGAACAAACAACAAAAAAAAATATTTAAAAGAATGAAATTAAATAAAATTTGAAAAAAAAAATAAATAAAATAAACCTAGGGCAAGACCAAACTGCAATTCTTCATTCAGCTTCCCCTTTCTCCTATTTTAATCTGTATAGTACCATCCAGTTCCAGCCTCCCCCCTTCCCCTTTTTTTAAATACAGTCTAATCCTGAGTGTGAACTGATGTAGTTTGTGTGTTAGGGAGGAAAAAAATCTCTCTCTCTTTCTGCCTTTTTTTTCCCTTCTTCTTTCCTTGGCCCAGTTCATTATTTTTCTTTCTTGTCACTCAGTGTGATAGGTTGAACAGAAGTGCACAGATGAGCACTGAAAACGGTGTCACAAGGCCTTAATCTAGTCTTTAATGCCTGACTTCAGAGATGTCATTTATCTTCTAACTGCAGCAGGCTTCCACCAACTTTATCTCTAATAATATATTGATGGATTAAAAGGGTCGGGCAGGAGACCGGGCTGGAAAAATTGCTTATTGACATCAAAATACAGTGCCCTCAACCTGATAAACATGGAGGGGCTCGTGTATCTCCCAGAATAGTTGGCGTTGCTATAATTTTTTTTTTTCCAGCGTGTTTCTCCCAGGTTCATGGGGTGGTCCAGTAAAATAAACAAACGGAACAAATAAATAGGAAATATAGTTCCTGCACTGACGCAGCCGAGCGGGAGCCCGGCTCTGCTCTAATGGTTTCTTAATGCCGGGCAGGGCTGTTTGTGGCAACCCACGAGCCACCTTCCAAGGAGACCGGGCAGGGAAGGGCTGCCAGTGTTTTTAGGGGGTCGGGGGGTGTTGGGATGTGTGGGATGAGAGATTGCAGCACACCCTGCGATAGCATTTCGGGAAGCCGTGGTGTGAAGTCAGGAGCTGCCTCGCAATCTTTATGGCTGAAATCCATCCCTCGCCGCAAGGGTCTCCTGCCAGGAGAATTAAACAGGGGAGGAGAAGGGAATGCCATGGGGAGCACCAGCAGGGGCACCGCCCGACCTTCAGGCTCTGCCACAAGCCTGCCAGATGGGTACCCAGCGTGAGAATGAGGGGTGGGTGCCCCTTATTTTTGGGGGTGGTGTGGCCTTTTGCCGACACGGCTGGAGGAAACATCGCCCTTGCTCCTCAGCCACCCCAGGCGTTGGGAGTTGATGTTTTTCCTGATTTATCCACCCCTTTCTTATTCCAGTCACTGCTCATGTTGGTTTGGGGTGTGCTCCCCCAAGGTCCCCAAGCACAAAAATTGGGCTGGGGCCAAACAGCTTCCAAACGCCCCAGGAGCAAACAAACCTGAGACATCCCACAACCTCCACCAAGGGCAGCAGAAAGGTTCTCCACCACGTTCCAGTTGGTTTCACTAATCTATGGGATTAGGGGCAGAGAGAGGCTTTTGTTTGTCTCTCGTTAAGGAAGCTCGTTGCAAACAGAGGTGACCAAAATGCACGAATCTTCGTCCTGACGAAGGTCCCTACATTTTAAGTCTGGTTTATAGTAAAGCCAGGCTGAACGGCAAAATCCTGAAGCTTCTCTTGGAAGATAGAGTTGAGGAAAACATACTGAGCGGGACACTGCAATTCAGAGTGGTGGTCCTGCTTAACTCCAACTTGACTCTCATCAGGAACTGGAGTGATAGGACAAGGAGGAATGGGTTCAAACTGAAAGAGGGAAAATTTAGGTCAGATATATGGAAGAAATTCTTCCCTGTGGCTGCCCCATCCCTGGAAGTGTCCAAGGCCAGGTTGGACGGGGCTTGGAGCAATCTGGGCTGGTGGAAGGTGCCCCTGGCCATGACAGGGGGGTAGAATGAGATCAGCTTCAAGATCTCTTCCAACCCAAACCAGTTAATGATTCCATGACACACAGGTGCCCCCCATCCCAACCCATCTGCTCTTCAATAGGACTCACTCAAAAATACCCCCCATCGTGCACTGTGATGGACAACTCCCCCTAAACTCCAGCCCAGGCTTCCTGGGAAGCCCATGAGCCTCTGAGGCAGATGCAGAGATAAACTTTGCCCACCAGAGAAAGCATTTCATTTCATTTTCCTGGAAAGAAATTCCATGAAAATCGATCTTCCCACAGAAAATGTTGATTCTTGGCAAAAAGCCTTTTTGTGATGGGGAATCGCTTCAGCCCAGAAACGCCTGAGCTGCCGTGGCTGCACGAAGAGTCACATTTCTTTGAGAGGGGCTTTGTGTGAAGGCACAAAGCTCGATGGTCCTCCAGGAGGTGGCAAAGTTGGCAGCAGCATCATTGCAATGGCTTTGAACTATCAGAGGTTCAGGCTGCATCGGTCGTACCCCAGAATTCTTGCTGGGTGGCCCAGCAGGGACTCCATTTGCCATGGAAGTGCTGACACTGACCACAGTGACCACCATTCCCATTCGGGAACGCCAAGAATCATGGAATGGCTGAGGTTAGAAGGGACCTTGAAGCTTATCTCATTCCAACGCCCAGGACCTTCCACTAGACCAGGTTGCTCCAAGTCCTATCCAACCCCCTCGAACACCTCCAGGGACGAGGAGCTCACAACCTCCCGCTCTCTCGGAGGGAAGAAGCACAAATGGAAAATAAATAAATGGGGAGAACGGGGAAAATGAACCTGATGGCCCCTGATGAGTAACCAAGCCCTAAGCTGGATCCTGAGCAAAGAGCTGAGCACCACGTGGCCCGACGTCCCAGCTCCTCCAACGGGAATGATTGGCAGGCACTTCCAGACGGCAGAACACAAGCCTTGCATTATAAGATTGTCTTTCCGAAATTTAGCCACCGAAACGCTGTACTTATCAGCTGAATTTATCGGCTGAAATGCCTCAGCCTTCTGGGAAAGCTGCCTCTGGCCGACCACTTGATGGGAAGAACGGCTCCGATTTTTTTGGCATGTGGAACTAAAGCAGCTCAGCCGCTTCCCCTGCACCTGCCAGTCACTCCTGGTTGCATTTTATCTCAGCCCCATTTTCTAATTTCACCACTATCACGATGCATTTTTGCAGGGGGTGGCTCAAATGACAAAC
This sequence comes from Sclerurus mexicanus, assembly GCA_013396755.1. NCBI lineage: Eukaryota > Metazoa > Chordata > Aves > Passeriformes > Furnariidae > Sclerurus > Sclerurus mexicanus. The sequence continues at coordinate 190,877 of VWZF01007013.1, read as the reverse complement.
CACCAGGATTGCTGCATTTTGAATATAAATTGAATAAATTGCTGTAGTTAAAAAGAGTGATTTAATACCCATATTCTGTTAAGGAAACAAAATACAACCTGATTTTTTTTGTAAGCGCCATTTCTTTACACGTTTCTTCAGACTCCTCGGCAAGCTGAGAAAAGAAAACCAAAAGAGGTGGTTTTCTCCCCCAGAAATGGAATTCTCAGGAGCATTTTGCAGTACTTTGTTTCCTCCCCACTAAATTCCCTGGAAGGCTCCATGGTGACGCAACCAGGGTTTGGCCAGCGCTGTTCTAACATTTCACAGATCAGCTTTTTCCTTTATTCCCTTTGTTTACCCCATCCCTCCCTGAATTTCCAGCTAATCTCTAGTCAGTCCTTATATAAAGGGTGGGGAGGTGGCACTTCCCGCCCCAAAGCCACATGTTGTGGCATTTGCAAGGCCACGAGGCACCTGGAGCTCCATCCTGCAGCCAGACCCAACATCTCCTGGGACTCCGCCGTAGCTTTGCTCCTTCGCTCACGGGAATGGGACATTAAGGACGCAACAACATTAATCCACAGCTTTTTGCTGCCTGCAAACCAAGCCGCAGCAAACTCCCAGCGGTGTCCACAGCCCTGGGGTTTTGTCCTCAAGGCTCAACCACTTTCCATTGTTAAATACGCCCATATCGTGCATGGGGGTGGTTTCACTCGTGAGTGCAGTAACGCCCTCAATGGATGTGGGGTTGGTCATTTCAGACACAGACCACCCCTTGTGAGGTTGGTCATTTCAGATACAGACCACCCCTATCACTCTTGGCCGTCCTCACCTGTTTTCCTGTCATTCTCCAGAAGTAATTGCCAACAATCCAACGGAGCCGTTCCCAAAAGGCCTGGGCGTGCACCTCTATTTGTTGTGCCTCATCCTGGCCTTCCGAGGTGCCTTCTCCCTCAAACCCCTTTCTCCCTGCAGAGTCGCACTGTGAAAACCCTCATTATTTTATAACTTCTCTGCCCCTCTTCTCTTCCTCCCTTGTTAAATAGGTGCTGGAGCAAAGGAGTTCGGTAGCTCTACCATTTTAGCAACACCATTGATTTTGTCTCCCTCTTCATTTATTAATGGAACTACTTTCTCTCTAGTATTCCCTTTTCCCTGATATAATTGTAAAAGCTCTTTTTATTCCCCTTAAGCCTTTCTGCTCTCTGAGCTGGCCTTATCTTTCCCCTGCAAGCCTTAACTGACTGTATATTCTTGTTTAGTTCTCTTCCCTTTCTCCAGTTTGCTCTATAGGTTCTTTCTTTACGTTCCTATCTTTTCCCAGTGCTTTGTTATGCCACATTGGATGCTACTTGCCCTTCCATTTATTTTGTTGGGAACGGTGGCGTGTCCCACTCTATGGGGCTATCCCAGTGTTTCTGGCCTTTCCTCACCCCTCTGGGTTGAACTCCCTGGGGCACCGGGGTCACACCAGGCCACAGAGGCACCAGGAAAAGCTGGAAAGGGAATTCCCACAGCTTGTAACCCCAGTGTCCCAGACGTGCGTGCCCATCTAGGAGGGAAAAAACCATCTCACCCAAACCACAAATCCTTTTCTTCCAAACTCCAGCTGGGAGGAAGTTGGTTCCTCAGAGCCAGCTCTTGTTTCCAAACCCAAGGTCACAGGGTTTCCAAGAAGCAGGTGTGGAAGTTCACAGTGTGCTTGGAATTATTACAGTGACAATCACCAAGTCTGGATGGATTTTACCAGGACCTTTGGGAAACCTCTGAATGGGATTTGGGTTTGTTTGCTCTGTTTTTTCATTTATTTGCTCATATTGCTTTGCAATACCGGTGGGTCACACCAAAGGGCTCAGGAGCCTTCCTGGTTCTCCTGGTCTCCTGCCTTTTGCAAGTGGAAGATTTTCATTCCAAATAGGCAGCAGCTTAAAAGGAAGTACTTTTCCAGTGAATCTTTGTTTCACCTGGAAGAATCAAAGCGCTGCGTTTCAAAAATAAGGAAGCGTACACTTCAGTTTGTTGAAACGAAGGACTTTCCTGAAATTGCAACAAATTCACCCAATTCTTCTGCTAAGTTTGACCCCACATTTTCCAGTGCATGATGGCTTTTTTCACAGTGAGTCCCCGGAATGGAGGTGGGAATTATCAGAAGCCCGGAAAACAATGCCTCTGAGGACAGATTGGGGAAGTTGGGGTTGCTCAGCTGGAGGAGAGGTGGGCCGTCGCTATAATCTCCGAGCGCAGAGGAGGCTTATGGAAAAGGGAAGGGATAGCTTTTCTTCCTGGTGGGCAAGATAAGTAGCAGTGAGCTTAAACCACAGCAGGAGAGGCTGAGGCTGCATCCGAGGCTGCTGCAGTGCAGGGACAGGCTGCTGGGGGAGCACGCTGTGCCCGCACTGACATGGGTGTCTTTCCAACACCAACGCCACCACCCACCTGGAGCAGCACGGTTCAGCTCTGCAAAGTCATCCCAAGGTCCTTCCCACCCCCCTTTTCCTGGGATTTCACTGACCCTGCTGTCCTAGGAACCCCCAGCCTGCAAGGTTCAATGTTTTTTGGGTGCTTCTACATCACCAGGGGTTTTGGTGGGTCCAGAGAGGAACATCTCAGAGGAGCTTCTTGATGTCCAGGTCCCCATGGAGCAGAGTCACCATGCCAGGCCCTGGCCCTGTGTTAGGCACTGCTGAAGAGCAGGATTCTATAAAAGCATTATCAAGGACATAAAAAAGGCAGGCACTGGACACCACCATGAAGCCAAAAGCTGCCAGGAGCAAACCCAGCCCACGAGAGCGCCGAGCCTTGGCACAGGCACGGGGAGAGGGGCAAGGTGGGACCCTTCAGGGAGTTTGGCACTGCTCCCTTCTCTGAGTGTCCCCTGGTGTGCACAGAAGGCCAATTGCAGGAAATTAAAGAGGGAGTGCCTGAGCTGAGGGAGCCCCAGGAAGGACTAATGGATGTCCTGTAGTGCCACCGCTGCAATTAGACCCACGAAAAGTGGGGCTGGAATGAGAAAGCTTGGAATTGTGCGGCAGGAAAAGTTTCATTATAACCTATTTATTTGGCTTTTAATTTCCAGGCATTAAATATTTGTAGATTAACAGAAAATAAAACATTTAAAGTGGTCTAGGCTGGAGCAGCAACAGCGGGAGATTGTGACAGAATAGACCTTCTCCTTAAGCCAAAGAATCACAGTAAAGATGCTCTCGCAAGGGCTGTGAGAGGCACCTGGCTGGAAGAAATGTTCTAGACTGATGGCAGCAGCCAGGAAGCTTCTGGAAACTGGAAAAAGTGTGGTAGACTTGCCTGGTTTCATAGTGCAAAGTCTTAGCTGAGCTGGAGATGATGGGGCTTTCACTTCTCCAAGCAGGAGCGAAAGGTTCAGGCATGTTCAGCCTTGCAGATATCTCAGGAGCATTGGGAAGATCGTTGCCACGTGGTCACAGCTTTCCCTTTCTCAGAGCCCCTTGCACAAGTTTGGGATGAGGAAGGGAGAAAGGAAGGAAAAAACGAGACCGAGTAGAAGGGAGAAGACTGTAAGGAGAGAATTGCAGCCATCGTGGTGCAGCACAAGCCAGGACAAGAAACCAAGCAGTCATTCCTCTGGGGACAACGTCGGCAGACCTCCCAGGCCAGGAATGGGATCCAGGGTGGTCTGCTGATAGGAAGAGATGAGCAGGTACAAACCATCAGTCCTGGAACTGGCATCAGCACTGGGATGGTCAAGGATATAACATGTGAGGGTGACGGTGGCGGTCACAGCATCCAAGAGAGCCAGCCTGGCCAGGGGCAAAAAAACCAAAAAACCAAACCTTGGCCTTTGCAATTTTTTCTAACAACTCTGACATCAGTCCAGGCACACTCCTGAAACTACTTTTCCCAGCACTTTGGGAATGTTCTTCCTACAAAAGTACAAAGAGATATTAGGGAAAATTTGTTCCCTGAGAGGGTGGGCAGGCCCTGGCACAGGTTGAATCCCAGAGAAGCTGTGGCTGCCCCATCCCTGGAAGTGTCCAAGGCCAGGTTGGACAGGGCTTGGAGCAACCTGGGCTGGTGGAAGGTGCTCCTGCCCATGGCAGGGGGTGGGACTGGATGATCTTTAAGGTCCCTTCCATCACAAACCATTCTGTGATTCTGTGATCTTGCACCAAACTCCCCCAAAGATGAGATAACACTGTGCTTTCAGCTTCCCACACCTGAACATCTCCATTCTTGGTTCTTCCATGTCATCCAAGAGCACAGGATAAGTGTATTTCCATGCTTTTGAGGACTCCTTCCAATAACCCCTTCCCTCCTCCAACCACGCCCAGAGCAACTGGGTGTTTTGCTTTACTGGTTTTGCTGGGAGACACTTCCAGAGCCTCCATGCTTTAGTGTTTGGAGCCCAGCCACCCCAGCAGCCCCAACATTCCTGTACCCGTGGCGTAACCGTGGCGAGTCTTTAAGCATTTTAAGCAGGGGGGTGGTGGAGAAACGAGGTCCATGTTTGCAGAAAAAAAGGGAACAATAATTCCTTCGGCAGTTTGATGTTAAAAAAAAAGAAGAGAGGCTTGTAAGCTGCTCTGAAGCTTGAATGTCAGAAGCAGACCCCGGGGACGTGGATTAGAGGGCACAATGAAGGTGAGGCTGTGAAATGAGCATCACGGATCTTTGGGCGATTGTTAATAAGAACACAGAAATGCAAATCTGCCGGGGCTGGTGAGCCCCCAGCCTTGTGTCCTTACAAACACACGCGTGACTCCAGGCAAATCACCGGAGAGGAGCATCAGGATGGGCAAAGGCACGTGGCTTTGATGATGGTTGTTACAGCACACAGGCCCTATCTGCTGCTGGTGGGCAGCAAGAGGTCCCTCACAGGAGCAAGGCCACGGTCTCTTCATGTACAGAAAACACAGGGAACTCTCCCTACCTCAACTTGGCTGGGTCCATGGATATCTTCTTTGGTGGCCACCATGTGGAGCGCCTCCTAGAGATTCCCCTACATGTGACAACAAAGCAATTGCAGAGCACAGAAATCACAGAACGTTCTGAGTTGGAAGGGACCCACAAGGGTCATCAAGTTCAACTCTTGAGTGAATGGCCTGTGCAGGCATCAAACCCATGGCCTTGACATTGTTAGCACCATTCTCTAACCAACTGAGCTAAATTTCCATGCAGTTTGGTGAATCCTGACTGCGACTACAAATAACAGATCCGATTCTTTCCTTCCTCCCTTTTTCCACTCGGTTTCATGTGGGAATCCATCCCAAACTCTTTATGGAGCCGAGATGCTGCCAAAAGAGAAAGCTGAACAGAAAGTCATGCATGGGTTCCTCAGGCAGAGAGGGCTTTCTTCTTGCTGACTGTGATCTGCGTTGTTCCGTTGTTTTGGGTTCAGAAGGTGAAAAATGAGCCCTAATTCCATGCTGCTCCAAGCTTTGTGCTGTGTGTGAGGACAATGAATCATTGCAGACACTGTTTGCATGAAGATAAGCTCTTATGGAAGTGGTTCATCAGCTCAAAGTGATGATACAGGACGAATGCTTCCACAGCAAGCTCTGAGTCTTCTCTTGAATGGCACAGCATTGGGATTCTTGAGGATCAGTGGGCAGAAGGTCTCTCCTCAAGCCTGGACTACATCCAGAAACAACCCTGAGGTGGAATCTGCAGGCACCTTCCCAACCAGCACTCGCTCCTTGCATGTGACCTTCCACTTCTGTTCACAGGTATTGCCACTGAACCTTCTTCTTCCCCAAGGGCTGAATGCAAGTCCAGGAGGATGATGAGTAGGCACTAAACACAGGAGACCCTCCAGCATTGTGGGAACAATGGGCAATACCTTTCCAGTCTCCTAAAAGTGGCTTTTAAGCTACTGCAGATTCGGCCCAACTTTGGGTTTTGGCCCCTTGGGAAACGCTCGGAGGGAAGACAGTGAAACAAAGGTGCAGATTCCCAACGGACTGAGGGCAGCACCCGAGTTTTGGTGGGTGCCCCTCAATTCCATATACCCACAGGACACATCCCCCAGCCAGCAGCAAGGAGGAAACGTGCCACACCAAAGGTGACACTTGGGTGGGTTTCACATGATGCCTCCGAGCAGCGGAGATAGTGCAGGTTTCCATGGGCACATCCCTCGTTCTTTCTCTTCTGAATCCTTTATTTATTCCCCCCTTTCTCATTCTGTCTTTGCTTGAATTTCAAGGTTAAAAAAAGTCAGGATACAATAGTAAATATGTAAGATTAGCTCCTAAAATATGTTAGCAAGTGAAAGCTAAAGAAAGCCAAATGAATTTAAAAAAGGCTTTCTTGAAGCTTAGAACAGAGACAGTTCTTTTGATCCTTTATCACACCATAACAAAAAAAGCACCAAGCGAGATACATATATATAATATACATATAATATATATATTTCTGCACTCCATGTGCTCGGGGATGTGTGTGTGTGTGCATGTGTGTGTGTATGTGTGTATTTTAATTCACACAGGCTTTCCTTTCTTTAAAATGCTGCAAGAAGCTTTTTTTCTGCAGATTTCTTTTTCTTTCTTTTTTTTGATATTTCAAAGCTGGCAGTTCAGTAAATGGCTGGAACTGCCACATCTCTGTTCTTGCTAAAGAAATCAATGCTAATCCTATTACTGGCAGTTATCACCTATCCCAGAAACCGCGGCTAAAAGAAAAAAAAACCACTGAGATGTCAAAGTAGGAAAAAAGCATGGGGGAAGGGGAGAAAGCGCCCTTCATTCACTTTCNATTGCAGAGCACAGAAATCACAGAACGTTCTGAGTTGGAAGGGACCCACAAGGGTCATCAAGTTCAACTCTTGAGTGAATGGCCTGTGCAGGCATCAAACCCATGGCCTTGACATTGTTAGCACCATTCTCTAACCAACTGAGCTAAATTTCCATGCAGTTTGGTGAATCCTGACTGCGACTACAAATAACAGATCCGATTCTTTCCTTCCTCCCTTTTTCCACTCGGTTTCATGTGGGAATCCATCCCAAACTCTTTATGGAGCCGAGATGCTGCCAAAAGAGAAAGCTGAACAGAAAGTCATGCATGGGTTCCTCAGGCAGAGAGGGCTTTCTTCTTGCTGACTGTGATCTGCGTTGTTCCGTTGTTTTGGGTTCAGAAGGTGAAAAATGAGCCCTAATTCCATGCTGCTCCAAGCTTTGTGCTGTGTGTGAGGACAATGAATCATTGCAGACACTGTTTGCATGAAGATAAGCTCTTATGGAAGTGGTTCATCAGCTCAAAGTGATGATACAGGACGAATGCTTCCACAGCAAGCTCTGAGTCTTCTCTTGAATGGCACAGCATTGGGATTCTTGAGGATCAGTGGGCAGAAGGTCTCTCCTCAAGCCTGGACTACATCCAGAAACAACCCTGAGGTGGAATCTGCAGGCACCTTCCCAACCAGCACTCGCTCCTTGCATGTGACCTTCCACTTCTGTTCACAGGTATTGCCACTGAACCTTCTTCTTCCCCAAGGGCTGAATGCAAGTCCAGGAGGATGATGAGTAGGCACTAAACACAGGAGACCCTCCAGCATTGTGGGAACAATGGGCAATACCTTTCCAGTCTCCTAAAAGTGGCTTTTAAGCTACTGCAGATTCGGCCCAACTTTGGGTTTTGGCCCCTTGGGAAACGCTCGGAGGGAAGACAGTGAAACAAAGGTGCAGATTCCCAACGGACTGAGGGCAGCACCCGAGTTTTGGTGGGTGCCCCTCAATTCCATATCCCTCCAGGACACATCCCCCAGCCAGCAGCAAGGAGGAAACGTGCCACACCAAAGGTGACACTTGGGTGGGTTTCACATGATGCCTCCGAGCAGCGGAGATAGTGCAGGTTTCCATGGGCACATCCCTCGTTCTTTCTCTTCTGAATCCTTTATTTATTCCCCCCTTTCTCATTCTGTCTTTGCTTGAATTTCAAGGTTAAAAAAAGTCAGGATACAATAGTAAATATGTAAGATTAGCTCCTAAAATATGTTAGCAAGTGAAAGCTAAAGAAAGCCAAATGAATTTAAAAAAGGCTTTCTTGAAGCTTAGAACAGAGACAGTTCTTTTGATCCTTTATCACACCATAACAAAAAAAGCACCAAGCGAGATACATATATATAATATACATATAATATATATATTTCTGCACTCCATGTGCTCGGGGATGTGTGTGTGTGTGCATGTGTGTGTGTATGTGTGTATTTTAATTCACACAGGCTTTCCTTTCTTTAAAATGCTGCAAGAAGCTTTTTTTCTGCAGATTTCTTTTTCTTTCTTTTTTTTGATATTTCAAAGCTGGCAGTTCAGTAAATGGCTGGAACTGCCACATCTCTGTTCTTGCTAAAGAAATCAATGCTAATCCTATTACTGGCAGTTATCACCTATCCCAGAAACCGCGGCTAAAAGAAAAAAAAACCACTGAGATGTCAAAGTAGGAAAAAAGCATGGGGGAAGGGGAGAAAGCGCCCTTCATTCACTTTCAAACAGTGATTGTTTTCTTATTTTTGATCATTTTTCCCTGTTAAGAGAGAAACTAAACCACACNACTGTGAAAAAATTGAGCAGTTTTAGACAGACATTAGGGAAAAAAAAAAAAAAAGGAGGGGAGGAAAAATAATAAAGAACAAATCCACGCTCAAATAACAGTCAAGGCCTGGTTTAAACCCACGGAAACCCGGGCAGTGCCGAGAGCTGGGGTGGGAGGGGGGTCCTGGGGCACTGGGCAAGGAGCATCCCATGCCCCCAGATTTCCTGGCTGCCAGCTGCCAGCGCTGCCTGCATTCCCAAGGGATGGTCTGGGGCCACTTGTCAGCACGGGGAGAGAAAGGGGGGGTCAGCCCCTTGCTGGGTGGGTTTGCCACGCTGGGGGGACACCCCTCCAAAGCACCCACAGGGGTGTTTGCACGAGGCAGGGAATTTTTTGGTGGGGCTGTTGACAGCCTCCTGCGCTGGCTGTGCCTGGGGCAGCTGGGCTGGCAGCTGACCCATTCCCCTGAGGTAAGTCAGGGTCTGTCCCTCCCATCTGCAGTTGGTCTCAGGGCTGAGCATCTCAAAGGGCTCAGGCACGTCAGTGCAGGTGGGACTGCACCATCCAGGTGGGGTCTTTGCATCTCTTCCCGTGTACTCCTACATGGAGTCACAGGATGGTTTGGGTTGGAAGGGGCCTTAAAGAACCAGTCCCATCCCCTGCCATGGGCAGGGACACCTTCCACTAGCCCAGGTTGCTCCAAGCCCCGTCCAACCTGGCCTTGGACACTTCCAGGGATCCAGGGGCAACCACAGCTCCTCTGGGCACCCTGTGCCAGGGCCTGCCCACCCTCCTAGGGAAGGATTTCTTCCCAATATCCCATCTAAACCTACTCTCTTGCCATTTGAAGCCTTTCCCCTTTGTCCTATCCTTGTTCCCGTTGTACCTACATCACCATCACTCCTTGATCCTTATCATTCCTGGAGAATCCTTCCCGTTGTACCTACATCACCATCACTCCTTGATCCTTATCATTCCTGGAGAATCCTCAGGGTACAGCTCACTTGCCTGGGATTTCAAGGTCCCCATTGTGGTTGTGATCAGGGGATACTGAAAAGATGAAGCTCCTGTGAGCTCAGGTCCCTCCATGCAAGTCCTGTCAGGTGGCCTTGCCCAGCTTCATGGGTCTGGATGGTCAAACATCCCAGCTGAATCTGGGTTACCCTCAAATCCAGGAGCAGCAGCAGGGTTGGAACCTGTGTTTTGAGAAAAGGGCTTCCAGCTGCTCTCCATTAGACCTCGGCATCCTCCTTCCTGCCAGAAGCAAGATGTTGGTCATCAGTCCAACTGAGGGCAGGGCGGTGCCAGGACACAGCCCACAGCTGACAGGGAGGAAAGTCGAGCAAACCCCAAATAATCAGCCAAGAAACAAAAAACAACCCAGATCAAAGGTCTGGACAAGAGGCACCCAGGTGTCTGCTCCACACAGCCACAGGTCGATGCTTCTCCTGGCACCTGGGAAGCATTTCATGGCATTTCCATGGCACATCACTCCCACCACTGTGGGCATCCCTTCCAAACTTTTATCCAAAATCCCAGTTCCCTCTGGGCACTGGCTCACTGGCCAAGCCAGTGGAGATATTGGGAGCCCCTTGGAGATGCTTTTTTTCCGTCTTGAAACCTTGAGGCAGAATCAGAACCAATTTAAGCCTTTGAGAACATCTTAAACTCATGCAAAAAGGGTTTGCAAATCCTCAGCAAGGGCCCCACTTTGACTCAAACCCACCATTTTGCTTCCAGTTTGCTGTGAGATTTTTCCATGGGTTTAGTACAGCTGAAGCAATTTTTAACAAAGGAAAATTTAACAAAGAAAATTTTAACAAAGAAAAATTTTTAACGAAGAAAAATCTTTGATAGAAGTGGGAGGAAAATGTTACCTGTGAGTCAAAATCTTGTTAAAATAATTTAGGAATATCAAACTATTTCTGTGGTATTTTTTTTCTATGGCAGGAAGTGGTGGTGAAACCAAATCAACAGTTCAGAGCGATGAGTTCACAGCCCTGAGTGGGAACAAACTCAGGGTCCCTGTCGCCTTCCCCAAGCCCCCGGGATCGTGCACAGAAGAACATTCAATATAAACAGGTTTTTATTCCCTAAGAGACTTTCTTTCCCTGCTGGAGGACAAGGTTGGGTGAGCCCTCTTTGGTCCACACCCCTGGGTTTGTCCATCGGCAGGAGGGCAGTGGAGAATCACAGGATCATGGAATGGTTTGGTTTGGAAGGGACCATAAAATCCAGCTCATTCCACCCCTGCCAAGGGTAGGGACACCTTCCACCAGCCCAGGTTGCTCCAAGCCCTGTCCAACCTGGCCTTGGACACTTCCAGGGATGAAAACAGCGTGATGTCACATTTCTAATGGCAGGTGACAGCAGGACATGGACATTGAGGGAGGGTGGACATTGACGTGGTCCAGGGTATTCCTATCCTCCATTCCCAGCCAGCTGGAGTGGAACTATCCACAGAAAAGCATTCCCTGGAATAAAACAAAGACAGACCTGCACATCCACAGCCGGTGAAAGTGCAGGACACGAGCTGGGATCACCATGCCTGGCTCAAGACACAGGGGGGGAATCCCACTCAAAGAATTCCCCTTCTCAAAAGAAGAACTTTAAGAATTCTTTTTAATTCTTCAAATATTTTTTTCTAAAGTAGGTTTTTTGGCCTTGTTTTCCATCTTTAAAATAAACACCAGCTGAAGATGTGACCTGGAGTATTGGAGGTAATCAGCTGAACCACCAGATAACGAATGCCTGTGTAATTAGAGGCATAATTCACTATTTCAATGGCCTCTCCCATGTTTGGTCATTCCCTTCAGAACTATGTGGGTTTTATCCACTTTCGTAGCTCAATCAATAGGAAGATGGTTCTGAGGGCATAAAGAACCCTCTAATTAGTCTGCTAATGAAGGGCAGAAAATGCAGGCATGGGCCCCCATGAGCCATTTTCCATGTGCCTTGGTCCCGTGGGACAGAGCCAGGTTGTCCCTGGGGGATCCCAGGAGGACTCCCGTCTCCAGGGTTGCAATGGGATGGATACAGAGCCACCAGCGTGGTTTGTAGAGAAACGTGACTGCTTTCAAACAGGAATCACCACTTTGCTGGGACACATTTTAGCTGCAAACAGCCCTTTCGATGGTTTATGACTCTCGGGGGAGAATTCTGCATGTTGCAAATGGACACAGAATTTGTGCTGGATGCCAGAACCTGGAGAGTTACCTGGCAGAGATTTGCTGGGATATTTCCTTCCAAACTCCTTCCCAGTTGGTCCCACATCCTACCAGTCAGCAGTTTGTAAGTGGCAGAAGCCAGTGGTGCTCCAGGGATTCCTTTCCCATGAAAGTGGAGTTCCCTCTCCGATTAACTCCCTCTCATCATGTCCAGAGGGATCCTATGGCAAAATCAGCCCCTGCTTCCCTATGGATCTCGGGATCTGCCATCCCTGCAGAGTGGGGGCCGGAAGGCTGAGCAGGGACTTGGGGGCAGCTCCCTTGAGCAGTGCGGGAATGTGGTGATGGGAAGTCTTTCAGGGATGTGGGAATCGTTGCTGGGGGGGGATAAAATCCAACCGGAAAAGCCACATTTTGCAAGAAAAAGAGAAACGCCTTTCCCCCAGATTCCCAGCAAGCTGCAGCATGGAGGAGAGGAGGAGAGATCATGCTGGGCGTGCAGCCTGGTCCCAGAGCCCTGCTGGGATGCACCCAGCACAGACCAGTTCCATCCATCCCACTCCAACACTACCCCCAGTGCCTCCCCTTGCCAGTCCGAGGCGGCAGAGGCAGCCCCTGCCCTCTCCAGCAGCACATTCCCTAGCCCCCCCTCCACGCCCACCCCCTTCTTTCCCTTCCAGCCAGACTTCTGTCGGGTTGCTAATGTCTGCTGATTAAACAAGCCCTGAATTTGAATCGGGAGCAATAAAGAGAGAGAGAGAGGGAGGGAGGTACACGGTCATCCACACCGCACGGAGAGCCCTCCGGGTACCAATCAACGGGAGCAGGGGATGCGCTGGGGAGCAGGGAGATGCTCCAGCCACGGCTGCCTGCTGGCAGGATTTGGGGAGGGGGGAACCATGGGGCAGTTTGAGGGGATGTTAATGGAATGCAGTGCTCAGAGAACTGGGGAAGTCTTATTTTCCCACCCACTGGGTTTGAGCTGCGACCGGAGGGACCTCGCGGTGGGGGCAAACCCTTGCCCCAGTCGTGCCCTACTGGGATCATCCCCGAGGGTCGGCTCTTCCCTGCAAAAACAGGACCTTCCCAGGCGTCCTGTGCACAAACGGCACCGTGGAAAAGTGGGGTGGGGGCTCAAGGGTTCCCAGAATACTGCAGGGAGCTGTGGGGTCGCAGAATCAGAGAATCACAGGGTGGTTTGGGTGGGAAGGGACGCTGAAGGTCGTCTCATTCCAGCCCTGAACGCGGAACCTGAGCAGGGATGCGCCGTAAGAAAAGGCGAGGGGGCAGACACACGTCCCTCTGATTCTATAAATCAAAATAAATAAAGTATCACACCCTCGGGGCCATTGCAAAGGGAAGCACTGGAAGGCGGGGGGATTTGGGGAAAAGGCAGCTGGTTGTGCTGCACAGCTGAGGGGAGGAAGGAAAAGTGACGCCGGACGATCGAATCCATGCGTGGAAGTCAGAAGGAAATCAGGAGCTGCTGTCAGAGCCCGTGGCTTGGAAGTGAATTGGCTCAGCTCAAAATAAAACAGAAACAAAGAGTTGGGAAATCTCAGAATGGCCTGAGCTGGAAGGGACCAACAAGGGTCATCCAGTCCAGCTCCTGGCCCTGCACAGGACACCCCAACAATCCCAGTACACCTCTGCTTGGGCCAGAGCAGGAACCACTGGAAAACACCCCACGGAAGGGACAAGGAGGGAAATGTCCCCACTCCTGCTTGGGCTGGCAGGAAAAGGTGTTTACCTGGAAATTCAGACAAAAAAATAACTTATTATGTACATTATTATGCATTCTTATGTATTCTATACCTTTTTTTAAATCACTTTTACTGTTTGTTTCCTTTCTGCAGCCACGTCCTCAGGGCTGGGGGTTTATGGTTTTTGCTTTTTTGTTGGAGCTGGATCTCTCCAGTCAGTCATTTCACACCTAATCCACCCAAACCCCATGGAAAATGGTTCTTACACTGGTCAAGCTGGAAATGGGAACTCCTGGGCCGACCTCTCACTGAAACGTGGCTGCTTTGCCTTCCTGCCATCACTGTCAAAAATTAATTTGTTAACAGCAGAATTTCCCTGTTCAGGAGAGGGAGAGCAAAATGTTGGCTCTGTCCATGCTCTTCCTCAAGGTTATTTTTTTGACCTCCCAGACTTGCAGGGCCCCGTGAATCCACTTTCAGAGCCAATATGACCATGACTAACTGGAAAAATAATTTTAAAAACTGGGCTTTAATTGCTTCTGGTCATTTCAGAAAACTGAAGCGAGACCCAACAGGGATGAACCTTTTCAAAATCGCCTCGGTGAATTATTTTGGGGTTTTTTGTAGGCAGAGAGCAGCTCAGCAAAGCCACCAGTTAATTCTCAGCTCCTGGACACCTTGAGGGAAGGCTGTGTGTATTTACAGAAGATATTTAGGAGAGCAGCTGCAAGCTATTGGCCCAAATTTGGGGGCCAGTGGGACAGGGAGGTGGAGAGAGGGACTATCCCATCAGGTGGTTTTGTGACACCCATGGGCCTACGAGCAGGGGAAACGCCCACCAAAGGCCCATAATTACCTTATCTCTGATCTTAATTTCAAATATTTCTCCATGAAATGTTGTCTGTTTCCATTCCCACTCCTAAAAATTTCATATCAGCAAATGGCATAATGTCATATTTATATTAATTGGATATTCTGGGTTTACTGCTCGCCCCATTGGAGGGAGGGGGGAGGCTTGGAAAGCACATAATGTACAATCTAAAATATAAACTACATGTTTGTGCACAGTGTATAATTTAATGCATGAGATACACACGATCTCCCAGCACAGAGTGCTTTAAACAACAGCATTTTAGCCTCCAAAGCACAGCAGCAAGGGAAACATTTTCCATGCTCAGTTTCTCCGCTATCGGAACATTTGTTTTTTATTCTGAATATTTCAGCACATCTATTTACCTGGCACTATATTTAGTACCACAGTACCAAGATGGCATATATAAAGATTCAATTGCAATTCCCATCTGATGTCCCTTCCCTCTCCTTTTTACCCCCTTTTTTATGTCCGCGCTCTGAATTCAGCACAAAGTTGGTGTGTTTAATTTAAAAAGAAGTAAAACGCGCCAGGAGACGCCTCAGACCGCTGCAAATCACCGACTTTATAGAGGCAGTAAAATTGTGTATCGGATTAAAAGTGATGCTGATCTGAAATTTATGATAACTTTTAATGGCATTATAATTTTTTTTCCCCCCGCGCGCTCCATCACGGGCTCGTTGGGATGCACGGAGCGGCGAGATGGAATTCGTAAGGGAGGAACATTGCATAGGCAAGCAGCGAGGGGGGGAAAGGCAGAGAAATAACGCGGGAGCCTCTGCTGGGCACGTGAAGGACGTCGGGCTGGGCCGGTGGCTCCCCGTGGGACAAAGGGATGTGCTCGGCGCCAGGGAGGGAAACGTCACCCCAACAAAGGTTATTTAGGAGAACACTGGGACAGAACCGTGCCGGACAAGCTCGTAAAGGTCTAGGATTGGGTTTATACCCGGCTGGTGTGAATCCAGGCTCGTTTCCCCCTGATGGCCAAAGACCACCCCTTTTGGATCCTTTGGATCCCTTGGATTTTGACTTACCCTGAGACCACAGGGGTGTCCTGCCATCAGCACAGCTCAACAACTTCTTCTCTGCTTGAGACGGGTTTGTGAAGACACCTCCACACAGCTTTGGTGGAGAGAGACCATGGGGTGGTTTGGGTTGGAAGGGACCTTAAAGACCATCTCATTCCAATGCCCCCTGACATGGGCAGGGACACCTTCCACCAGCCCAGGTTGCTCCAAGCCCTGTCCAACCTGGCCTGGGACACTTCCAGGGATGGGTCAGCCACAGCTTCTCTGGGATTCAACCTGTGCCAGGGCCTGCCCGCCCTCACAGGGAACGATTTCTTCTTGATACCCAATCTAAACCCACTCTCTGTTAGTTTTAATGCCATTGTCCCTTGTCCTGTCACTCCATCCCTTGGAAATAGTCTCTCTCCATCTTTCTTGTAGCTCCTTCAGGCACTGCAAGGCTACAGTGAGGTCACCCCAAAGCTTCTCTTCTCCAGGCTGGACAATCCCAGCTCTCCCAGCCTTTCCTCCCAGCAGAGCTGCTCCATCCTCTGACCATCCTGGTGCCTCCTCTGGCCTCTCCAGCAGCTCCATGTCCTTGCTGTGCTGGCCCCCAGGGCTGGAGGCAGCTCTGCAGGTGGGGTCTCACTTGGGGGGGCAGAGGGGCACAATCCCCCCCTGCCCTGCTGCCCACGCTGTGGGACCAGCCCAGGGCATGGGGGGTTTCTGGGCTGGGCCATGTCCAGCCTCTCCCTCACCAGCCCCCTCAGCTCCTTCTCCCAGGGCTGCTCCATCTGCTCATCCTGAGCCTGGATTGATCCCAGGGGTTGTCCTGACCCGGCTGCAGCACCCGCACATCCCACGGGAAACATCAAACCATCATATTGTTACCCCAGTACCTGTGCCCAGTCACGTAATTAAACACTCCCTCATGGTCATACACCCAAGAAACCACAAGCAGTCCCAAAAATCTGTCTTTCCCTGACCTCAGCTCTGCAAAACAATTAACATTCTCTAACAGAAAGACATAAAACTTTTGTCTGTAAACAGACATAGAAAATCCATCACTCTGAAATTAGTATGAATTGCTGAAGACATGAACACACTCGTGGAAAGAGTGAATTTCTTTATTAAGCGGCTCCAGAAAACTGAATCCCACTATTTCAATTTATAAAAAATACATGTGCAAGAGCAAAGCCAGCTGTGGACAGCTTGGAATTCTTCAGGAGAATTCAAGGAACCAAAGTGTTGGTACTGGGATGGCTTGAGGGAGGTCCTGGAGGACAGGTTGTCCCATGAAGATGCCTGGCAAGGAGGAGAGGAGCTCAGTGGGGTGAGCATTGCACAGGAGGTGAAGGAATGGGAACCACAGTTCCCACGAAGAAGGGGAAGTGCGTGGATACACAGTGTAAGGAACCAGATGGCAGCTAAAAATCCCTTAGGAATAGCATGGAAAGAAACTGGATTGTTTATCCACAGACCATTTGCTTTGGAGACAGTGGGGTTTCCATGTCACGTGCAGTGGGACACAGTGGATCCCGGCTCAGGGCGACGCCTCAGTTTGCTCTGTGTTAACAGAGCTGGAGGTCTGGCTGCAAACACCGGGACAGGTGAGCCACCAGCGCTTTGGAGAGGGTTTCCCATGCCAGGAGCTGTTGAACCTGCTCTGCCCTTTCACTGCCCTGCTTTGCCTCGGGCTCTTTGGCAAGATGACTTTGAAAAGGACAGGGAATTGCATTGTCCATATGGGCTCCGAGCTGGTGGGTCCCCCCAGCACCCAGCACCGAAGGGATTTGGGGAACCACCCAGCCTTGTTCTGATGGGCACCACAAATTATGGTCCATGTCAAAGTTTTGATAGCACCCCAATTCACCATTGCTGCCTTCAGCGCTGTGCAGTGAAACTTCCACTGCCCCCCTCCTCCTTCTCGGCTTCATTTTCCCCTCCCCTCCTCCTCCAAACTCCGTGATCCTACTCCACACTAAAATCCCAGCTGCTGTGGTGATTGTTTTGCTGCATTATGTGAAGTCAAAAACCTTTTGAATCATATTTTGCAGTGAACCTGCCTTTGAATCCACCCGTTTTATCATTCCACAGCAACACATATAATTTCAAACAAACAAGTGAACAAACCCAATGAAAATGGCCTGAATCTCTTATCAGTCAGTTTTACACTGGCGGAACTCCATAAACTTCAGTGGAATTAATCTTGATTTACACTGTTGGGAGAGCAGAAACAGGCGCTGTAAATAACTATATACCAATGCAAGACACTTAAAAGCAGGCACAGCAGAAAGCCTGGCAGCACATGAGGGTGGAGGAGGCATAAAAAAAGCTTTCCTGGCGGTGCTAATCCATGGATAAACCCAAAGGACAGTGATGGAGACACTGTGCCACCCCGGCAGCATTGCAGAGACCACAATGAGGTGGAGAGACCCATTCATGACACTGGTGGTCTACTGGGGGACACCAAGACATGCCAAGCGGGGACACAGCCCCATGAGGACGCTGCTGCTGACATAGGACAGGGTTTCACACAGGGATGTGGAGGTGGGGTAGGAAGGACCCAGGTCTGCGTGTCCTCCCTGGGCACAGCTGGAGCAGGTCCTGCCATGGATGTTGTGATGCAGAGCCCTGCACTTCAGGCTGCCCTCCCAGCTGAACCTCAGTTGTCACCGAAGCCACGGGGAATGGGGCACCTGAAACTGCTTTGGAGGCTCCAGCATTCCCAGGGAGGTGTGGGATTCCACAGTTCCCAGGAATGCTGAGGGGATGCAAGCCATACCACGGCACGGGTAACCTGTCCCCTCCAATCCCTCGTGGGAAACAGCACTGGGAGACGCTTCAAAAAATGTCCCTCGAGTGGACAAGGCATGAGTTTTTACAACCTGTAACTCCGGAGCGAGGCCGCTCCTGACCCACAGCAGGGATGGATCACCCAAAACCCCAGCCAAAGCTCCTGACCACCCAGAGCAGAGAATTACCCTTGGCAGGGTCGTTTCAGTTTGGGAAACCAGACTCATCCGGACGCTTTTACAGCAGCGAGCACGGACACGTGTCCTTTGTACAGCTGTGAGGGGAGCAAGGGGGTTCTGCCTCATCCCAGGGCAGGAATCGGGGGGCGAGGCATCCCTGGAGCCACTTCCCTCACCTGTGGTGGACAAAACCGGTCAGCTTTGCTACTCCACCTGTTGTCAGACTCATTTATTCAGAACCATGGCAGAAAACTGATAACACGATACTGTTAAATTTTTCTTAGGGACAGCATTATTAATTTTTCCTGAGACTGCACCAGTTAGGACTTCAGGAGAGGATGGAGGAGAGCATTCTACACAGAAGTGGTGGGATCTGCCACCAAAGAGACAAACAATGTGTGTCCCACATGCCTCCTCAAGCACTGGAGTGGAAAAAAATCCAGCAAAGAGGTCAGCGTGGAGCAACACGTGAACTGGGATGGATCCTCAGCCCCACGATGGGCCCACGAGTGAGGGAGCACAGGGAAGGTGGCACCAGGGACATGCCTAAGGGGATGCCTGGGCATGGAGACACCCAGCAGGATGCCAGGTGAGCCTGGCCCTGGCCCTGGAGCACTGTGGTGCTTGCAGGGGAGTCCACGCGGGCAGGCAGGTGTCTGAGGGTGCCCAAAAAGGTTATTTTACTGATCCAAGAGTTTCTGTCTCTTGGATCGGTGATAAATAAGAAGGAATGTGGACCCACAGCACAGGGAGCACCTGCACCTGCTGCTGGACAATTTTCCTTTGACTCCTTGCAATGTCAGGGGGTGTCTATGTGCTTCATCATCCTCCCATCCCCACCAGTAAATAATTTCCTTTATCCCCCTTTTGCATTGCATGTTTTCCAAAAAACATAAATAAATAAAAAAATAACCTTGGATTAACCCCTAAGAGCTGGACCTGTTGATTAAAGCTTCGAGCACTGCCACAGCATCAGAGGAAAAGCCCCAGGTCCCCGTGTCCCTCCAGGGATGCACCACAGGGTCTCATCCTGGCATCCAGCCTCCACCCAACCCCAGGAGCATCAAAGGTGGGCAAGTGGCCACTTCCCAAAAGCACCGAGCCCAGACACAGCCTGGAAGCCCCAGGGAATGTATTCCCAGATCTGTCAGAGCAGACACCAGATCTTCGATCGACGAGATCCGAGGCTTAACCTCATTGAAACGTTTTCTCAACAAAGGTCAAAGCTCAGCTGACTGCCGAGAGCCCCCACTCTTACACCTGGAAAGGAAACATTTTGCTGTTAATTAATTCTTTCAGATGAAACCAGCAAAAATGTCAATGTAACAAATTGGGCCGTCATTGATTATTGGCCTGGAGAAAAAGAGTGAATGGTTGTGTTGTGGAGAAGGGGGTTAGGCAGGTCTTTAAAGCGATGCACACATGCAGTGCTCTGTGTTCATACAGGCTCTGAATGTGGTGTTTTCATTGGAAAACTGTGGTTAGAAATGCTCCGTGTCTCTCATTCCCTCCTCCTTGGGGGTGGCCTGGACAGCTGGAAGTAGCACCCATTCCCTGTGAGCAAAGCTGTGCAGGAGCAGTCTGTTCCCTGCCACTTCCATGGGAAGAGAGCCCCCAACCACCACCCTGCTTGGGAAGCATCCAGGGACTGAGGAGCTGCGTTTCATGGAGCAGCCAGCGCAGCTCATGGAGCAGCCAGCAGCCCAGTTTTGGAGGAAACAGCTTTAACTTGGCTATGACCTGGCCCAGAAACAACTGAACGTTCCCAAAGATTTACAGAAGCAATTGGTGGCCAAGGGTTGTGGAGCTAAAGGTCCTGCAGAGACACAAGTCTGATGAAATTACAACAGACAATTCCCTGGAAGTGTCCAAG
Source organism: Sclerurus mexicanus (assembly GCA_013396755.1). Taxonomy (NCBI): domain Eukaryota; kingdom Metazoa; phylum Chordata; class Aves; order Passeriformes; family Furnariidae; genus Sclerurus; species Sclerurus mexicanus. Next base: position 170,797 of record VWZF01007013.1, on the reverse strand, counting down.
GCCAGTTTGGACAGGGCTTGGAGCAACCTGATCTATGGAAGGTGTCCCTGCCCATGGCACGGGGTGGAACGAGATGGATTTAAGGTCCCTTCCAACCCAACCCATTGTGTGATAACCCACACTGTGAATTCAGAAAATACATGCACACCCCAAAGCCTGGGTTTTTACCTGGCTTTTAATAAGCTGGTAACGTTTGCTGTGTTTGTTCAGCAACGGCAGAAAACAACACAAATTTCTGCTCTCAACTGCAGACCCCTCTGAAAAGGAGCATGACTACAGGCTGGTTTAACTGCAGCAGGCATGTCCTGGGGTGACAAGGATGTGATGAAACACACGCTTTACAACTGAGTCTAAAAAAACAACCAAACAAACAAAACAAGCAAAAAAAAAAACAGGAAAAAGAAAAGCTACATTCAATGGCAGAAAAAATTGATTTAAACACATAAAATATTACAAGCAAAAATCAGAGGTTAGAAGTGGAGTTGAAATGCAAACCATTACCTCCATTATCCAAAACAGGCTGTTTATTTACAGCCAGAGACTGTTGAAATGACTTGGCTTAATCGTAATTAAAACCTTTTGGTATCTTTAGAGCAGCAGAAGTGTTGCACGCGAAGGTAGCGGGGCCGTGAGGCGGAGGAGATGCTGCGACTCCCAACAAGGACATCGTGGGCTGCACGGAGAACAAAACAAAGCCCTGACAAACACGACATTAGGCTGAGAACAATTCCAAGTGTGGCGAGACAAGAGGGTTTATAATTGAATTTGTAAAAGGCCATACAGCAAAACTAGAGCTAAACTCCTTGTAACGTGTTAGCTGAAAGAGGCATTTCAAGGCAGGAAGGATCATCTGGTGGGGAAGGCGTGACAGGCTTACGAGCTTGGAGTCATGGAAACATAGAATATGCTGAGTTGGAAGGACCCACAAGGATCAAACAGTCCAACCCTCAGCCCTGCGCAGGACCAGCCCCAAGAGTCACCCCCTGTGCCCCAGAGCATCATCCAAACCCTCCTGGAGCTCTGGCAGCCTTGGGGCCGTGCCCACTGCCCTGGGGAGCCTGGGCAGTGCCCACCACCCTCTGGGGGAAGAACCTTTTGCTGAGATCCCACCTGACCCTGCCCTGACACAGCTCCAGCCATTGCCTGGGTGCTGTCCCTGGTCCCCCAGAGCAGAGCTCAGTGCCTGCCCCTCCTCTGCCCCTCCTGAGAAAGTAGAGCCAGTTCTGTCTCAGAGCTGGCACCAAACAACTCCCACCACTTGGGCTCCAGGGAAAGCTGGTCTCTGCTCCCAGGCTTTGGCTGGGCTGTGTTGGCACCCACATGAATGGTCTGGTTTCCTTCCTGGAGAGATGACGTCTGCTGGGATGGACCTGTTGGGATCAATATGGACATGGAGCTGCTGGAGCAAGTCCAGAGGAGGCCACAAAGATGTTCCAAGGGCTGGAGCCAGGCTGGGAGAGCTGGGGGGTTTCTACCTGGAGAAGAGAAGGCTGCAGGGAGACCTCAGAGCCCCTTCCAGTGCCTAAAGGGGCTCCAGGAGAGATGGAGAGGGACTGGGGACAAGGGATGGAGGGACAAGGACAATGGGGAATGGCTTTAAGCTGAACAAAGGTAGATTTAGATGGGATATTGGGAAGGAATTCTTGGCTCTGAGGGTGGGCAGGCCCTGGCACAGGTTGAATCCCAGAGAAGCTGTGGCTGCCCCATCCCTGGAAGTGTCCCAGGCCAGGTCAGACAGGGCTTGGAGCAACCTGGGACAGTGGAAGGTTTCCCTGCCCATGGCAGGGGGTGGGACGAGATGATCTTTAGTGTCCCTTCCATCCCAAACCATTCATGTGACATGATATAATATGAAATGATACGATAAAGGTGCAAGATAATAACATAGGAAATCCTGTTGAGTTTCCTCTACAAGTCCCAGCCCCACCACCAAGGCAGGAATGGGAGCAGATCCTGCAAATGCTTAAGAACATCTTCCCATTTCTGAAATAAACTCTTGGAGCAGGCACGTTGCTGAGGGATTTGCTCAAGGCAGTGTTTGTGAGAGCACAGGAAGGGTCAGGGGCTTTGTTTTGCACTTAGACAACCTGAAAAGCCAACACATCTCTCCAAAAAGATGAATTGAGCCCTACCAGGTTACAGAAACCTGATCCTCACACGAGGGACTCAGCAGCTCCCACCCAGCTGATCTCATGATGGCATCAGCAAAAGCTCAGAGATGGAGAACATCTCATCCAATACCCACCTGCTCCCAGACCACCACAGAGCCTGGTGATGCCCTTCTGCCCTCGGGACCATGGGCAGCTTTCTGGCACCTTCTGGCTCCCCTGGTGACCTGGTCCACCTCCAACCTCGCTCCAAGGGCTTCCCTGCGCAGCAAAATAGTGCCAGAAAGAGGTGACAAACAGCAAGGAATGGGTGTGCTGAGGGCAGATTCCAGAGCTGGGTGTTCCCTTTGGGCTGATTTGGGCTGAGATGCATCGCTCTGAGTTTCAAAAGTTCCTGCCTTACCTGTTCTAGGCATCACTTTCCTCTCTGGTGGGCAACTCTACCCAACGAGGAACATGCAGAGGAGATGGGAGGCGCCCCACAAGGCTTGCACTGACATAACCTACTCCAAGGAAGTCCTCTTCACCTTGTCCTTCAGGATCCGGCCACTCTAACATGGTATAGATGGAAACCATAAACACTCCTGTTGCATCTGCACATTAAACCAAGGCTAAAGCTTCAGCTGGGGCTGTATCCAAGTCTTTGGCACATCAGGGATGGGAAAGGGCTCATGGATGGCTTGTTCTCTAACCCACGCTCTCCCTGCCAGAGAGCTGTGCCAGAAGTTATCAAGAAAGCTGCAAAATGAAAGCATGATATGCTGTAGTAATTATGTGTGCTTGGATATGTTGGTTTTTTCCACAAATGTTCTGCCTTTTAGTAAATATTCCTTCGCACCTCTGTTGTCCCATTGCAGCAGAGTTGGTTGTGAAAACGATCTTGTCCTTATTAACTCCTTCAGTGCCACAGATGGCCATTCCCTGGGGCTGGAAATCGCTCGAAGGGCTGGAGGGACCAAGGAGAACATCTGGCAGTGGCGTGGGAGGAGGTTTAGTGGCATCAGCGACCACTCGGTGTCTTTTCAATGGTGGCAATTCTGCCATCGCTCAAAGCAGGTTTCCCCCACCCAAAGCAAAGAAGGAAGTTTCTTTGGATCCCCCCAAAAGCAAGTCATCTTTGGGATGTGCCGCTCGCATCCATCGTTGTCCCCCAAACCTATTCCCCAGGTAACGCTGCATCTGTGAGGAGCTTTGACAACTCCTTGGCCCGCATATTAATTGTCATGTCTCTGAATAAACACGCAAACCCTTTGACTGGAGGTGCGTAAATATTTCCAGGGCACGCCCAAGGAGGGTCAGAAACCAATATATCACCTGGAGGAAGAATCCAAGCTCAGCGACCGCAAAGCCCTGAGCAATTACAGTTAAGTAACTGCAATACCAGCACATATTTAAGTCCTTATGCAAGGAAAAGGGGCTGATGACCTCGATTATATTTGCATTGTGTTTCCTGTTGTTAGCACTTCCTTGGCAGAATTACTGCAATACATCTTGGACTCCAATTTCATCTGCCAGCTCTACAAGATGCAGCCAGCCTTTGGAGAGGTCCAGAAATGCTTAGGAGACGAGCTGTATTTCTTCCCGTACAGCTCCTCTGTCTCAACAGCTGCTCATGTCTCTGTCTGCCTCGTCAAGGAGAGCAGCAGAAGCAAATTTGCCCCAAAGCTCCTCTGAAATTCAGGAGCCGCCTTTGGCAAGGGAAATCTTCACCGGGCTGAATCATGACCTGCCCCATTGAAAGGCTCCGTGAAGCAACACATTTCAGAATAGATTGCTGCCAGTTAACAGCAACAAAAAAAGAGTGGCTTCATAACTTTCTGTCACAAGTAAAACTGCCAAAACTTCATGGCTGTAACATGAGGGAGGCAACCTCTGGTATTTTGCCGACAAATTTATCTGCCTATGATTTCTCACCTGAGGACTCCGTGCGGGTACACACCCAAAAGAAATTTAAATGTTATGAGGTGAAAGACCAGGGAGTTGTCAATGCCATAATTAGAGTGTTTGAATTCTCATGCCTGAGCCTGGAGAGAAGGATCCAGTGTTCAAAAACCTCCAGAGGGTGGCATTTAGAGACACGGGTTAGTGGTGGACATGATAGTGCTGGAGGAACAGTTGGATCATCTTAAAGAGCTTTTCCAACCTAAATGACCCTTTGGGGCTGGTTACATCCTATTTCCATGTTATTTTGCCTGTTTCATTCGACACACAGGACACCTTGGTTGGGAATAGCAAGACGGTGTGTCCATCCTCTTTGTAGTTCATTCCCAGGGCAGAAGTTCCTTCCCTTGAGCCTGGAGACCATTCCTCTTGGCTTTGGGTTGTCCACGCAGAGCAGTGTCCCAGAGCATGGAATAGAGGATTCCATGGGCCCCCCCTTAAAGTCCTTTGTGGGGTTCTCTCTTCCTTGTCACCGAGCTGAGGTTTGACTTGATTAGTCTGCATGAAAGGCTGAGAAAATTCCATTGTTATGGTTGGTTGGGGCACCCATTTGGGCAGGTGTGTCCTGTCCATCCAAAACCAGGAGGGAAGAAGCATGGATCGTCCCACCTCCAACTCTGCTTCATGGGTCACTCCCCAGTGCACCTCCTTTTCCAGAGTGGGAACAACCACTTAGAGCCCTCTGGACATGCGTCCATCCTCAGGGGAAATTAACATTCCCAATTTTCTCAGGACTCCACCAGAGCAGCACACGGAGCCGCCTCTCAGAGCTGCTGTATGGAAATCTCCAGATGTTGGGGGAAAAGAACAGCTGGACCTGCTCAGAACACCACCAGTGTCCAGGTCCAGAGTCAACATGCTCCCAGTGATGCCAGAAGGAGATGCAGAAAGACCCAGGACAAGCTGCTGTGGACCCATCTCCCCTAAATCCTGGAACGTGGTGGTTTCTACCTTCTGAAAGAGCTTTTTCCTGGGAAAAACAACTGGAACACTTGGTTGCATCATTATCTTGGGGCACAGAGTGCCCGAAGCTGTGCATGAATTGCTCACAAAAGGGTCTTTTTAGCAGTTTCAGTTCTGTTGCCTTTCAAGTTGATTCGGTTTCTTCAGTGTCCCTTTGAATGAGACAGCACTGTAATTGTCTGAAAAAGAGATTTGACTTCCTGCTTGGCCTTCTTTATGCTGTTTATTACACTTGTTTCATCTTCTAGTCATTCTTTCCTGGGAAAAAAAGACATGATATTGTCACTTCAGCCTCACTTGGAGGTGTTTGTGTCGCCCATCTCTAAGCCTTTTGTTGTTTTCTTGTCTCATTTTGGCTGTGGCACAAGCAGAACTTCACAGCGGCTTCAGGGTGGGAGCCCATGGAAATGTCAGCTCGGTCACTAATTGTTTATTTTTAAAAAGTCATCGTTTGCTGCTCCTTTTTGTCATTGGCAAAGGAATAGAGGATAAAGCGGAGAGCATTGCAGGGATCCCGTATCTCTTGGATCATGGTGGTGCAGATCTGCCCCCGTTTCACAAGGTCCTACAGAAGGCCTGGAAAAGATACAGGAAAGGGCAATACTGCCATGGAAGTGTCCTGAGAATGCTTCTGTGCAGGAAATGATGACACAGATGACCTCTCCCAAATTGGTTAGGAGTCTTTTGAGTCAGGAAGACTCGTTCAGAAGAGAATGAGTAGATGAGTGATCCTTCTCCAGTGTCAGAGCTCAGGCTGCCACTGAGGCTGGAGACCAGCAGACTCAGCACAGCTACAAGACACTGGCTTTCCCACCATGGGCATTATTTGCACTGGCTGATCCCAATGTCATTCCCCAAGACAGTGTCCAGTTTCCCAGTTGCTGAGTCTTGTAAAAGTCAGTGATTTCCAGAGCTGGTTGTCCCACTGAATTACAGGATACCTGCAAAGTCAAGTACTGACAGAGAACAGTCCTGCTCCGGCATCTTGCGTCAACCACTTCTTCCAGCCTTGAAGGCCACTTCTAAACAAGAGCGGATCTTCAGCCATCCATTCCAGTAGGATATCTGAGCCACCCATTTGACTCCTGGCTTGATATATTTAAGGAATTATGCTTGGAGCTGCTTCATTTTCCCTCATTTCCTTCTAGTTTGTATTTTTCAAAGGCTTGTTCTGTGGTCCTGCTTTTGGACATATGTTGACCTACCTGTTGGCTCCAAGTTCAGCCTTACTTGGGTGTCCATTCCCAGCAGGTCCCTTTGAGTAGGTTAAAGCTCAGCATAGAAGCAGAGACCAGTTTGGGTTGGAAAGAACCTTAAATCTCATCCCAACCCACCCCCTACCATGGGCAGGGACACCTTCCACCAGCCCAAGTTGCTCCAAGCCCTGTCCAACCTGGCCTTGGACACTTCCAGGGATGGGGCAGCCACAGCTTCTCTGCCCAACCTGTGCCAGGGCCTGCCCACCCTCAGAGCCAAGAATTCCTTCCCAATATCCCATCCATCCCTGCCCTCTGTTAGTTTTCAGCCGTTCCCCCTTGTCCTGTCACTCCAGGCCCTTGTCCGAAGTCCCTCTCCATCTCTCTTGGAGCCCCTTTAGACACTGGAAGGGACTCTGAGATCTCCCTGAGTCTCTTCTTCAGACTGAACAGTCCCATCTCTCCCAGCCTTTCCTCCCAGCAGAGCTGCTCCAGCCCTCTGACCATCCCTGGTGCCCCCTCTGGACTCTCTCCAGGAGCTCCATGTCCTCCCTGTGCTGGGACCCCAGAGTTGGAGGCAATGACCATTCCCATCATGTCACCCAGACATTCATGCATCCCAGCAGCCCTCTGCTGAGCTCTGCTGGGCTCTGCCACGCTCCTTCCAGCTGCGCCCACGAGGACCCACCACGGCTGATGCAGAGCAGGACTGTGCTTTCCTGACTCACTCCTGAGCTGTTTCCAAACCTGGCCCCGCTCCGCTGTTTTCCCGTTTTCCACCCAGACACAATATTTCTTCCTGGTCTTGGAAGGGCTGGTAATGAGTGGTATGAAAGAGCAATGAATAAGCAGGCTCCTGCAGGGGGGATATGGGATGGGACACAGTCCAGGACCCGCCGGAGCGCTTCCCGATTATTGGAAGGGGTCGCCGTTCAATGACAGGCACAAAGCCCTCCCTCTACGCTGGATGCATTTTCCCTGCAGCGCTGGGAGCCTTCGCCAGCCCGGGAAATGAGAGACTGGGGCTCAAAAGAAATAATCTTTGAAAACATAAATGGCCAAGCTGATTTTCTTCCAAATACACAACAACAACAACAACAAAAATCGCTGTTGGGCAGGGACCTCTTTTGCCAAGTTTCAACAGAGCAAAATTTTACAGCGAAGTTAAAACCACTTCAAATGCCATTGTTGGTTTATAATGGCAGAGCTGGCAGGCTGTGAGCTAAGACCGCTCTTCCAAGGGAGGCTTCCTCCTTCTATGGGATAAGCTCGAGTGACACGTGATAAATTCTGGACTCATTTGATAAACCACAGAAAACCATCCTTAGCCACTTCCTCCATGGTTTTTCCTGAATTTCCTCCACTCCGCTCACCCAGTCACCTCACCTCAAGGTGTCACAAGGCTGTGAAATTCCCTTCCCAACTGAACCACATGTAGAGGAGCAACAAGAGCCCAGAGTCTTAAGGAATATGGCTGGTAAATAACAAGAAGAGAATACTTTGGTTATGGACAAGTGACCACACTCCAGGGAAGCGAAATTTGAATGCAGTGTTGATGAATGGGCGCATAAAATGCTAATATTAGCAAAACCAGAGGGATATTCCACTGTGAGTTACTACTGGCTTGTGTCGGAGATGTAGATGAACTGAACCAGAAGAGAGCACAGATTTGGGTGTCTCTGTTAAATGAACTTTCTAGAAAACATCACACTTAATTTTTGGAAAATATCCCCTCTGGGGATTCACTTGGTGCTTCCAGAAAAAAAAACAACCCCAAACAACCTCTGCAGCAAACCTTGGCCAGGACGCCAAACCCAAAGAAACCAGGAGATGTTTGCATGAAGCAGCTGCAGCCCTCTCTCAGATTTCTCCTTTGCTGGGGTTTACATGGCCCTCCTACAAGCTTTGCAATGGGGTTTGCACTCAGCAGGTCCTGGACTGCATCCCATCCCATATCTTCCCTGAAGAAGGCTGGTTATCCATTGCCGTTCCTACCATTCACTGCCAACCCATCCGAGACCAGGCAGGAAAGGTGGAAAACAGCAAAGCCCCAGCTTTGTAACGGGGAGCTGGACTTGTGAGAGGCTCGGAGGGAGCCCCCCATTCCATCTGAGCACGACCAGAGCGAGGCAAAGCTCAAACCGTGACCCCAAAACACGATGAAGGTGCTGAAGAAGAGCCACCAGCCCATTTCTTCTCCAAGGCTCTCAGGCTGGCTGGGCTGCAAGCCTGTCCATGTTTCAGAGACGCTGCTGGGGCACAGCCTCCCATGGCCTCATTGTGGAAGTTCCTAAGGAAGCTGAGGAAGCTGTTGCAAGCCTCGTGCTTCGTTTGCATTCATTTCCTTCCCAAACTCTCATTACCCGAAAGAGAAAGCGAGAGAGAGTGAGTGCATTCAAGTGGAAATGGTTGGAGTGCACTTGGAGGAATTTAGCCAAAAGGAAAAGGATAGATGATGGTGGCTTTTTTAATTTTTTTTTAATTTTTTTTTATTCTTTCCAAAAAAAATAAAAAAAATAAAAATCCTCCAGAACTTAAAACTGTTTTAATCAGCTGAAAAACATACGTGGGCTTTACAGCTCTGAGACAGCTTGCACAGGCTCTGATAAATGCCTATCGCTCATTTGCATACGCTAACAGCTACACTTTAATCAGCCTCCTAATCCCTGATGATATTAATGAATTTTTTTTATGCACTCTCTCTCTCCTCCTCCCTCCTCCCCCCCCCCCCCCCCACGCAACGACNCCCCCCCCCCCCCGCGTATATTTTTTTTTTTAGTATCATGTTTGCTAATTCAAAACCGATCAGCGGCTTCTGTGTGCCTTTTTTTATGCAGGAAATAATGGGTGAGCTTGGTACTCCTGTTATCCTGCTCTCACAAATAATTAAGACTACAAAGGGTACAAATCAGTCTGAATGCACGGCACAAAGGCTCAAGCTATGCAAAGGTCTTTTTCTCTCTCTCTCTCTTTCTCTCTTTTCATTTATTCTCTTCTTCTGACAAGAGGTGGCTTAGAAAGATACTTAGCAAAGCAATGAACTGGTCACTCCCAAAAAGCAAGAATTTCCCAGCCATTTTAAAAGCTTGGGATAAACATATGGACTGGGTGTTTTTTTTTTTTAATGTTTGTTCTCTCCATTATTTGGTGCATCCTGGTTTGGGGGAAGGAGGGTGCCCACTGGAGAAATCTCCCACCAAACTGTCTGATCTTTGTTTTGGTGGTTCTGTTTTTCTCCTTGGGAGGGTTTGGAATGGGAGAGTCACAGATTTTGAGGGAGGGAGACGCGGAAAAGTCTTCCTTGCTTATGTGGGCACAGGGAATAGAAGCAGCGGAACAAATGGATCTGTTTGGTGTGAAAAACTGGCTGCAGGAGCCCAAAAGCAGGAGGATTTATCCAGCTCCAGAGCAGAGGCTCCAGGTGTGTTCTGGTGGCAACCAGACTACTCAGGGACCTCCTGTGAACTCCCAGCCCTTCAGGCAACTGCCCCCTCCCCTCTCCAAGGTCCAATCACAGATCCAGCTCCTTCAGTCCTGCAGACCCTTCTCCTGTCCCCCCTCAGGTGCAGCTGTGAAAGTCCAAGGTGGAGTTCGCGCAAGATTCTACAGCTTTAGGTTGACTGACCGCCAAGAGATCCTCCCTTTGCCACGCGTTCTCCCCTCGGAATTAAATCAGGTATAAAGTGTTTCTGAATCCTGGATTTTGCAGAGAGCAGGAAACACACGTTGCTCCACAGACCAATAAAAATGCTACAGAATGGGATTAATTTGAGCCGAAATGGATTGATGGACACGCAGAGACCAGCATGGTGGACCAACCAAAGAAGAGTCAGGTGAAGTTGTAGAGGTGACTTGCAGTGGGTATCAATGCTTTCGGTGACACAGAGGGACGCAGGTCATGCCATGGCCATGACATTGAGAAATGACATTGACTGCTGCTGTTGTTCCAATAATTATGCACCGTATCACAGAATCCCAGATTCGCTGACGTTGCAAAAGCCCTCCAAGGTCATCGTGTCCAACCTGTGCCCGATGTCCACTTTGTCCCCCAGCCCAGAGCACTCAGTGCCACATCCAGTCGTTCCTAGGACACCTCCAGGGATGGGCACTCCAAACGTCCCTGGGCAGCCCCTTCCAATCCCTGACCACCCTTTCCAGGGAGAAATTCCTCCTGATGTCCAACCTGACCTTCACCTGGCACAGCCTGAGGCCATTTCCTCTCCTCCTGTCACTTGTTCCCAAAAGACAAAAGAGCAGCTGAACCTGAGTGGGTGACAGATGAAACACACCCCGTGCAAACAGGAACTGAGTGACTTATTCAACAGAAAAGAGTGACTTTCATGAAAACAAGCAAAATAGGGATTTGAATAAACTAAAGAAAAAACCTCCATGCAACATCTGAAGGAAGCCTGCAGGCATGTCTGATGTGTGCAAGTCTAGACTCCCAAATTCAAGAGGATTTTAATATTAGGAAGCTGGGTAAGGTTGATGGAAAAGATTCATCCTTCTCAGTGATTCTTTCAGGAGAGGCAAGCAAACATCTCTGTAGGGTAGTCTCAGCACTAACATATCGTGCCCAGATCTCAGAGGATTAAGATGAGCCTGAACCGGCAGCAGATGATGTGATGTTTGGGCTAACCATGAGCATCAGGAACACAATAATGCTGGTGTTCTCTAACATTTTGCAGTTAACCAGATGAGGGCAGGGGAATTAACGCCAGCAGAATTATGCAATAGTGAAAGCGCTCACCAGCTCAGCCCCCAAACTTCGCAAACCTCTGACCAGGAGGCTTTTGGGGAATTTATGAGAATATCAGCACTGGTTTTCTTGCTCGTGATACTGGTATTGCAGCAATGGCAGGGAGACTCACTGAGCAACAGCCCTCGTGCAAGGCTTGGGGCAAATGCCAACCATAATGAGAGAATCANTGCACACGCTCCAGCCCCTCCGTGTCCTTCCTGAGCTGAGCTGGGCCACTTAGATCTCTCCCTTAAAAGGGAATCAGGTTAAACTGACCTCTGTTTTTTCTCACGCTGCTGAATGATCCTCACAGACAGTCCAGAACAAGCCCAAGATAACTGAGAATAGAAAGAGGTTTGGTGTAAAGAGAAGCTGCCAGAGGAATATCAACACTGGGACGTTCTGAGGTTAACGGGGAGGGTGAGACCCAAAGTGATGCAAGGTCACCGTAGCTGTGGCTGCCTGGCAAGTCAGTACCTGAACCACGGGCTAAAACACACCTAAAGCTCTCCTTGCTCTTGGAAGGCTGGCAATTGTTTTAGGTCACGAGTATTTTCATGAATATGTTTATAGGAAGGATTCAATCAAGGTAGAAAGAGACCATAAAGCACCAGGAGCCACCGAGAAAAATCCATTGTACAATGAGCCACCTGGACTTCAGAAAAAAATGTAATGAAATTGCAAAAGTACTCATTAAATGTGAAATACTGGCCCAGTAAGGAGCTCAGCAGATACGCTTTCAAGAACACCTATAAATAATGAAAGCAATGAACTGCAGGAAGAGGAGTTTGAAGTAAATATGAGTCAAGTACTACCCAGGTCTGAAATGAAATTTGACAAGTTCAAACAAGTAACACAAAATGACCCAAGTTGACAACAGTTTGGGGAAAGTAATTCTGCAAGGATGACCAAAGGAAATATCAAGTCAGTG
>VWZF01007013.1:121417-153917 GCA_013396755.1 Sclerurus mexicanus | reverse complement strand
CACCCTGAAAGGAGCAGGGACAATAACTCCCACTTCCTGCAGCACCTTCTCCAGCCAGTTGGATTTAACAAGGTTCATTCTGTCTGAGCAGATGGTCAAGACTAACGTTTTGCTGATTTAGTGGATTCTGGTGGATCTGCAACATGAAAAGAGGTGAACCAGGACATCAGCTGCTGGACAAATATCCCACGTCGGGCAGCTCCTCTCTCCATCAATTCAACATCGTGAAGGATCCACTGCAGGCATCTCAAAGGGTTGCCTTTATGCATATATTTAACATTGGCTTCTCCAGTGGTGCAGTCTCCTTTACAGACCAGGAAACCACACCAGTAGAGTCGGAGTGATACAACTCAGCCAAAGCTGCACTTGGAATCTGATGGTCCTTGTGGGTCCCTTCCAGCTCAGGATATTCTGTGAAAACCAGACACACATCTGGTGGAAGGAGTCATTCCTGAAACACCGTGGGATATTTTGGTTACTTCTCCATGACGGAGGTGTCTAGAGTGACCAGCCGAGGTGCAGACACCAATAGGTCAGTCACTCAGAGGGGGTGAAATGATCTGCCGTGGATTTCTGGATCTCACTATCGGCAAGATCAAAATGCAAGTCCAATGATGTAAATCATCATCATCGTCATCATGAAGTCAAAGAAGCTGCCACAACTTATACCAGCTGATCATCAGGCCCTCATGGGACTCCTACCGCTCTGACGTGGAATTTCTGCTATTTTTACCCAACTTCTGGCAACTCAGGAATTCATCCAATTTGTGTTCCAGAATTTTCTGTGAAATTATCCAAATATGAAGTTCAGACATTCTTACATTTCATTCATTGAAACTAAGGGCAAAGTAATGAAAATAATTAAAATCATAACTTCTTTAAATAACTGATGTTATTAAAAAAAAAACCAAAAAAACAAACCAACTGCCTTCCCTTGCTTCTTCCCTCATCACCTCCATCCAGAGACCAGGAAACTCAAGCATCTTACAGTGACCTACCAGCATAAGCCTCCATACGGATAGACAGTGGCATGGGTACCATTCCACCCATGAACTAGGTGAGGACTAGACAAATTGACGCTCCAAACAATTAGAGATGCTCATGAAACTTTATATGGAAGCAGTTTTTGGCATTACAACCGAAACAACAATGTAGTGTTCTTTGGGAAAGAAAGGATTCAGAGGGAAGACTTCCCCAGCCTCGGAAATGGGGTAAAAATGATGTTTCTAACAACGGGTGCCAAAAGTAGCTCCCTCTCTGAGGACTCACCTCAAGCCACCTGTGATCTCAGGGCAGGAGCTGGGGGCTCTGGATGGGTCCTGCAGTCAGGCTGGATGAGCAGAGTGGAAGCTGCAAGATTTGCTCTCCTCACTGGACAGAAAGTCACCCTTTCCCCCTCCATCTCCTGGGGTGATCTCATCTGTATTCCCCTGCCCAGAAATCCCTTATCCCACACCAGCAGTGCAGTGTTTGCCTCCCTGTCCCGTGAGCCAACCTGGGAAACGCTTTGGGTGTAGGAAATCCACTCTGAATTCTTGTCATTCCAGGACCAAGCCACACAACAGGTGCTGAGCTGCTCTGGGAAGGAGCAGACCTTCTCCTCTTCTCGTGCTGACAGCAGATCTGCAGAGCCATCCGACTTGGCCAAATCCAGGGAGTTTGAAGGAGGACAAAAAAATAAGTCCCTGATTCATCCCAAAGCTAGATTTCAAGTCCCTGTGAAAATGAAAATAAAGCACGAAAGAGTCGGAATTTCTCAACAATGTGGGTGTCAGAGTTTTCCCCCTTAAATAACTATAAACCAATGCCTTTTCCCTGGATCTGGTTAAACTGTATCTCCCTCCTGCTTTCTCACACTCACAAATATTCATATCCACAAAGACCAGACTGAGCCAAGGGCCCGCAACTGAAAATTTCAGCCTGAACAGTTCCACGTTGGCAAGGCTTTAGCATTGGAAAGGAGCACCTTTTAATGGGAGATGTTTGGCAGCCTGAATCACGGGCACCACTGCCAGCTCCACCAGTAATTATAGCTCAGTTTAGGAATCACCCTGGTGCTGAAGAATATATTTAATGACAAGAGCTCTCGCCAGTGGCATTCACCAGGAAAGACTTCCAGCCACCTAGAAGAGCCATGGGATGCAGGGATGACCTTACAGTGCCTGTTTGCCTCCAGGTATGGGTCTTCTGCCTAAGATGGACCTCAGAGCTGCTTTGGTTTCCCTCCATTTCCAACCTCCCCCAGGAGGGACAACTATATCTTAGTCTTATATATAATATGATGCCTTGGTTTTCTGGCACAACCAGCAAGCCAAGCCTCTTGCATCTTTATGTTGTCTGCAATGGATACAGAGAAGATAAACAAGTCAGTCTCTCCCTGCTCCACAGTTTTTCACTGGAGCCAGGCAGCTCCAGAGGCAAAAAATTGTCCAGACAAACACAAAACTCAACAGCCCGATCAGAACTTTGCTGTGATCTGCACATGACAACCACTGTGGCACTGACAGGCTCTGGCAGAGAGCTGTGCCCTGAGCTGGGGCAGCCTCTGTCTGGCTCCTTCACAGCTCTTTCAGCTCCAGGTGTCTCCAGATTCCTGGAGCACCAACTATCAGAAGCCAATTCCACTGGGCTCCATGCGAGGCTTTAACTGAGTCTCCACCTGGGCCGCTGTGCATCAGCGAGGGCTTGTTGGAGCTCTAACCATCTGTAGGAACCTGAAGGAGGGCAGGGTTAGATCAGGTATCAGGAAGGAGTTGTTCCCTGGGAGGGTGGGCAGGCCCTGGCACAGCTTGAATCCCAGAGAAGCTGTGGCTGCCCCATCCCTGGAAGTGTCCAAGGCCAGGTTGGACGGGGCTTGGAGCAACCTGGGCTGGTGGAAGGTGTCCCTGCCCATGGCAGGGGGTGGAATGGGATGGTCTTTAATGTCCCTTCCACCCCAAACCATTGTGTGATTCTAAGAACCTCAAAGAGGAAAATGTCAGGTAGTGAATATCTCCAAAGGTTAAAATCCTCCCAACTCTCTGATCCCTGTCCCAGCACCTTCATTCTCTTCCCGTTTGTCCTGGACTCCAGCCCTACCACCAGCTTGTTGGTCTTTACTGGTCTTGCTCCAGTTTGGCAGCACAGAAATATCCCCTCTCTTGACCTGCTGGCCATGGTAACACACTGAGACCAACAGAAACTGAACTGTCCCTTAGGTGCTAAATCATGGCCAAGGGCCACCGACCTTTAGACAAGCCTAGAAGGCAACTCCATTCTGCTGAAGTCCCCAGTTTTATCCCTACATTAGCGTTAAAGGGAAAAAAGCAAAGAGAAAGACAGGTCTTTGAGAACTGTAAAAACATTCACCAGAAACCCTTTTCTTTTTGGGAGTTTCCTATTCTCACTGGAATCTGGCTTTGCCCTTGAGGCACAAGGATTCCTACCCTTTCCAAGAGGTATTTGTGTTGTTTTCTAGCCCTCCCTCTTGCCATTTTGGTGGTCCCTGTGACTTCTCCCAACACACACACCACCCCGTCCTCCCACAAGGGAACCTGTTCCGAGATGCCTGAAATCACTTCATTATCTCATCCATGAATTGAAACCTTCTCCGATACAATGTTTTACAGATAAACCTCATTTCTAGGTTTCAGCTAATATTCTAATACTATTTAAAACCCAAACATTCTTAATTCTCCCTTTTCTTGAAGTTATTAGCAACTCTTTTGTCCTTAATTCCACTTTAATAACGCCCTTGTTTTAGAATTTCCATGGGGTTTAAATATGGCTTTTAGCATTTTAAGCCAGTTTCCAGCATTTGGCAAAGTTTTTCAGTTCCTGGCAAATCTAAGGCTGGCCTGAGAGTCTCGTTGTGAAGTCAGGAACCAGGGTGTGATGGTCCTCACTGCCTCACCCTCCCCATCCATCCCAGCTGTGACACTGGTGTCCCACCCCCAGCTGTGACACCGCTTACAGAGCTTTGACCAGTGCAGAAACTGGTGTGAACTGGGCACAACTGGGCTAAGCGAGCCCACGACCTCCTCTCCTGGGCGTTTAGTCCCTGGATGCCTCTGGAATTTATTTCTGGTGTCCCATCTCAGTGAGGGGACACGGGCAGGGCTGGGCTGCCTTTTAGGAGTGCTGGAGAGGCTGGACCAGGATGGGGAAGGGCAGAGGAGGGTTCCAAGTCATGGAATTCTTTAGGTTGGAAAAGACTTGAGAGATCATCCGGTCCAACCCGTAACCCAGCACTGCCAAGGCCACCACTGAACCATGTCCCCAAGTGCCACATCCACACCCCTTTTTCAATCCCTTCAGGGACAGGGACTCCAACACTGCTCTGGGAGAGGTCTCACGGGATGTCCAGGAAAGCTCAGACACAACATTTTAGAGGCAGGAATTTACCTCCTGGGAAGGGTGTCAGCATTTTTCCTCACCTGTGGACCTGTGCTGCAGAAGACACTTCTGGAAGGACTTCCCACCATCCTGGTAGCTGGTGATGTCCCAGAGGGCTCACAGGAGGACAAATTTCCCTGAAGCATCCTGAGCCTCTAATCCAGGCTCCTTGTCATCCCGTTCCCATTTTGCATGATGCTGGGATATGTAAATCAAACAAAACCAGCCCTGGTTTCCAGGCGCACTGGAAATTTAGGATCTCAGAAGCATCGCAGTTAAGTTTAATAAAAGTTATGATACATTGATTAAATACCAGCCGAGGGCTGAAAGAGCACTCCCTGAGCTTTATAGGGCTGCAGGCAATAAATTGGGTTGCCACTTAATTATTCTGCCTGACTGGGATCTCCAAAACAGGTCACAAGGCACATTTGTCACAACGCTGGGGGAGGAGGGCTCTGGCCTTTATAAACTTTACATTTTGGGGACCTGGACTCAATCCCACCTCTGCCCAGGCCATAAAGCCCAGAGATCTGCCTGCTCTGCCAGGTGCTCAGCATATACACTGCAGGGCCACTACATCCTGCACCTCACTTCTGTTGGAGCTTTGTGTAGTCCGTGAATTTCCCACCCTGAGCCAAAACCAGGATGAATTTTGCCCCCAGCAGGACACATTTAAGCCTCGTGTGTGATGGAGACCAGCGAGGTGTGTGTACCAAACCCCAGCTGCCTGAAAAGGGACAATAAACCTTCTTGGCTCACACCCAGGGGCCGGCAGCTTTTTTTGGGTGAATGGGGCTCGCTCTGCAGGGGGAAAGGTGGAAGAAACCTCTTCCAAAGCCCTGACTCAGGAAGGAGGAGCATCCCCACACGTTGTTGTTACACCCTTAATGCAACCAGGAGCTCTCCTGGAAAAGAGGAAGGTCCATAAAAGGAAAAGCCCACGACTAATCTGGATTATCAAAACAGCTTTTTGTACTCAGTCACAATTCAAACCCACCTGCCGCAGACCTCAAGGAGAACATTTCCTTGTGGGAAGGACCATGTTGAGCAGGGAGAGAAAAACCTCTTAAGGAAAACGCTTGGAACAAAACTTTAAGACGCCGGAGAAAGGTCCCAGGCCCAACTCAGACTCACTCAGTGATCCTGGGCAAGCCATTTAATGCTAAGTGAGTCCACGCTTTCCACCAAGAAACCTGTTTCTACTCCTACAAACCTTCACAGAGCACATCAGGGTTGGAGCGCGCAGCCCCTGGAACAGCACAGAGCCAACCTGTTATCCCTGCCATCTGAAAAGCACTTTATCCCAGGCATGAAAGATGACAGAAAGAGCTCTTAAACGGGAACACAAAGGGCTGATTCATCCTGAATTAACCGATCCCGTCTTTATTTTAATACAGCTGTAATCCACTCGTTGTTCCGTGTCGGAAACCGGCTGCACACTGGTGAGTGCCAACATCAGCTCTCAAAGTCCTCGGCAGTGTTTGCCTCCCACGGGGAATATCCCTCCATGCACGTGGATCAAGGCTTTGCTGGTCGGCACAGAGCGCCCTGTTAAAGCCCAGCAAGAGAGGACTCAGCATCCTGCTTGGGAATCTTTGGGGATCAGCCCAGGAACAGGGAACGGACAGTAAGGATGAGTGTCCTTCCCATGTCATTTATTCAGAGCTGGGAGCAGCGGGAGGGAGGAAGGGAATGGGTTTGGGTTTTTAACACCCTGTAACAGCTTCCACGTTCCACATGACATTCCCAGAATCAAGTAGGTGGGAGCCCTTATCCGTTGACTGCCAATTCATTCCATGCCCAAAATGCCCAAATGAAAACAACGCCATCCTGCATTCCCACGTAAAGCTGTCCCGGATTTTCAAGCGCGCTCCGGCAAGGGTGAAAAGTGTAAAGTGCTCCAGAGCTGGGTGTCAAGCTCTGCCACAATAGAACTCAAAATAATTGTGCTGTTGTTTGACAGGCAGTAAAATTCATGGTGGTCTATTAAATCAATGGCAATATAATGTGGAACACTGCAGATTAAAAAGGGAAAAAAAAGCAGAGAGTTCACAAAGGGAGCCCGTCGGTAAGAACCCCTTTGGTGTTCCTAATAGGGATGATTTGTGGCAGGAAAGGCTGACACATGCAGGAGAGGAGAGAGAGAAGGGAAGGCAAGAATGGAAAAGAGGAGTGAGAAGAGGAAAAGTGAAATAAATGTACAAGAGAAGACGAGTGAGGGGGAAATGGGAACGAAAGAATTGCAAAGAAAGTATTACCGAGCTGTTGTCACATAGAGATGTCCCAGTCTTACCACTTTTAACACATTGTCCTTATTTTGGCAGGGCCAGAGCTCCTCCAGCCGGCTCCTGGGTACTCCAGCTGCTGGGAAGAGACCCATGGATTAAGGTGAGAAAGTGAAATCAGCTTCATTATCTTCAGCAGGATTCACCCTAAATGCAGGAAACCCTTCCAGTTTTAGAAAAAAAGAACTTAAAACACTTGTCTAGAGCCAGGCTGAGGCACAGTGAGTACGAAACTGGTGTCGGAAGACTGTGACTGGATGTATTTTCCTCTCCTGGCTGGAGACCAAGTTGGAGACCCAGACAAGGACCGCGGGGTGTCCCCACTCCCAAGGATTACAGCCCACTCATGTCACACACACACTTTCCAACGCGACAGGGACATCTTTCACCCAGGAATTCCCGTTGGCCCAGCACCTGGTAGATCATTTTGCATTAAATCCCAGCGTTTTCCGGTTATCCTTCCCGGTATCAGGGATGCAGCTGTGCCAGAGGAGAGGAGCACGGGTTTGGCCTGGAATGGGTGGGAGCCGAGCCTGGAGAAGGCTGTGCTGGCCACGAGGCTCACGGAGTTTCACCTCCCAGGCATGGCAGCAGAAGGATTTCCACCTCCTTCAGACACCCAGAGCGTGTTCCACAGCAGTGGCTGGACCAGAGGGACCTTTCAAAGGCCATTTTGGTGTCAATGGGAGCCCGGCGGTCATGAGGGAGCTGCTGCTCCTCAGGAGAGGCTGTTCCACCAGGAAATTGCTCTCACCGTCAGCATCTCATTTTCCTTTGGAATTCAGCATCTCATTTTCCTTCAGAATTCAGCACCCTTAGGTCCAACCAAGTGCTCGTCTCATGAACACTCTGCTCCAAGATCTTAGTGAGAGGTGGTGGGTCTATCAAAGACCCCTTTAGTCCCAGGTGCAGGTGTTGCCATTGAGGTACCACAGTCCAAATACCCTCTAAAGCTTCCCTCTAGTCACCCGAACACACTGATTTCTGCAGCTGGTGTGTCGGTCTTTGCTGAACCCCCATCTTTTTGTGCCCCCCCATAGAGTGTGAAGACCAAATCCAGGTGCTGCCTTTCAATAAGGACCTTCCCAGCTCCATCAGTGGAGATAATTTCACTTCTTTCCTTCAAATCGCTCCAGCAGGTGTCACAAAACCCTCCGCGCTTCAGGACAACGAAAGGAAGGACACAAAAAATCCCTTCAAATTCACTGTTTCCTGGGATGTGTTTAAATTAAAACCTCCTGGAGCCCATCAGTGCTTCCTACATCTTTTGTTTCTCACTATTTGACCTCGCATTCAATGGCATTGGAAAGTATATTGTTTTATTTCGGATCAATCCATATGTTTTACCAATTCATATGGCCCAGATTAATTCTATAAACCCAGTTTTTCTCTCCAACTGGAAAAGTCCACAGCAGCAACCCAGAAGGTCCCAGTCTTCCCATTCAAATATTTTTTTTCCTCTTAATTAACATTTATTTTATCACCAAACGGTTTTTAGGGGAGACTTTTTCCCCGCAGCAACATTTCCTTTTTGTTAAAAACTCCTCCTATTCTGTAAGCAAAGCTTCGAGATACAGTTTTTATTAGACCAACCAAACATGGTTGTACAAGCAAAAGATCTCACTGGCTCCTACCAGCCTATATATTGAAAGTCCAGGAACACTATAAATGTATCAGATCTCTTTTCATAACAACAAGTTTGCCTTTGTCTTGCCAAATAAAACTTAGATCCTTTTAGACTTCACTCAAGCTCTGCTCAAAGCCAAAAAACTTGTTATAGTGAAGTTTCCAACAGTTCAAAACTTGTTCTAGTTCTACCTCAGAACAAACTCCACCCTCGGCGAGTTAAATCCTCGACGAAAAACAACTTCTGAACAATTGTAAAAATTATAATTAACTCCCCTGTGGGTCTCAACCCATCCAGGAGCAGCTTTGTCCTTCCACAAACACCCTGCCCGTATGTTCAAAAAAATTCAGAATTCCTGTGGAATCCACACGAGCTTCTGGCCAGTGTCTGTCAGGAACTGATGGTCCATTTGACTGGGAATGCACTTCTTCACCTCTTACTTCTCCTCAAGCTGGAGTACAAACCTCCAAGTCCTTCAGCTGAGGTTCCTGGTCTTCCTCACTTTACACACGTGCAAGGCTCGTTTCATAAAGTTATTTCAGACTTCACATTACTCCCAAATTGAGATATTTGCCATAAAATACGCTTGGAATCCATTACCTGGTTGCTCCAGTTTCGTTTGGCCACCAATGAAAACAGAAATCTGGAGTTTCCAACCTGTCAAAAAGGAAGTTTAGGACCATTCTAAGGAATTATTTTTTCTCCTGCGACTGCTCAGTCAGGACATCCCAGACGAGGAAATAAAGACGGATAGGAAAAAAAAGTCAAATATTTTTAGGGCTAGTAAAGGGATGTAGAATGAGGATGTGCCTATTTTATACCCTTGGAATAAACTCACCTGGCAAAGGAGGGGGCACAGAGAAATATCCATGGATCAAGGCATTACAGATAAGCAGATACGAACCAAAGAGCTGGGAACTGAGGGAGCCAAGAGTCACTGGGGATTACCTGTCAGGACCGCGCTGTGTCACCCCTAAACAAAGCAGCCGTGGGACTATCCAAGGAATTTTGAAGAGACTTTACACTCTGGATTACAAAGCACTTCTGCTTTTGCCTCTCTTTTTTATTTAATACATTTTCAGGCACGCTTAATTATATCGCGTTTCAAAGTCAGCCAAGCCTTGAAGCCGTGTTCCACAACAGGAAAACTCGGGGTCTGGCAAAGGAACGCACGCGGTGTCCTTTGGATCCCCCTGCAAGGGATCCCCCCGGTCGGAGCGGCGCCGCCGTCGCCGGGAATCTGTCACTCGCCGCCGCCGTCCTTCCGCCACCTGTAAAACACCCTTCAGACAATAAACCCAGGTAGTGCGGTGGTAATTAAAACCCAAAAGCAATTAGCCTTTTGTTCGGCTCGCTTGGGAGCCTGACTGCAACCGAAATGAGGAGACCAAAATAAGCCTCCCCAGCCTCGGCGCGGTCCCAGATGCCTGAGTGATGTCCTAATTAAGCTGCTCCGCGGCAGCGCAACGCGAGCCGGCCCCGTATCGATGTATATATGGACGTGTGTGCACTTCATTATGTGCTGCACGGCCCTGACAGCCTCAACAGCTCATTTCCACGCTCTGGGCAAGTGGCAATTGAGGACTGAGGCGCTGGAGAGGAGAGGAGAGACAAGTATCCCGCCTGAAGCTTTCCCAGGAGTGACCCGGGAACGAGTGTCATCGTCTGCTGTGAGGATGTAGAAGGTCAGTCACTTCCGAGGGAGATGCTCGTGATGTCTCTGGTGGAGAGGGCAGAGGCATCCAGGTGGTGCAGAATGAGCTGAAGATGTGTCTGAGGTTGAGCAGGGAGTTGCCCACACGACCTCCACCCCTTGCAAGTGAAATCTGAGTCTGCCAAAGGGTTTCCTGTCAGCTGAGAGTTGTCCCTTCTGACCCACAGAGAGGCTGAAAATTGTTTCTTCGGACCCTCAGAGCGACCCCATAAATGAAGTTTCCATCCTAGAATGGTTTGGGTTGGAAGGGACTGCATTCCACCCCCTGCCATGGGCAGGGACACCTTCCACCAGCCCAGGTTGCTCCAAGCCCCATCCAACCTGGCCTTGGACACTTCCAGGGATCCAGGGGCAGCCACAGCTTCCCTGGGATTCAACCTGTGCCAGGGCCTGCCCACCCTCCCAGGGAAGTCCTTCAACATCATCATGTGAATCAACTCCAATATTTTTGGGTCTACTTCCACAGAGTGTTGCTTTCACCCTTCCAGAGCCTTTTAAAGGTTCTCGTCAGGACTTGGAGACATCCAGGATTAGGCTCTGGGCACGGGTGCAACGTCCAAATGGGAACAAGATTGTTTTCCAAGAGCAGGACGGCAATTGTGAAGAAATACAGGCCTGGGAGCAGGACAAAATAGGAAATTAATTATTTCTGAAGGACATGAGGCCCAAAAACCCCTCTGGAAATGCTGTACCAGCATCAGACTAAATAATACATCGATGACATCAGCTGCTTGACTGGAGAATTCAGTAAAGTCACACACAGGAATATTCTTATGCATAAAAATAACACCCAAGCTCTTCCCTGTGCATTATTAATATCAACCCCTCTGATTTGCATAACTGCACGGTCTACACGTGTGTATCCACAAATTTACCTCCAAATGTCTCCAGGAGAACGGAAGGATCACTGTTTGCTGCCAGTTATGGTGCAAATGTGACCTACAACCGTGGAGGGGGAAGCAGCACCTGATTCTCACCGGCAAAGGGGAAATAAAAGTGAGGTTATTAACCCTAATAAAGCGTTCAGGGTTTATAGGTGTTTTTACAGCACTATTTCAGTAGAGTTGAACTGGTTTACACCAGCATGTCAGGACTTAGGCAGATGCCAAGCAAGGAAGGCACCAGGGACAAACCAGTTGCCCCATGGCAGAGGTGGAAGGTGCTCCCTCCTTTCCCTTACGGCTGAAACACAAAGGGAGAGGGATGAGACCACCTGGAAAGAGCTGAACTCCCCTGGGTGACACACACCCATAAAGGAGACGCTTTTTAAGGACCTGCGGTTTGGTGACACATTTTTTGGGATGCTGGATCTACCCAAAGCCACAGCGGAACAAACCCAGCCCCATGCCAGACCACGTGATGTCACCAGCAGAGCCACCAGCCAGGAGCTTGGCCCTTGTGCCCCAGGCCCTTTCACTTCCCACCACCCACCCAAAGTGACAGCAGCATTCCACAGCGGAGTCATCCGTCTGGCTCTTCCGAGAGTGGTTTCATCTTTCCAGGTGCTTTCCAAGAAGTCTTTAGCGGCCCCAATAAGCTTGATTCCCTGACCTTTCGAGGTGTGCTCCAGCTACAATTCCCACTTCCAGCCATTTTTCCTCTCTCTCAGGGTACTTCTTCACAACTTGATTCTCACACGATTAAGCTGACACTCGCAATTTGTGTTGAACCCAACCAGCTCTTTGTCCTATTTCCTGTTATCCCTCTGGACCTGTCCCACCTCCTTCCCTGTCTTCTCCCAGAGCTGCCCTTGAGCAGAGATGCTTTAGATGCAAGCTCCGAGCAGGACATCCACGTAGGACCCCTTTCCACCCTGAGTTATTTCAAGACTGGTATCAAATATATCTTAACGCCACCCAATGGGAAAAAAAATCAAGGTGTCTTCCCCCACAAGGCCAGACACTGCCGGATGGTCAATCCCACTTTTCTAATGCCAAGAGCATTTCAAGGTGCAGGAGAAGCCACCCAGCTCGAAGAGAAGGCTCTTGGTGAAGGTTCCCCACCTCCCAGCCAGCTGGAAGCCCTCAGCTAAGCCCTATCCCGGAGTTTCTGCCGAGCCTTTGTGCTGCAGAAAGCTCCCAGCGAACCTCCCCAAGGATGTTTCCCGGCGCTAAAAGCTCCGAGAGGTTCACGTTTTAGAATCCATGAGGTCCAGACTCGGGGATCTCACAGCACCACCTTCCACTCTCCATCCAGAGCTTTAAGTCCACACCCTCTGCTACACCAAAAAAATTAACAGGAGCTTTCGGCACCCGCTAAAGAGTTAATGAAAATCACCGGGATGCAGCACGTGAGCAGAAAACCAGGAAAACTCCAAAAAGATCCCGGACATCGCCGCAGCTTCTCCCTTTTCTCCTTCCTCCATCTTCCTCCACCTCCAAAACGCTCGTTTTGCTCGTCTCTTTGATGGAGGAACGAGCTCAAGCTGAGAAAGGGATAAAATAAACCCAAATAAAAAAAAAATAAAAAAAGAAAAAGAAAATAAAAATAAATCCATAACAAACCCCTTCTCAAATGCTCACCCTTCAAAAGGATAAAATGGTTTCAATTTTGGGCTCTCTCCTTCACTTCCCTCCCCCCTCCCCAGGTGTCTATACACATCTGTATATTTAGAGAGGGTTTTTTTTTACTATTATTATTTAGTTAATATGAATTACAGGCCTCAAGCTGCCTCCCCTCTAAACCCAAAATGAAGCAGCTCTCTTTTTTCTCTCTCTCTCTCTTTTTTTTTTTTTCCCTCTCCCCTCTTCTTTCCCCCTCACCAACACGATTTACATTCTCAATGTAATGTATTAAAAAGTTGACAGGGCCGAAAGGATTCACATGATGTCGGCTAAGAAACCCAATTTCCATGATGAATTGCCCGGAGCCCCTGAATCACAAACCATTTTTTCCGCTGCTCAGAAGTTGATTTTTTTTTTTTTTTAAATCTTCTTAAAGCTTCTCTCCTAATCTTCGGCTAGAAGAGATGGGTGAAAGGATTTTTTTTTCTAAACTAAGGGAAGTATTAGCATCTTGGTTGTTGTGCATCAAATTTGAAAATGCAAGGTTAGTAATATTTCAAATCGGCTACGGTCCAAGCCACTTGATAAGTGTGCTTTGCTGTCTCTGCCTGCCTCTCCCCCCCCCCTCGCCAAGTTTCTCCCGGCTGGAGCGCGGCGCTTTCACAGGGATTGCGGGTGCCGAGTGGGAGCTCTGGGGCTCCCACTTGGAGAAGGACCTTCACCCCCCACTTTGCCTCTCCCTCCTCTTTTCTCCGTGATTCCCGGCCCCAGCCTTCGCCATGAGGAATGGCACACGGAACACCACCCAAAATCCCAAACACCCAGCGCTGCAATGGTTTCCTTTCGGGAACGGCCGCTGAGCTCTTCCCTGGGTGCCGGGATGGAATCCTGGTGGTGCCGAGACATTGTGTCCTGCGGGCAGGAATATTTGGTTTTAAATGGATTCCTTCCCTCCACGGAGTTCCTGGGGGAAAAAGAAAAAAAACCAAAACCCTGCAGAGAGGAAACGAGTCATTTTGCCCACTCTAATGAGATATCCAGCCATTCCCAACAGCAAGGTCTTTAATGAGATTTCCCTCCCTGCTCCCTGCCTTCCACACATGGAAAAGACAAGGCGACCAAGGACTGACTCTGGTGAAAGGAAGGACGGTTTCTTCTCCCAGTGCTGCTGCTTCCAAGCTGTGGTGTTCCCCTCTCCATCATTTCTAGAGTGCTCCTCCTGCTTGCCCAGGAAGGAGGAAAATCCTGGCAGGCAGCGGATGGAAACGCTGCCCAACCGCTTGAGGCTCCCAGGAAATGGCTCATGCCCCACGTGCCAGATCCAAACCCTGGGAAAATGAAGAACCACAAACATTAAGGACTCCCAGCAGCGAGTTCTGCATCCAAAGAGTGGGGTCAGGGACAGGCTTTTCCAGGGAATGCATTATATTCCAAGAGTGTTTGCAGCTCTGGGACACTCGGAATACTGCTGGGGTCTAGTGGAGACCATCCAGTCACCCCTGGCTTAGCATTTGGGAGAAATGGACAGTAGCCCACAAATGTGGCCCAGGAATTGATCCAGGAGACCCGGCACGCCCATGGAATGATCACCCAGCACCATCAGAGCCCGCAACTCAAACTCACACTGTGCAAAGGAACACCGTCCATCCCAAACCTGCTCCCTTTTAGGGTCACCCTGCTCTGGCAGAGACCCCTGGGACACAGAGGGGCTGTAAACCTGCTCTGTGCCAAGCACAGCTCTCCACACCTTCCTCCCTCCACCTTCTCCACCTCTTTTAGCTCTTACCCTAAAGGCAGGGAGTCAATTATATCCATCATTTTGCATATAAATTTCTCCCACTGAGGGGAAAAAAACCAAACCCAAACAACACCTCTTCTCTGCCAGAAAAGGAGCTGCCTCAAATGCCAGGTTTTCCTTACTGGGAGTGGTTCTGTCGTGCTGTATTGGCAGGGAGATGCTGGAAGGAGTGAGTCTCACATGACCTTGGTAGAGCTACCACATGAACCTCCAGGAAGACTAACTGTGACAGAGACGTTCTCAGCACTGATTGCAACAGCCTGTTTTATTTTTAGTCATATAATCCCTGCCTGGTCACCTCCAAGTTGGGATCAGCTGTGGGAGCAAAACCAGGAGTTCAGCAGGTCAGGGCACAGAGACCTCAGAGCATCATAGGGGTGGTGTAGGTATTGGAAACAGTCTGGGGACATCAGAGAGGCCGTGGTAGACTGAACACCTCTGGGCTCCATGGGGGACTGAACACCTCTGGGACCATCTGCAGTGGAGTGAGAAGGGCAGGAATCAGTGACCTTCCTCTTCTTTCTGCTCATTAAGAGGCGCCCACAAGTTGGGCAGCTGAAGCGGGAATGTCCAGCCATTCCCAGCTGTAACCTGTGCCAAGAGCGTGGCCCCAGACCCTCTGGTTCCTCATTAGCTGTTCTCCCTCTTGCCCTGTAGATTTACACTCCAAGAGACCAATCTCTCTTCAAATCCCATCCTTCTTCATTAGGAAAAACATCTCCTTTTCTCCCAAATTCAGCCTCTGCATTGCAGCACCCATTTCCACCCTTCAGCACCCATTTCCACCCTTCAGCACCCAAACGCCTGATTTTTGGAGGCTGATTCCCAAAGCATCTCGACAAAACTCTGCACTGAGGCATCCTGGGACTTTGGGCAAAGCTCGGTTTTCTTTGCCAGTGGTTGGAAATCACCTCTAAGATCAAGTCCAATCTTTGTGGGTCTACATCTGTGGGGTCCAACAGTCCATTCAGCCTCTTTCCCTGGTGCCACCATCACAGGGAGACGACCCCGAGGATCAGGGCCCAGAGATCACCCAGATACTGATTTCTTCCAGGTACAGCAGCTGATTTTAATGCACAACGGCCCAGGTGTTGGGCAGGCCTTAAAATCAGGAGTGTCTCGAGCAATTCCAGCCTTCAGAGGTTTAGGAAAACGCAGGACTTCAGCAAGTGGGCTTAGGAGCTGCTGGAGCCGAGCTCCACTCCTGCAGTCACGTCACTTCTGGGGATTTAGCACCGGGAACAAGTAGAGGAGGCAGCAGCAGCAGAGGGATGACCCCATAAGTATTGCCAGGAGCTAATCCAATCTGCTTGGGCTGATGAAGGCCCCCTCCTGTGCCCTGAGCTCTCAATCCTGCACGGATCCTCCTCGCAGAGGGGCTGGGAGAGACTCCAAATCCCCCTGCCCACACCCCCATAAACCCACTCCCAGCCCCACCCAAGGGGATGAAGGGGCTGACACAAAGCAGCCCAAGATGATGCAGAGGGGCTGAGATGGAGAGGACCACCAGGACACTTGGAGAAGGGGACAACCATCACCTGTGACTGCTGAGAACTTGGCAGACTCCACGCGCTGAAAGCATTTTGTTGCGAGCCACGAGACCTGTGCAATTTGAGGAGTTTTCCCATGTTTTTCCAAGGGTTTGAGCAGACTATACCAGGCAAGAAAAGCCCAGAGGACTGATTTAAAGGAAATCACCAAAACCCCAGTGATAGCAGGGACAATTATGGAAGGGTTTCCCTCAAATGTAGCACACACTGACAGCTTTCAGGGAGTTTTTCCCTCCCAGCCCATGACGGAAAACACAATCCCAACAGCCAAGCAGGTAAATGCACATTCCCAGCACCCTTACAAGCTGCATAATCTGTTCAGGACTTTGTGCCCTCCGTACCTGCAACAATTTTTGTGTGGTTTTTATGATTTACCTGCTCTGCACTCACCAAATCCATGGAAGCTCCTAAGAACCAGCACACGGTTCCCTTCTTGCTTCTCCAGACAACACCACAGAACTCAAACGACCTCTGTTCCCCACGGGATGTCACCAGAAGCACCAGGTTTTACATGATCCATGCACAAAAAGCAGCTGGAACGTGGAAGCACGAGTGACGCCATGCCCACGGGGAAAGTCAGGTCTCTCCATGTTTTAAACTAAATAGGAGTTACTTGGATGGGATATTGGGAAGAAATTCTTGGCTGTGAGGGTGGGCAGGCCCTGGCACAGGTTGGGCAGAGAAGCTGTGGCTGCCCCTGGATCCCTGGAAGCATCCAAGGCCAGGCTGGATGGGGCTTGGAGTAACCTGGGCTGGTGGAAGGTGTTCCTGCCCGTGGCACTGGATGATTTTCCAGGTCCCTTCCAACATGAAGCCATCTGTGATTTTACATTGAACGTCCAACTTGGAGTTTATTTTACACCCAATCTTCAAATCTAGTTGCTTCCAGAGTGTGCCCCATCTGGATTACACTCCTCATCCATGAATTTCAAAGCAGTGGGATGTTCCTAGGCTGAAGGAAACCCAGCAAAGCCACACACAGCACAGTAGTTCCACTGAGGTTGTGTCCGTGCTACATGGCAGGGGGCTGTCCTGCTGTGCAAGGTGGGAAGAGTGGGGGCCAGGGGTGACCCCAGCACAGGCAGTGCCCTCCCCACCAAGGCACAGTCCCTTAACACCACAGAGCCCACCCAGTGCCCACCACAGCTCCACCAACAGCCCCTGACACAACAAGGTCCATCTGTAGAGACCCCTCAGAAGATGGGGCAGAAACAACCTAAACGCGACCTGCATTCAAGACCCACGCAGGAGAGACGGAAGGCTGGAGACAAGCACACCCACAGCACGGCCCAAGGTAGGACTAAATACCCAAGTCTGGCCTTAGATAGAGCTGCTGAGCCCACAGGCAGCCCGGTGTGTGGGGCAGGGCCCCAGGTGAGCCCACTCAAGGCAATCCAGAGGCATCAGCACACGTGGGGACCTCGCTTTGTGCCAGGGACGGCTGCAATGGCAGGGCTGTGACCCCTTTTATAGCAGCTTCTAAATGTCAGGAGATACACAGAGAGCAGTGAAAAGCCTGTGTTATAAAAGCACACCTGGGCACCGAGCAGTTAGAAGATCATCCTGCTTCTTCCAAGAGTGGCACAGAAGTGCCTCTCCCTTCCCAAGATCCCAGGATCTCCTCCAAAGCCTCTCTCCTTCCCATGAACACGAGGGAGGAGGATGCTTCCCAGGCTCCGGGAGAGGACCAGGGGTGTCAGCCGCCTGTCCAGCCCCGCTCGCCGGGCTGAGCTGCGGTGGGTGCTCAGGGACCGCAGGCAGCTGCCGGTGACTGCAAAGCCAGCAGCAGCCTCCAGTGGCCACCTGGCAAACGACACCGCCGGGGCTGCGTGACCACTGTCCCACCAGCCTGGCCTCATGTCCCATGTCCCCTGGCCAACGCCAGGGCGATTTCATCCTGGGTGCCCCACGGCCAACACCAGTCTGGTTTCATCCTCGTTGTCCCATGGCCAGCACCAGGGTGGCCTCATGTGCCATGTCCCACGGCCAATACCACTGTGATCTCATGTTCAACGTCCCATGGCCAACACTGGTGTGATTTCATCCTGGATGTCCCATGGCCAACACCAGTCTGCTCTCATGTCCCATGTCCCACAGCCAATGCTACTGTGATCTCATGTTCAATGTCCCATGGCCAACACCAGTCTGCTCTCATGTCCCATGTCCCACAGCCAATGCTACTGTGATCTCAAGTTCAACATCCCATGGCCAACACGGGTGTGATTTCATCCTGGATGTCCCATGGCCAGCACTAGTGTGGCCTCATGTTCAGTGTCCCAGAGCCAACACCAGTGTGATGTCATGTTCAATGTCCCATGGCCAGCACCAGCATGGACTCCTGTCCAACATCCCATAGCCATCCCCAGTGTGTCCTCGTGTCCAATGTCCTATGGCCAACACCAGGGTAGCCTCGTGTCTGATGTCCCACGGCCATCACCAGGGTGTCCTTGTGTCCAGTGTGCCATCACCACTGTGGTCTCATGTCTGATGTCCCACAGCCAATGTCAGTGTGGCCTCAATCCAACATCCCATGGCCAACATCAACAAGGTTTCAACCCCAGTGTCCCAAGGCAAATGTCAGTATGGCCTCAATCCAACATCCCATGGCCAACACCAGCATGGTTTCATCCCTAATGTGCCACAGCCAATATCACTGTGGCTTCATATCCAACATCCCACAGCCAACAGCAGTTTGTCCTCATGTCCAATGCCCCACAGCCAACACCAGTGTGGTCTCATGTCCAATGTCCCATGAAAACACCAGTGTGGCCTCACATCTGATGACCCACAGCCAACACCAGCGTGGCCCCATGTCTGGCACCCCACAGCAAACACCAGTGTGGTTTCATCCCCCAAATCCCACGGCAGATTCCAGTTTGGCCCTACATCCAACACCCCATGGTGAGCACCAGCCTGGCCCCACTCCTGACATCCCACAGCAAACACCAACACGGCCTCGTGTCCCGGGTCACACGGCAAACACGAGCGTGGCTTCACATCTGCTGTCCTCCATGTGGCACTTCAGCACCACCTCCTCCAGCACATCCAAGCCCACAGGCGCTCACGGTTGGCCCAAATTTGGCCAGAAGGATATAGACCATGGAATCTTTAAGGTTGGAAAAGCCCTCTAAGACTGTTCCCCGGTGCTGCCAAGGCCACCACTGACCCATGTCCCCATGTGCCACATCCACCCAGCTTTCAAATCCCTCCAGGAGTGGTGATTCCACCACTGCCTTGGGCAGCTGTGCCAGGGCTGGACAACCCTTTTGGTGAAGAATTTTCCCCTGATATCCAATTCAAACCTTCCTTGGTGTAACCTGAGGCCATTCCCTGTCGCTTGTTCCCTGGGAGAAGAGACCGATGCCCAAATGAGACCCTTTTTACCAAAAAAGGCAGTTTTCCATGATGAAGGATGACCCTCAGTGTCACCATGTCACCGAGGTGATCCTCATGGCACTGCTCATGGTGATCCTCATGGTCTGCTCCAGGCTCCCAGACCTCACCCTATTGCCTGGTTTTCCTTCTGGGGCTGCTGCACAGGGAATATCTTGAGGAGGAGGAGCCCACCCAGGTGCCTGGAGAAGCTGCAAAACAGGAGTGGACGAGCTTGTTTTCTTGTTGTCTGTTCTTCCTCAGCCCTTTGAAATAATCACAAACACAGCAATTATTGCAAAGATAAAATGCCAAGGATTACCGAATCCTCACAGGCAAAGCTCCCCATCAATTAACTAAACCAAGCCTTGCTTTCAAATATAATCCACAACCAGAAGCCACAGCGAGACAATTAAAATTGGGGGGAGGGGGGGAAGGGCACAACAAATAAATATTTTTGTGCAAGAAAAGGGTGGGAAGCAGAGAGGAGAGATTTTTATCAGAGAGCAGAGTAATTTGGGGTGGTTTCATGTCATACAAGCACCAAAAAAACGAAGAGAGTGCTGAGGTTTAGGATGTACTGAAGGACTTGGGCGTGTCACGAGTTTGGGGGTCCATACACTAAAAAGTGGGTCAAGATTTTTAAAAGCAGTGCATAAAATTGGGTTCCTCGGTCCAGTTTAGGGACACAGAGCTGGAAAAGCTCTCTGGAATCATCCAGCCCATCCTCCCACGAGCTGGTGTTCTGTCCTCTTCATCACTCAGCACGAAGCTCGCTCCTCTCTGGGAAGGGTCGAGCCTGGGGGTGCTGCAATCGGAGCTCTGGTGCTTGACCTCCTTCCCAGCCTCCTCCTTCTGCCACCAGGAACTGATTCCTGCGGTCAGCTCCAGCTGCTCCCAGTTCAGCACCATCTCTCCCAGTATGGATATTCCCTCGGAACTGAACGAGCTGCGAGCCGCTCCAGCGCCCTCCGTTTGGGAGCAGAGGAGGCAGCTCAAACCTCCTGCAGCAACCACTTGGTTGAATGATTAATTATTATTTTAATTAGAATTTTGCCTTGTGACTCTAGTCAGGACTCAAACCCCTATATAACATAATCCAAGAATGATTTAGGTTGGAAGGGACCTTAAAGAGCTTCATGTCCCACCCCCTGCCACGGGCAGGGACACCTTCTGCTATCCCAGATTGCTCCAAGCCCTGTCCAACCTGGCCTTGGACACTTCCAGAGGGAGAAACCAATGTGAAGTCAACACGTGTCCTTCTTGGGCACCCCAAAACCAGCACACGTGGCAGTGGTAGGCGTTGAGGAGCACCATGATGCTTTGGAGAGATGTCCACCAACACCTGCAGGCTCCTGTGACACCTGGGTTTGCACCTGCAGAATGGAAGCCAACCGGTGTGGATGTGCCACGGAGCCCTGGCACCGGGTTGGCACCTGGAATGAGGGTAACTAGCCCTTGTTTGAGCAGGCAGATTTGGGGGTTTGGCTCAGAGGGGCCTCTCATTTGTCTTTCTTCTCCGTTCCTCTGTCTTCTGCCAGAGGCTGCACCACATGTGCTCTCTCCCTACGCCCACATCCACAAAAACCTGCTGTGCTGGAGAGCTGAGGGAGCCCTGGGCTCAGCAGCCTCTTGGAGCCACATCTCAAACCTCCTCCTCTGCTTTGTGTCCCTTTGGAAACCCTGACTTCTGCTGCTGCAGTGGAGAGAAACCATCGGGGACAATCGAAAAGGTGAATAAAAGTTGAAAAAGCTCTTAAACGACAGCTCGGGCTGGAAATGTGAGTCTCCTGTTTGTTTTTCTTTGTCGGCAGCCTTGAATATCCCTGCTAATTTTCTGACTATTGCTGGAGCGCACACAAGAATTGCTGATGACACATTTTCCTAACACACGCACTGCACAAAAGGAGATTATATTTTAGCCTCTTTCAGAGACTATAAAATCAGATTCATCCTAACGAAACAGCAAATAAAAAGGGGTTTCCCTTTTCTTCCTCTATCTCTTGGCATTTTTCCTCCTGTGGTTTTATTCTCCTCCTCCCTTCCCCCCTCCTCTTTCTCTGCCTTATCTGTGTTTCCTGCTCATTTCAACTTGATGACATGTTGCTGGGACAACTAAGTCTCGTAACCTTCTTAACTTTGCCATTGTTCCTGCCTGGAGTGTATTTAGGAGGAGTGTTTTAATTTCTTTTCCAATGAGCAGCGCCTGCCCCGTCGGAAGATATTAGAAATGGGAAGGGAGGGGGGGGAAGCTTTTCTTCTCTAAATGTCTGCTATTCAAATCATCTCTTTTTTTATTTCCTTTAAACCCGTCATTTGTATGCTGTAGGTCGCTACTTTAAAACCCGGCTCGCTGTTGCTCAAAGGATCACCCGTATAATGATGTCATCCATATTCAGCTGGAATCTTGCCGGAGCCCGGCGCTTCCCTCCTCTCCCGCTGGAAGCTCAGCCGCAGGCATCCCGGTGGGAAGGAGCGGCTGGAGGGTGGGGGTCCTGCTGGGAGATGCTCCAGGCACGTGGAAAGGCACCGTGATGCCCGGCTTGTGGAGGAGGAAGCAGGAAAACCTGCTGGTTTGGAGATGATTTTGCTGGAAGGTCCTTCCTCGGGGTCATCCCGTATGGGAGAGCAGCTCGTTCCCACTGGGACCGAAGGAGAGAGGGCTGGGGGTGTTCACCTGGAGAAGGGAAGGCTCAGAGGCCCTTCCAGTGTCTAAAGGGGCTCCAGGAGAGCTGGAGAGGCACTTGGGAAAAAGGATGGAGGGACAGGACAAGGGGGAATGGCTTCCCACTGCCAGAGGGCAGGGATGGACGGGATATTGGGAAGGAATTCTTGGCTCTGAGGGTGGGCAGGCCCTGGCACAGGTTGAATCCCAGAGAAGCTGTGGCTGCCCCATCCCTGGAAGTGTCCAAGGCCAGGTTGGATGGGGCTTGGAGCAACCTGGGACAGTGGAAGGTTTCCCTGCCCATGGCAGGGGGTGGGATGAGATGAGATTTAAGGTCCCTTCCAACCCAAACCGTTCCATGATTCCATGACCGGATCTGTCCTGGTTGTCCCATCCCTGACAGTCCAGGCAGAGCCAGGTTTCCTGCATGGAGCAATATCCCAATCCCACCTGGATGCCTCCCTGCCCACTCCAGCTTTCCTGTATTAAAAACCTAATTGTACACATGTTATGCACACAATCCCTCAGTCCCTTCTGTGTCACCCCAGTCCCTTCTGTGCCAGCTTGATGTGTTCCTGACACCCTCTTTGTACCTGGATCAATGCTCTTTTAGCAACTAATTGATCTTTTATTAACATATAATAACTTACTTCTTAAATAGAAATTAAAGACTTAATTGCGACACTTAATCTAGAGTGGCTCAGTATATCACCCTCATAAGCATAATGTACAATTTAATTAATTGACAGAGCTGATAATAACATGTCATCTGTCACCAGGTCTCCTGACCTGGGAGCTGGTTGCAGCCTGAGGAGTTTGCCGTGGATGCAAATACAGGGCTCTCCCAGGAGGGGTTCCGTGGGATTTGGGACACACTGGCTCATTACACCCAGCACAGACGTCCCCAAGCTGATCCCCATCCCCACCAAAAGGCACTCAAAGAACTTTTCTGCTGCCCAGGATCATAAATTGATAGTAAAAATCTATCTGCTGAGAAGGGAAAGGTTGAGTGAGCACCAGCCACTGATGGGGACGGACCAGTTCATCCCAGTGCGCCCAGTGTTGTCACTGGACATCGTTGTGCTGCCTCTCTCCTCCCTCCAAGCAGAGATTTCTCCCCAAAAACAAGGTTCAGGCAGCATCCCCCCAAGCAGGGAGGTGGCCCCATGTTCCTTGGGACACAAGGAGCCAACCAAACAGGGATTTATTCCTCCTGCTCCAGCCAAAATTTGGGTCCGTGCACATTTTTTTACAGCCAGGCACTTCCATCCCGCCACCCCCCACTCCATCACCCTCTCCCAGCAATAAAGAATTTCATTTTAAAAACTGAAAGATTTAATTTAAAAATACAAAATGGCAAAGGGAGGGTTTTTTAAATAAAAAAATAAAGGTAAAGAGATGATGGTTGGAACAAAATGTTCTAGAAGAAAGCTGTTCCCTTGGGGTTTCTTTTCTTTAAGCTTTGCATATTACAATTTGAAATTTTTGTAAAGAGATCCCCATTTTATATTCACACTGGTAGCCTGAATTTAAATATCTCTCTCACCTGAGATTAATACAGGCTTCACCCTGAATTACTTCC
The DNA here is from genome assembly GCA_013396755.1 of Sclerurus mexicanus. Classification (NCBI taxonomy): domain Eukaryota; kingdom Metazoa; phylum Chordata; class Aves; order Passeriformes; family Furnariidae; genus Sclerurus; species Sclerurus mexicanus. The sequence goes on along the minus strand of VWZF01007013.1, from coordinate 130,446 downwards.
CAGCTCTGAAGTACAGCTCTGGAGAGCTCAACTCTCCACAAATTCACTTCTCTTTTAGAAGCATAAAAGCTTATGAAATATATGAAATATTAAAATACCGTGTGTGCTGGGGCAGGGAGGGGGAAGGGAAGGCTGGGTCAGCACAGGGGGTGCTCCTTTGATATGAAAACACACTTTTTCCTTCAGTGAAACCACAGATCTCTTAGCACAGGACAAGTGACCCATTAAACACCAAGGGCGAAGATTCCAGCCCAAAGGACGATGCTCTCCTTTATTTCATTTAATTGTTAAGCCCTGCCACCCACGCTGAGTGTGACAGAAATCACTGCTCCCCCTCCTGCAACTGTAAATACCAAGTTTCTCCACAGGAAAACAAAGCATTCCCTGCAAAGCAAAGCTGCTCCTTGTCAAGCCAACTCCCTGTGAACCAAATCCACCTGATGGGGGAAAGTTCAGATTAGCTCATTGCCACAGGAACCCAGCATTTCATATAAGGATTTCACCCTTGAGGAGCTGTGGGGCTGGTGAGAGGGTGGCTGGCACAGCAGCAGGGTGGGCAGGGCAGGGCAGGGCAGGGCAGGGCAGGGCAGGGCAGGGCAGGGCAGGGCAGGGCAGGGGGGCACCCTGGTGTGCCCACAGGGCCCCCTCTCCTCCTGGCTTACAGCATTCCTTGTTTGCTCTTCTGCTTTTTTAGGCTGGAAGATTTTGGTGCTGTGAAAACCGGTCCCTGCTCACCCTTGGTTTGCTTCCACCCTCTGCATCAACAAAGAAATCATCCGATTTGGAGTTCGATGGTCTTTAAGGTCCTTTCCAACCCAAACCCTTCTATGAAAATTGAGCTGTTTGCTTCCCCAGGTGCTGCTTGAAGGTCCCTGGAAGCATCTTGTACTGTCCCCATCTCCCTTTTTCCCCTCCCTGGTGTTTTTTCCATGTCCTTTTCTCCCTGCCTGCCTTAACCAGCTTGCACAGCCCAAAGCGGGAGCCCTGGCCCAGGCTGGCAGGGAGGAGGGGGAGCTCTGAGCCAAGGCAGGTCAGACCTCCTGGAGACCAAACATCACTCAAAAAAATTCCCCGGAGCTGCCAGTGCTGCAAATCCCTGCTTGCTCATGAGCCATGAGCAGGAGATCACAGAATTATGGGATGGTGTTGGTTGGAAGGGACTTTTAAGATCATGGGCAGGGACACCTTCCCCTAGACCAAGTTGCTCCAAGGCCCATCCAACCTGGCCTTGGACACTCCCAGGGCTGGGGCAGCCACAGCTTCTCTGGGCAACCCGTGCCAGGGTCTGTCCACCCTCCCAGGGAAGAATTCCATCTCAACATCCCGTCTAACCCTGCCCTCTTCCAGGGTGATCATGTCTGCTTTGAGTCCAGGATGAGAAGAAACAGCCTCAGGTTGTACCAGAGGAAGTTTAGGCTGGATATTGGGAAAATTTCTTCATGGAAAGGGTTGTGTATCCCTGGCACAGCTGCCCAGAGCAGGGGTGGAGTGCCCAGCTCGGGAGGAAATTCAAAGACGTGTGGACGTGGCACCTGGGGACATGGTCAGTGGTGGCCTTGGCAGTGCTGGGGTGACCACTGAACTCGAGATCTTAAAGGGCTTTTCCCACCTAACCAATTCCATGATTCTGTGATTCTGGAGAGGTTTCTCTTCGCTGAGCTGCCTTTTCCATGTTCCCATTCCCTGTTTCCTTGGGAAGGTCCCCACTGCTGCAGCCCAACGCCTTCAGTGCAGCTGCTCCATTCTGCCAGCTGCAATAAATTCCTCTGCTAGCGCTGCTCGTCTGAATCAAATAGAGTTTATTTCATTTTAAGAAGTCCTTTTCTTTTTTTCTATTTTTTTTCTTCATTTCAGGAAAATGAATGTTAGAGCCAGATAAGAAACTATAGTCTGCTTTCAAGAAGGTTACAAGAAAACTGCATCTTGCATTACTAATCCTTTATCTTTCATGTTAACAAAAAGATTACTGACATATTTTTGAATGAAAGAAAATAAAATAGCAAACGCATCTAAAGAACTGTGTAACTTTCATGCAACACACAAATCGGTTGTTAAACGGGGCAAAAAAAAAGGAGGAGAATGAAGGGAAAATTCATAATACATTTCCCTTTGTAAAGTGAGCAAACCAACTTTCTATAATAAGAGAAAACTAGTGGAGCACTAGAAGATGCTCTTTCCCAAGCAGAGAACGATGTGATTTTTGCCAGAGGCTGCATTCAGGCAGCAGAGGAGGAAATCTCCCTTTGCCCAGGTTTTCCAGGAAGGGGATCAGGAGATTGCTGATTCCGTCCTGCCGCATCCCCCAGCCCTTCCACCAGCTCTGGCTCCAGCACAGTCTGCCAAAGCTCAGAGGGAGGGGGGACGTGTCCCAGCCCATGGTCATCCGCAGGACAGGGGGTCACCACAAGGGACCTGCATGGTGGGTCCCTCTGCGGAGCAACCTGGGCTAGTGGAAGGTGTTGCTGCCCATGGTAGGTGCTGGAATGGGCTGAGCTTCAAAGTCCCTTCCAACCTAAACCATCCCCATGATTCCATGATTCCGCGATCCCGGTCTGCCAGCGCCAAATCCAGGCGGGATGAGCTTTTCTGGTGCTTCTCTCCCCAAACCTCCCTGGAAATCCTAGCCCTGATCCTCAGCCCTGCTTTTCCAGGAGAAAACATCCCCCCTGCCTTGGCACGGAGCGCTTCATTAGGAAACCCATAATTGAATTCCCTGACCATTCAGTCCTAAAACCCCTTTGATCGAGAATTAGTTAATTACGCTGGGCCCAGTCTGTTCCTTGTCACAAATTTCGCCCGTGTCCCCCAGACACGCGATGGCAGGATCCGCTCCCGCATTGTGTCCTTTGAAATGCCTTTAGGAGCCTTTGAAGCTCTCCCCCCTTAATGACGCATTGTTCGCTAATAAGTTGCCTGCGACGTTTCCCCATTAGGAAAGAGCCGTCTGCGCCTCACTCGGCCTTCAATGAGGAATAATAATCCAAATGTAATTGATAATGTTGGAGAAGGAACGGGGAGAGGCGCTGCCCGGGGGAGCGGCTGGAGCGGGGCGCGGGGGGACAGCGGGGTCCCCTCCTGCGCCCCCGACACCGCCCGACCTTCGCCGCGCCCGCCCTGCCAGAAATCCATTTGACTTTGAGCCGGGGGCTCCGTCGCAGCCCCCGGGGGCTGATAAGAGCCGGGGAGAGCGAAGGTGGAGAGTCCGGGCGGCTCCGGGAAGGTGAGAGCAGATAAGGAGCATCTGGAAGCGCGGCGGGAGAAGAGGCAGATGGGGAGATAAGGCCGAGATGGGGAGATTGCACCGCGCTTGGCTCAGCTCCGCGCAGAAAGGTGGCGGAGCCCTTTCCTTCTTCTCCTTTAAAACCGGAGCCCGCTTGTGCCCTCTGCGAGAAGCAGCATCTCGACAAAAAGCCTGCCCCAGATTCCCAAAAAAACGTCGTTTTCCCAGAGCCCCACAGCAGCACTGTGGGGGGGCTCTGCCCGAATAACCCTCCCCGGCTGCTTGGTGGGGTGTCCATCCTTCCTGGGCATCCTGCATCCAGGCAGGGAGCTGCGCCCTGCCACGGGGACCTTTTCAAATAATTCCTAGGTTTCCTCCCCACAAAAAAAGAAAAGATGAGGTCTCAAGTGGGAATTCTGCCAGGAGAGGCTTCCCTGTGGTGTCCTGTCCTGGCTGTGAGGGCAGCTCAGGGTCACGCTCCTGCCATGGGAAGCTTTCCTTTGCTAAAACATCCCTCTGTATTCCAAGCAGCTCTCAGAAAAAAAGAAGAAGAAAAAAAGGCTGGAAAACCTTAGGGATGTAACCTATGTAGGAAATGAGGTTGGGAATACCTGCCAAGTCAGGCAGGAGCGTGGAGGGAGCAGTGACTCAACAGGGCAGAGGCTGCTCCAGCAGTGGGGAAGTGGAAGGGACGCTGTGCCCAAATGTGTCCCCGTGTTCCCCCAAGCACGTGTGGCTGTGGTGGAATTCGATTTCTGAGGGACCAGAGCATCCAGAGAGACCCAGAACCTGAGCTGGGCTCAGTCACACAGTCAAGCAGGTGGAATATAATCCAGGCTGGGGAGTCTCCAAGCCTCTCCTCCCTGCACCATCCATTGAAGGTGCTCAGTCATGCAGCACTTTTCATAAACACCGGCCTAAAATCACGAAAGTTTAAGCACAAGGGTTAAATATTTCCCCTTCCTCCTCCATTCAACCCCAAAGAGAATAAATTTTGGAGCTAGGAGAGCATCATTTCACTTTCACTCCTACAAAAATGGCCTTGAACTGCTCTGTTGTGCTCCGACCTCCCTCTCCAGCACCGCTGCCTGCTCCGGGTGCACATTCCCCCTCTGGCACATCCCTCTGCCTGCACATCCTCTTGCACAGCCGTCGCTCCGACCTGGAATCTGCTCCTCTCGCACATCCCTCGCCTCTTCCATTTGCTTCTATTGCCCTCTGCTGGGCGCTGGCACAGGGAAGGACGGGGCCCTGGAAAGTGCCTCGTCTCCCTCTCCTCTCCTTCCCTCTCCTCTCCTTCCCTCTCCTCCCCTCCCCTTGAGCGTGTGGGAGATAAAAACCAGCTCCAGAGCTCTGCACGCCCAGAACTGGGGCAGACTTTTCCCACAAGCTCCGAGCGGGATGGAAGGAGCTCGTCCTGAACATCCTGAAAACTTCGCTCCGTGCAAGCTTTGCCTCCGAACCCCAGGCCAACAGGGAATGCACGGGGTTTGCACATAAAACAGAGGAAAACGGGACATCTGGAAGGGCCACACAGCCAAAACCAAAGCAGGTGCTGGAATCACTGGGGAGGACCTTCAGGGTGCCCAGGTGGGGGTGAGGTGGAGGCTGAATCCCTGAACCAGAGGCTTTGGATTCAGTGGGAAACACAGGATCCGAAGTGGCAAGGGCACCAAGGGAACCAGGTGGCAATGGAGCGCTGCCCTGAGCCATGGAACCACCGAAGGATGGAAGCATGAAATCACAGAATCATAAATCATAAACCCAAGGAATCACAGAACAGTGGAATCATGAAATCAGAGAATTGTGGAATCAGAATCATGGAATCACAGAATTATAAAATCATGGAATCATGAAGTCGTAGAAAGGTGGAATCAGAGAATTGTGGAATCACAGAATGGCACAAGCATAGAATCAGGCCATTATGAAATCACAGAATCATAGAACTGTTTAGTTTGGAAAGGCCTTCTAAGGCTGCATCCAACTGTTCCCCACAGCACTGCCAAGGCCCCCATGAAACCTAAAATCAAGACCCAAAATGACAAAAGTTTAAAGAAAAGAGTTAAATATCTCCCCTTTCTTCTTCATCCAACCCCAAACCAATTACCTATGGAGTTATGAAAACATTGTTTGTCTTTCAATCCTACCAAAGTAGCCTTGAATTGCTCTGTTTTGCCACATCTACCCCTCAAAGTGCCAAATCCACGTGCCTTGAGAACCCTTCCAGGGATGGAGTTGAAGGGACAGCGTCCCCTTGGCTGGCAGAACGAAAGTGCCTCGAGCTGCTGATGCCTCCAGGGCGAAGAGCACCAGCAGCACCAAGAGAAGACCCACAAAGCCCTGAGGACACTGGAAGAGGAGGGAAAACATGGGAGCATGGGCTGGTGGTGTCACACCAGCGTGGCGAGGGCTCCGTGTGCCACCATGAGGGCCTGGCAGCAATCCTGGGGGGCAAAGCTGAGTACGAGTGTCCTACCGGGGCCATGCAGGAATGTCCAGGCAGGAACCCGAGGATGTGCCACTCCATCCCAGGGGTAACCGTGTCCCACGCTGGGCCACCACCTGCCAGCTCAGGAAAGGAACAAACTGGCAGCATTCGTAGGAATATTCTGCATTTCCAAGCATCTAATTTCTGTCCTCCAGCAAAAAGCCACCCCCCCTCAGCTTTTTAGCAGCTTTTGCATTTCTTCAGGCTGAACCCAAAGTGGAAAAGGGAAGGGAAGAAACTGGAGACCGTTTTGCTTCGAGAACTGGGGGGATTTCAGCAGCAGAGTTGCTGTGGGGGCAGATTGAGACTCTGCCATCTGTCCCCAGAGCTGGAGGGAAGGGATGGGCCAGCAGGGCTGGGTCAGGGAGCAGGAGAAAGGGACACCAGGGTGTCCAGGGATCCCCTGGGGATGACCAGCTTCGACAGAGACATTCTTTCCTCCTTCAAGAGAGTGCCACCTCTGACCATTCCCCCATCCCACCCAGACCTGCTTCTCCCCAGCAGCTGGAGAAAAAGCTTGGAGAAGAGCAGCACAGCAAGAAAAAGAGGGAAAAAGTAATAGCAGGTCTTTGGGCACCAAGGGGATGGAAATGAAGGTGACTTCAAGATTCCCAGGCCTGTGTCCCTCAGTCACAGCCAGCACCGGGCAGGCTGAGGAGAGGGGACAGACACCAGCCTGGCCGTCTCTGCTTCCAGAGGTCCTCACACACCCACCGGATCACAGATGACGGAGGAGAGGAACACTTTACGCCAATTAATTCCCAAAGTGTAATTAACATCTGGGGCAGCTCCGGGTGATCCCCAGCTGCTAATGAAGCATGGCACCGCTTTAATTCCTGCTACACCGCACCATCCCCTTATTAAGTCCAGGAGCGGGTTCCATCACATTCCCCTTAGAGGGAAAAAAGGAAAGAGAGAGAAACGGAGCAGGATTTGTCTCAATGAAATATGATAGATTAGAGTTTGCTGGATAAAGAAAGTAGGGATGGGGGCAGGGCATGGAATGGGAAATTTTGTAGGTGTGTGCGTGCACGGGCATCTGGATATTCTCTATCGCCATGACCTCCCTACACCCCATCCATCAGCCTGGGGTTGGCTTATTCCAAGCAGCAGAGTCTTTGCTCGTGTCTAACAGGCCCATCAGACACAATCTGCATGCCAATTACCGGAGCAGACCCCCTGATACCGGGGAAATGGAAATTAGCTGTCAAGGAAAAACCGGCATCAGCAAGGCTGGGGTTGCACTGCCTGCACTCCCCTCTCATCTCCACGGGCACCCTGCTCCCTGTGCTGCCGTGGCAAGGGAGCCCCCGATGGAAAAAGTCATCTAGAACAATAATAAAATAAAAAATAATAATCAAAACCCCCACCCAAGCAGAACATTTTATTGTTATCCGCGTTGGTTGCCAACACTGAGGGCACAATGGGATGTTCTCCCAAGGGCAAGAGCCTGGAGGACGGGGAGGAGCAGGGAAGAACTGGGATAATTGTGATTTTGAAGTGGGTAGGTCAGCAGTAAAAGGGAAGGACATGGGAAAACGTTACCATAAGGGTAAAGCAGATCCAGGTCTGGCTCCTCCGACGGTCCGGGGTGGGTGTACCCCAAATCCACCCACTGCAGCTCCGGCACCCACAAACCCCATCGCAGGGGATTAGGGTGGGGAACACAATTCCCAGCTGAGCATTCCCCAAAATCAGGGTGGGACATGGCTGGAAATGAACTGGGCAGAGCATGCCGACCTGCAGATTTTCCTCCCAAAACAGGGATGGCAACAGGCTCCCTGAAAAGGAAACGGGAGCCAGGCTGTGCTCGAGCTGCTGCCCTCGGAGGTGCTTGGAGAGCCAGGGGGGAAAGGGGGGATGGAGTTGGGAGCTGGTTGGTCCTGGAGAAATATTTGAGGGGAAAATACACTGACACCCAACCTAACACCGGAACATCTGCATCCTGTTGATCCATGATGGAGAGGAGCTGGAGGAGGGATGGGAGCTGGTGAAGATGCACCACCCTTTGCATGGAAGGGCTGGGATGGGGCAGGGGGCTGAGGGAGGGGGTGACAGCAGGAGGAGGAGGAGGAAGGTGACTCTTCAGCCCACCTTTGCGCTGGGGGATGTCCAGGGGGCTGGAGCTGCTCCTCCTGGCAGTCCCTCCCCGTTCCCTGGGGTGGCAGCGCCGCCGCTTGACGAGCACCACTTAACCTGCCTCCTGCTCCGTAATAACCTCATACATCAACCGGGAAGAGGCTGCGGAGCACGGCTGGAAGGGCTCAGCTTCCACATCCAGCGTCATTTTCCCGGGGCCCCCCGGCTCCGTATGCAAACAGGATGCGTGTCCGCGGGGTTCCCGAGGGGAGAGTGCCCAGACATCTGTTATTCCTGCACGGGAGGCTGTGTGGGACCGGCCTGACATCCAGCAGCGCTGGGAAAAGCGGGATGGTCCTGCCGGCGAACTGGGCTAACTGGGAGCTGCACAGCCCCCTCTGCTCCCTGCACATGTCCGGTGCCCAGGGAGCCCTTGCTGCCCTTTGGGATTGTCCAGCGGCCGTCTCCCATCCCAGGGCAGCTGTCAGAGGCATTCCCGGCCTCTATCCCACGTCCAGCCCCCTCTCCTGCTTCCAGCTGCCCGGTCCCATGCAGCGCTCAGCCCCAGTTCAAGCAGCTCCCACCTACAAAGGACATCCTGTGCCTGACACTGGGCTGCCAGGGTCCCCAGCATTCCCTATGGGAATTATGGCTGTCCCTGTCCTGCTCCGTCTGGGGTTGCTGCCTCCCCTCTCCCCCTTTTCCCAGTCCCACCGCCCCGTGCATCAGGAGACGGACGCGCTCCCGCAGCAGCAGGACATCTGCTGCCAGCTCAGGGTCTCCGGGGGGCACGTGGCATGGATGAAAACCTCATCCCGTGTCCCAGTCCAGCACGGAGCAGCAGCAGAGCAGGCAGGGGCTCCGCGGGGACGTGACAGAGGGAGCCACCCACGGCCACTGGCACTGAAAACTGGGGATGTGTGGGGCCAGTCCTGCAAAGCAGCGGGGAAAACGCTGCAGCACAAGCTCCAGCTTTGGGATGGCTCCTTCCCGGAGAGGAGCAGTGGGACGGAGGGCAGGGGACTGGGGGGGTGGGTGAAAAGGGGGTGACAGCCCAGACAGAGCTGGGGCTGGCAGGGGGTGCTTTGCTTAGAGAAGGCTCAGCTTTCCCCCCCGCTCCAGTTCCCCCAAGGCAGGAGGACCCGCACGCAGATGCCGGGAATAAGCAGGACGAGGAGGAGCTGAGCGACTCGGTTGCTTTATTGGGGGGTTGTGGCAGCGCCGCCCAGGGGCGGGGTCACT
>VWZF01007013.1:106000-121406 GCA_013396755.1 Sclerurus mexicanus | reverse complement strand
AAGGGGCTGGCTCACTCGGAGATGCTGCGGAAGGACTGGACGGCGGGGCTGGCCGCTCCCCACTCCACGGGCTTGCGGTACTCGCCCTTGGGCAGCACGTACTGCCGGCCCCGGTAGTTGGGATGCTCGTAGAACACCCAGACGCCCTCCAGCACCCTGGCGGCGTGCACCTCACGCATGTGCCACTCCTCCATGACAGAAGGGCAGTCTTCGGTGGCTTCGAACATCTGCCCGCCAAAATCGCCCTTCTCGAACACCTGGATGTGGCCCCGGCCGCCACTTGGCTGGAAAAAAGGGGGAGAAAGTCACGGAGTCATGGAATGCTTTGGGTGGCAAGGGACAAAAAGCCCATCGAATCCAATTCCCTGCCATGGGCAGGGACACCTTCCACTAGCCCAGGTTGCTCCAAGCCCCGTCCAACCTGGCCTTGGACACTTCCAGGGAGGGGGCATCCCGCATCCCTTCATCCTGCAGTTTCTCTGGGCAACCTGATGGCAAAGCACTGGAGGGAGGCACCAACATGTCCTGGCTTTGATGGTCACCAGTGCGCGGGAGCAGAATTGGGGCTCAAATCAGCTCCAAACTATGGCCCAGCACACCAGGACAGGGCTGAACAGCCCACGTCAGACCCCAAAAGCACAGGGGGGAGGCAGCTGGGGTACATTTTGTGAACTCCCCCCCCAGCCCCGACTTTGCAGGGAGGAGGCTGCAGGCAGGGATACGGCCAAGCCGGCAGCGCCGGGATCCTCTCCCGGGCAGGCTGGAACCCTTCAGCCTCTCCGGAGGGACGGAGCCCCTCCATCCCCGCTCCTGCGGCAGCGAGGAGCTCAATGAGCCGCCGAGCCCAGCTGGGCTCTGCACTGCAGCAGGGCTGGTGTTTCCCACCGGGATTGGAAGCGCTGCCTTGCCCGAAGGCACCGCGGCAGCTTTGCATGTGCAGCCTCCTGGACATCCCTTCCCTGCCCTCCCACTCCCAACCCGCTCTGTCCTTGCCGAGCTCTGCGGGGTCTCAGCGTCTCCCCCAGGCCAGCAGGGAGAGCCAGGTACCAAGCAGGTTTGCAGGATGAGGCTCCCACATTTCAGCCTGGTGTTACATCTCCCACGTGTGTTGGCTCCATCCCTTACACCAGATCAGTGCTCCGCAGGGGCTGGAAACATTCCGTGCCCTGTGCACGGGGATTTAGATCCAGCTCAAAGCCAGAGCAGGCCCAGAGGGGTGTTAGAGCCCCAGAGAGAAAAGCCAAAGCCCTCCCGAGCTGTGAGAGCTGCTCCATGCAGTGGGAATGCGTGGCTGTGCTCCAAGTGATCACCGGTGTCTGTCCCACTGCTGGCTAAACCCCAGCAGCGGCACCAACCCACACTCCATCCCCGCTCCCAGTTTTAAAAGGTGCTTCTCCCCAGGGGTTTTCCAAAAGGATCATTCCCTCTGTTCCTTTCTCCCCGCAAGCTCCTGTGCTGCAGCAGGGAGGTACACGCCACCCTCTGCTCTCCTAAAACCAGGAGGCACCAGGCTGCTCCAAGCATGCCCAAGAGGGCTCCAGGCATCCCTCCCACTCCTGGGCACTCCGGAGCTGCTCCTGGGGATGGTCTCTCCGTGCCCAGAGGGGTTTGATGACCCTGAGATTCAGTTCCCCGTATCAGAAGGGAGTCTTGGTTTGCTAGAGAGGAACAAACTGGCCCTCAAAAAAATGCTCCCGCAAAATCTACATCCCGCTGCCCACCATTAGCTGGACCACTTGGCAGCACAGCAGGGAAAAGGCAGACTTCGGAGCGACCTGCCTGGACACTGAAGTCCCTAAAGGAGCACTCAGATGGAACTGTGCTGCTGTCCCTATGGAAACCCACCCTCGCTCAGAGGGACCTGCTTTTCCCCCACTGCAACGCGGAGCGGGAAAGATTCACCTTCTCCCCTCACCGAAACCCTTCGCCGTTCACAGAGCAGCACCGCAGGAGCAAATCCCCCGCGGCCACCCCCTCCACGTGTCCCCAGGGAGCCCTCCAGCGACCACCAGCTCACAGCATCCCCCGGCAGGAGCCGACACTCACTATCTGGATGTACTTGCAGGAGCCCAGGCGGTCGTTGAGACCCATCCAGTGGTGGTAGTCGGGGTACTCCCCGTGCGTCAGCACATACATGTTCCCGGCGTAGTTGGGCCTCTCGTAGGCCACCCAGGTGCCTCCATCCACACGGATCGAGTTGCAGCGGCTCAGGTAGGTGTGGAAATCGGGGCAGTCGCTGTCGCACTCGTAGTAACGGCCGAGGAAGTTCTTGTCTTCATAGAAGGTGACCTGGAACCAGCAGGGGAAGGGAAGTGGGGAGGTTCCTCATCCCAGCATCCGTATTCCAGCCTCGCCGTGGCGTGGAATACCTGAAACCCCTTGGCACTGAAAGTCATCAAGCCCGACCATGAGCAGGACCAACTCCTGCCACTCACCAGCCTGGCCCCAACACCTCCAGCTGCCACCCATGTCTTGCCTTTCCCAGCCCCTCATTCTGCCCCAGTCCAACCCAAAGCTATTTTGGTGAAGTTCCTGTCCTCTTTCCAACAAAACGCTATTCAAACAATTCTCTCCCACCTTCTCGAGGTTGGGAGTTACTGAATTATGGCCAAGGGAGATGTGCAAAGTCCATGGACTGCACAAAGCAGCATTTCTGGGGACATGGGTTAGAGGTTGCCTGGCAGCACTGGGTTAATGGTTGGACTTGATGACCTTAGAGGGTTTTCCCAGCCTTAGTGATTCCATGATTTCCTTTATATTGGCTCACCGAGTGTTTGCAGTGAGACCTTCACTGACAAGGGGATGGAGAGGTCTCTTTCCCCCTCGCAGGCCATGAATTCCAGCCCGTTCTCTTTGTTCCTACTCTAACAACCCACAACTTGCCTTCTCAAAACTCACTGCCAAAAGCTGGACGTTACCCAAGAGAAACTAAAGGAGCGTTCCATGGACACGGTGGGTACCACAGGTCTTTGGACATCCAAGGACTGAGGTTGCAGTTGGCTTGTTGCGCTGCAAGTTTGCAATACAGCTGACAAATTCCCAATCCATCCCCACATCTCTTTCCCAAGAGCTGTTCCTGTTCCAGGCTGGCCCCAAAGCACTTCGGTTGGGGACATTTTATCCCTACTTGATCACAACCTGGTTTGAAAGGATCTAAAGAGCCTGTGAGCAAATCCCATTCCTCACACCCGAGGCATCACCCACTCACCATATATTCCTCAAAAAGCCCTCCATGGAATATTGCCAAGCCCTAGACCAGACCAGTCCTTCCTCCAGCCCCACTTTTAGACCATCTCAGGTGAAAATTATTCATCAAGAGCTGCTCTTTTCAATGAGGGCTCCTGAACCACCACATCTGTCCCGACACATCCCTTGCTTGCTCACAACACCGGATGCTCTAGAGAGAATTTTTCTGGCCACAGAGGTTCAAACACCCAACATTCCACAATCCGTTTTCCCTGTGGTTTTTCCACAGCCTGAGTATTAAGACTCATGATCACCTTTTACTCCTGGCTGGCTGTACCTCCCCCATGGTGCTTTGGCTGCTGGCGACAACCCTGCTGTTCAAAATAGCATTTATTGTCACGGTTTCAACCCTAATTGGGACAGCTCACTTTTTAATTTAATCATTGATTTTGTGTTAAAAATTACATCAGCCACAGTTTTCCTACTCCTGGTTGGTCAGTGTGTCCCACCAGCCTGACAGGGGATTCAGACTGATCATGCCAGAGAATTCACGTGCTGGTTTCATGGCCTGTTAATGGACATTTATTGGAATAATGTTATTTCCCTCACATTTTCCTCTTCATCTCCCATTACAAAGCAGTCAGCACGTACAAAACAACGTCTCCCTCCTGAGCAAACTCTTCCCACCTTCATGCAACGGAGAGCTGGGAGTCACTACCACCTTTCCAGGAGGGAATCAAGGCTGTGAAAGGTGTGCACTGACATTCCCAGTTCCTCTGTCCCCCCACTGCCACTCTTGGGCAGTTAACCTTGGCCAAGCCCTCCCGGCCACAACTCGCTGCCATTTCCCAGATCCTGCTGCTGAATCTTGGTCCTCAGAGGCATCACCTGGAAAATCTGCCAGCGTGACCCAGAGGCAACACCGAAAGCCCTGTTCCCTGAGGTTTGGCATCACTCCCCACCAGTCGGCCTCTTCCTGAAGCCAGTGGGCAAGGAAGCCACAGCATCCCTGTAAAACCCTCCGCAGGGATCCAGCTCTCCCATCATCCTCCACTGGGATGGCTGAGGAGTTCTCCCCCTCTCCAGTGTCATTGCCCAAGCTCTGATCTGCAGTCCCACCCTTGGCCATGCAGTGAGTGTCCAGCATTGTTGATGAGCTCTGCCCAACATCTGCAAGATCATGGTCTCTGTGGAAGGATTCATGGAAGTGTTCAAGGCCAGGCTGGATGGGGCTCAGAGAAACCTGGTCTAGTGAAAGGTGTCCCTGCCCATGACAGGGCATGGGACTGGGTGGGCTTTGAGGTCCCTTCCAACCCAAACCACTCTGGGATTCAATGATGTTCCTTCCCCACCCAGCCTAATACAACCAAACCTGGCCTTGGCAAAACCACCTGGTGTTCCCAGGAGGGAATTTCCAAGAGCACATTAGAGGTATGGCCTTTCCCAACCAAAGGGCTGTTCCTTGGTTTATTCTGGGAAGACTTAAGGAGAAGGGGAATCCTGCCCACCCTTTCTCCATCACAGCCCTTGGCACGCACCCTCGGCTCATTCCAGACCTTGCTTCCTGGCTTTCTTCACAGGCACAAACAGAGCAGGTTGATATTTTCACCCATAGAATAATGACAGGAGAATTACAGATTTTCACCCGTAGAACAATGACAGAATTACAGATTTCAGTTCCAGATTTGTGGGTTCATTTCCATCATATCTCACTCCCAGGCAAATCACCTCCCTTCAGTAAAACCCTCGAGGGGCTCCGCTTACATTGAACCTCTCTCTGCCCAAATCTTGCCTTTTTGGGGCTTACCTGGCGGGTACCAGATTTGCCAACGCCGATCTTCCTTACAGAACCATAAAGCTCTTACTCCCTTTGTCACCTCACCTCAGTTCCTTCATATTTCTTCCCAACAGCAGCTCTGCTAGAAGGAAACTTCTAAAAAAATATCTGGTAGTGCCCATTGCCTCCTGTGAGCAGTGACCCCTTTCCAGGGCAGAGCGCTCACTTGGCTTGTGAGAAACGGTGTTTAATTCTCTCCATTGTGCTTTTCTTCTCCCTGGAAGGTGCTAAACAAGGGTATGGCACAGAGAAATCCGAGATCCTGGGCGTCCTGCTGCACCTCAGCAGCACACAATCCATGGATTCCCTGTGGTACACTTGGAGGGGACACGGCTTTCAGCACGCTGCGCTCGAGGCTCTCCAAGGGACGGGACGCTCGAGGGTGGATCAGTCACAATTCCCCGGCACTTTTTTTAGGCACAGGTACGGAAGGATTGCACCCAAGAGCCACCAGCACACCCTCCGTGGATCTACAGACTCACAGCCAAGCCTTGTGCCAAGATCAGAGCCGAGAGGAGCGCGGAGAAGCCGGGACTGAATCCGGATCTTCCACAGCATCGCCCGGTGCCTGCAAACCTGCTCGCCCCCCCATGCCCCTGGGGTCTTACAGCCTCCAGGTTAAAAGGAACCCAACCCAAAAGTAAACCTCAGAACCTCTGCCCACGGCTTCTTAACAGGTGTTTGACATTCCACAGTGGAACTGGCCACCTTTCCAAGGCCCTCCTTCCCTTTCCCAGCTGCTTTTCCCTGCCCAGTCCCAACCCTGCAACGAGGTCCGCATGACCAACCAGCTCTACTAAACCGAAGGGTGAGGGACACAGCAGCAGAGCTGGACCCCCTCTGACGCCAACCTTCCTGGTCTACCTCCTTCTCCAGTTTAAATTCATCCCTGCTGATTCCACCAAATCCCAAGGCCGGTTGGCATCCCTCAGGGAATGCTATTCCCTTCGGTGCTATGGCTGGCCATTGTTCAGGAGTCTTCCTGTTGCTCCAGCATGGAAAAGGGAATGTGGCAGCTGCCGCTGGTGTTGGGAGCCAGGCTCTCCCATGGAAGCCTTCCAGGAGACTCCGCTCTGCAAGCACAGCTCGTCACATTCCCTGCTTAGCACGGCACCCTCCACCCCCTGTTTACAAAGCATCAGGTCCTGGTGATTTCAAATCATTTTAAAATGCCCCCTTGCCCGTCACTGCGCTCAACTCCATCCTCTGGCAGAGCCACACCCAGAGGAACCAGCCAAAATCTGGGAAAAGGCTTGGGAGGGGCTCCCCTCCCCGTGAGGAGGGATTTGAGGCTTCTCCTCTTGCCCACACGCTGACAGAGGGGGAAGCTCTCAGCGGGACAAAGAAAACAAAGTTCCTCCACAACTTACCCCCGCTAAATCCTGAGCTTTTAGCCAAAATCCTGAACACACTGCAAATCAACTTACCTTGGTTCCAGCTCTGGACATTTTCCGTTCCAGCCAAGCTCCCCTGTGCCGGAGGAACGTCAGGAGCTGTTACAAACAGCCAGGATCCGAGGTGCCCTTTTTATAACGGGCTTGTTTTAAACCAGACAGCCGCTTTGTCATGAGAATAGGATCCAAAAATTGAGTCAGTGATTCTGAGGCTATAGCCGATTTCCAGAAAAGCAAACAGGATTATGGAATAAAGGAAGGCTTTGCCATCCTCCCTTTGTTACCGGCTGCTGAGTCAGAACACCAAAACTCTGCCAAACGCACTCAAAACACGCAGCCCCCTGCCAAGGCCCGGAGCACGGGGGGCAGTTTGGCTGCTCCCTCCCTCCCAAGCTTGTTAAAGGAGAAGGAATCCTCGTTGGATGTAAGGGACCACTCCCATTTGTAAGGAGGGGACACCGTATTTGTCAGGGGATGTCAGGGGATGCAGCGAAGGATGCGGTCAAGGAGTAACAAACACATGCTCAGGGCTCACGCCACAGGCTTGCAAAGCACAGCCCAGCACTGGGAGCTCTCAGTGGAAACATCCGTGCAGCAAAGAGGCTGCAGGTCTTCCCAGGACGCCCTGAGCTTTAACCACAGCTCCAAAGAGCACCTGCCACGGAGGGAAAGGAGGACGCGTGGCCGCACGCCTCCCCAAAGCCAGCGATTCCACATCCCCCCCCATAGCAAAGAACGATGCTCAGGTTCCTGACTGTATCTGCAGGTGGCACAAATCCAGCTCCAGACTCTCCCCCCAGCACCTGATGCTGGAGCAAAGGCGTTTTGCCTCCAGCCACACTCCGGGTGCGGAGCGGGAGGCCGAGGATGGCTGGCTGACACACACCCACCCCACCCCCCCTCAGCCAGTGCATTATGAAAAACCACCTCTGCAGCTATTCAGTGCCCCAGCCCAAAGGCTTAGGGAGACAAAGGGACACGAATTTGGCACAGCAGCGCCCGAAACACGCAGCCCCCTCTTTCAAATCTGTCAGGACAAGCACTCTCGCAACAGCAGCTCGGCTCAATGCGGCCAGAGCCGAGAGCCCGGGGCACACACGCCTGGCAGCAGCTCCTCGTCCCGTTTGAGGTGCCCCCACTCCCACAGTGCCACTGTTCTCCCTCGGGCCACTCGGATTTCTTCATTTCTTTAACCCAAAAAGCTGCTTTATGAAGATCATAGCTCACGCACGCACCCATCAGTAAGTGTGGTCACTTTGGACATGCCTCCTTTAAAAGTTGGATAAATCTAATAAACTCCCCTCAAAAATATAATAAATAAAGTCACCTCACCTGCCTGCCCAGGAGCCAAGGGAGACCTTCAGAAGCACTCTGAAGCTGTGCACACAGAGCACCGTGCCTTCCTCTGGCTCTCAGCTTGGAGAGCTCTTCCTAAGGCACCACCAGCCGCTGCTTCCGTTCATCCATGCAATGCCTTTCCCTATTTCCCAAGTTTATTTAGGTGCTCAGCTGCAAGTACAGCTCCTGGCACAGGCCCCACGAGCACAGGAGAATGGTGCTCAGTCAAGCTGATGTTCTTTGTGGAAGACAGGGAAGGTGGGAACAGTGTCTGTACCAAAGCCCTGTGCCAGGGCAGCCTTCAAGCCCTTCAGCCCCAAGGTTGGCAAGAAATTCGGATTTTTCCCTGACTGACTGGTTCCCATTTCATTGAGATGAAAGGTGGTGTGCCCCTCTAACACCCACTGCACAAGGAACAGCCTTTCCCTAGGACAGGTGCCAGGTTTATCCAAGAACTCTGGTTTATTGACGTTTGTCAAAACAATGCAACCATATACAAAAGTTCAGTCCATAAAATCCCAGAGTTTACAAAAGTTCATCCCCTAAAAATCCCATCACTTAAGTGCCATCTTCATATCAAAAAACCTATTGGATTGCATTCATAAAATAAAACTCAAACACTTCTTTTTCACATTTATAAAACCAGTGCAGCTGGTTTGTACCATGAAATGCAGGTGATGCCCAGGGTGCTGCATCCAGCTTTGTCCCAGGATATCTGGGGTGCTGGATACCTGCACACATGGACACACCCATGAGGACAGCTCTGCAACAAGGCACAATTCATCACCCTTCCTTGCCACCTCAGCCACCAACAGGATAACCACAGCACATTCCTGGGAAGGCAGCAGTGAGCAGGAATCCTAAAGCAGCCAGACAGTCCAAGGCTGGGTGTTGGATCCCGGGGGTCCAGGCAGGGTGGCCACAAAGTCTTAATGAGAACTGGATTTGGAATATTGCTGCCTGTTCCCTGAGCTCTGGAACAAAACAGAAGTAGCAGGTTTTACTCCCAACGCTGGCAAAGAAAAAGGAATTCAAAGACTAAAGAAAGAATAGATCAACTTTCTAATGGTTTGAAACATGCCATGGCAGAAAAGCAGGGTAAGGGCAGCTCACCAGCTCCTAAACACTTCTGCTTGGGAAGAGGCACTCCAAAGTAAGAATTACTCAAAGTCTCATTGCAAGGATTACCCAAAGTCTCCCCAAATTTTCTTAGGAAAGGTGAGATGGGTAAAGAGACATCAATACCCACAGTTTCTTTGAAAGAGCAGCTATTCCAGCCAGGTTTACATCACATTATGTGCAACATGCCCATGTGCCTTTACAGATGTCTCCAGCAAATCAAACTTAACAACAAGGCAGGTGCTGAGGACACAGATTTGCACTGTAAAGGGGTTTTGACAGCAAACTAAGAACTAAAACCAAATGCAAGGCTTTTGGGAGAACATTCACGGAACAGCCTCCTACTTTTCCTACCTCTGCCTTGGCTGTGCACACAAACACGGGACAGTCCCTTGTAGGCAGAGAAGAAGGAGGAGGAACAGGCCTTTTGCTCACCCTTCCTTTCCCTTTGTGCTGAGGAATGGGATGTTATCCTGCTGCCTGCTTGGAGCCCATGGCAGGAGGGACCAGGCTGTCCAGCTGCTGCCTGTTCCCCGTCTGGACCAGCCACTCGTAGAACTTGTTTTCCACCAACATCTGGAACTGTTTCCTCTGATCCCTGAAACCAAAAGATCGACAGGGAAGTATGGAAAAATCATATTTATTTACAGCACTGGACTTCTACCTCACCTTCACTACCCAAACAAGCTTCCAGATATGCGAGGAAGAGCCTGGCTTGGCTCCTGAACCCTCCTGAGCAGGGAGAGAAGGTTTTTACCAAGTGGATATGATGACAGTGAACCCCAAAGGCACAACTTGGTGGAGTCACAGAAGCCATACAAACTTCCCCATCCCACCAGCACAACCACCCTACTCCACAGGGCTGCCTCCACTTTGCTCTCAGAGCACAGACTAAAAACTGCCTGAGAAGGGAGAAAACAAACATTAGTAACAAGTGTTCAAGCACTAAGGACTCCAGATTCTGTTCTGACAACACCTGGAAGAGAGAGGACAGAGATCAGGAAAAAAACACACCTATAAGCACTCCTCAAGTAATTCCTGTTGCTGGGAATTAACTTTTGGGGTGGTTTTGATAAGGTCGGCAGTAACAGGGTGTTCCAAGCTCAGGCTCCCTGGCACTGCTCAGATGCCCAAGAGTATCTCCAGAACAGCAATCCCAGCTCTCTGGGATCAGCTCATCCCTGGAATTTCTTAAGCCAAAGGTGGCACAGGTGTTGAACAGCCTCTGCTGGACTTTTTTTATGAGTTTACACAATTCCTTTCTGAACACGAATAAAACATGAACATTTTTCAATACTCCGGAGATTTTCTGTGGGTTTGATTTGAACCCATTCCTATTTTGATGTGCTGATCCCGTCCTTTACTGGGAAAAGCAGGAAACTAGCCCCAGAGGAGGCCGCTAAGGTGATTAGAAGGATGGAGCACCTCTTCCATGTGGAAAGGCTGAGAGAATTGGGATTGTTCAGCCTGGGGAAGCGACAGGGTGACCAGATTGTGGCCTTGCAGTGCCTGAAGGAGGTACAAGAAAGATGGAGAGAGACTATTTCCAAAGGCTTGGAGGGACAGGACAAGAGGAAATGGCTTCCCACTGCCAGAGGGCAGGGTTAGATGGGATACTGGGAAGGAATTCCTCCCTGTGAGGGTGGGCAGGCCCTGGCACAGGTTGGGCAGAGCAGCTGTGGCTGCCCCATGCCTGGAAGTGTCCAAGGCCAGGTTGGACGGGGCTTGGAGCAACCTGGGCTAGTGGAAGGTGTCCCTGCCCATGGCAGGGGATGAAACCTGGTTGGATTTTTAAGGTTCCTTCCAACCCAGGCCATTGTAGGGATTCTATTCCTTTCTGTCCCACTCAGGTCCATGTACCCACTGCCTTTTTCTAAGGCAAAGGCTGCTCTTTGCACAGATTCCATCTGAGCCAGTCCCCAAAAAGCAGGGTTCTGGGGACAGAAACTAACCCAAATTCCTCCCCAGCAACCACAAAGGCAGCCACTTCTTTCTTCCCTTATGGATTTATCTTCTCCAAGTGCTTTTTCTCTACCTTGATCTGCTACTGACCCTGAAAGACTTTTCTGTCTGATACGCTCGGAAAATGAATAAACAGGATTTTATGCTTTTGCAAGTTGCT
Source organism: Sclerurus mexicanus (assembly GCA_013396755.1). Lineage (NCBI taxonomy): Eukaryota > Metazoa > Chordata > Aves > Passeriformes > Furnariidae > Sclerurus > Sclerurus mexicanus. Next base: position 110,410 of record VWZF01007013.1, on the reverse strand, counting down.
CCTCAAGCTGTCTTACTGCTCCTGTCTTACGGGGGTTTTACTTTCAGCCTGGCAGGATTTACATTCTTTTCTTGCCCCACTTTCCTCATTCAGACAACTTCAACTTCTTGGAAGACGTCTTCTTAGCTCTAACATTCTCTTTCACCTCCCGGCTCAAGCACAGCAGCTTTCTCCTTTCTACAAGCCCGATATCCTGTTTGCTCTAAGCTTCCTACTTGTCTCCCTGCTTGTTTCCCTGCTTGCAAGAGACAAGAGACATTTTCCACTGTCAGCTGTCCAGTTTCTTTTCAAACAAGATTCTAAACCTGCCACGGTTTTCTCCCTTTCATGGAATAAGACGCTCCGGGAGCGAGCTCTTGCCTCCTGTTACTGCACGATGGCAAACGTAAGCACATCATCCCTGTTTCCTCACATTTCTCTAGCAGGAAGGTTCTGACAGGCCAAACACCTTCCCAAAACCCTGGGGTGAGAAGCAGCAGCCCTGGGAGGACAACAGCTGGAGGGGGAAGCACCTTGGATGAGGCTGATGGGCACAAGGGATGACTCCAGTCTCTTTCCTCTCTGCTGCTCTTGCTGACTCAGGGTTTTGAAGGTTCTAACATCTCTGGGTCACAACTGCTCTGCCACCCTCTGCCTGTAGCAAAATCCTGCCCCAGAATCCCTTCTCTCTCCCAGTCTAGAGCTCTTTCAAACTGCCTACTCCTCCATGCTCTACACAGAGGAACCTGCATTTCAGAAAGGAACACGGGAAGTGGAGGCAGCTCCTCCAAAACCAGGAACCACCAAATGGGCCAGAACTCCTCAGTCCGGTACAAAGGGAAGTGTTGACTGTTTGCCCCACAGGGATGCTTTCCTATTCCACGTTTCCCACAGGATAAACCCCTCCTAGATCACTATCAGCACCCAGTTACACACTCTTACCAGTCATCAACTGAGCAAGGAATAGAAGGAAAATCTACACAGCTTAAGCTTGGCTTAAGGAGCAAAACTTGTTCTTATTAAGTCTTTATAAATGGATGTTTGAAATGGGGTTTCTATCCCCAAAACGTGCTTGCCAAGGAAGCTGGCAGAGGATTCCATGGAATCATCTCAAGAGGACTTTCAAAGCTCCAGTGCCTGGGGTGACCCACTGCAATGTGATCCACAGGCACATTCCCAGCTCACCTCACCAAGGGATGGAAGTCATCTAAAGCCTCAATCCCAGGGGAAAGGGTGGCCTAGGAGGGACCCCAGGCAGCTGCAGGCCAGTGCTGGGCCGAGCTGTGGCTCAGGGCACACACCCAGCCCTTGCCCCTGGCACTGGCAGCACCCAGAGTCGTAAACTCTCACTGCCAGGGCGGATCCCTCACCTCAGCTGCCGGCAGTGTCTGGGAATGCTTTCCCTGGAGTCTCACAAGCTGGGAAAATGCACCCATGAGAAAGCACCTCCTTCAGAGCAGTGTGGGCAGTGGGGTGAGGGAGGGGATTCTCCCCCTTGGGGAGACCCCACCTGCAGAGCTGCCCCAGCCCTGGGGTCCCCAACAGAACAAGGGTGTGGAGCTGCTGGAGCTGAGTCTGAGGAGACAACAGAGATGCTCCAAGGGCTGGAGTCCCCCTGTGCTGGAGCCAGGCTGGGAGAGCTGGGGGTGTCCACCTGGAGAAGAGAAGGCTCTGGGGAGACCTTAGAGCCCTTTCCAAAGGGGCTCTAAGGAAAGCTGGAGAGGGATTTGGATAAAGGCCTGGAGGGACAGGACACGAGGCAATGCTTCCCACTGCCAGAGGGCAGGGTTAGATGGGATATGGGGTAGGAATTCCTGGCTTTGAGGGTGGGCAGGCCCTGGCACAGGTTGAATCCCAGAGAAGCTGTGGCTGCCCCATCCCTGGAAGTGTCCAAGGCCAGGTTGGACAGGACTTGGAGCAACCTGGGCTAGTGGAAGGTGTCCCTGCCCATGGCATGGGGTGGAATAAGATGGGCTTTGAGATCCCTTCCAACCCAAACCATTCTGGAATTCCATGACTCAGAGCTACAACCGTGAGCGCTGCCCTTCCCACTTTTCCAACCGCGATCCCGGCATTGCTAATTACTAACGCCCCAGAACTGGCCTGCAGGACGTGGCTCACCCAACCCAACCCAAGCCCGTCCTTGAAGCATTTTCATGGAACCACATCAAAGAGCCCTTCGGTGCGCGTGGCTGAGCTCAGGCACTGCACGGGCACGGCACTCACTTGGTCAGAGCCGCCTCCTTCACCATGCGCTGCCACGCCTGCACCTTGTGCTCCCGCTGGCTCAGCACCTCCTGGTACTCCTGAGGGAGCCCCCCCGGCGTCTCCGTGGTGTCTCCTTCCATCTCAAAGGGCACCACGAAGGTGTAGAAGTCCGAGGGGGGCAGGAGGCGGAACACGCTCGTGTCCCCACTGTCCTTGCACACCAGCATGGGGCTGTCCCAGTAGTTGGGCAGAGTGGCCAAGCCCACCTGGGCCATGTGGTCCTCCAGCATGGGATAATGGGTGTGGAAAGGGGCGAAGCTGACGGCCTGGTTCCCTGAGAGGATGAGGGGCTGGGTGGGTGTGAGAGTGTAGAAAGTGCAGCCGGTGGTGGAGGAAAGGGACAAGCGATGGCAAACCACCATGACCTTGATGTTGTCACAGCTCTGCACGTGCACCAACGTCTCCACGGGGCCCAGGACAAACGTGCTGTTCCGGCACTTCTCGATGGTCACGGACCTGCCAAAAAATCACAGAACAGGCAGGGTTGGAAGGCACCTCTGGAGCAGGTGGCACAGGAACCACGTGGGTTTGGGATGTCTCCAGACATGGAAACTCCATGCCCTCCCTGGCCAGCTGTTCCAGTGCTCTGCCATCCTCAAGGGAAGGAAGTTCTTTTTCATGTTGAGGTGGAACTTCTTGTGGTTCAGTTTATGGCCACTGTTACTCATCCTCTCGCTGGGCACCACTGGGAAGAGTGTGGCACCATCCTGACACCTGCCTTAGAGATATTTGTATGGATTGATAGGATCCATCCTCAGATGAGATATTTGTATGGATCAATGGAAGATGTGTACGGATTGATGAGATCCCCTCTCAGACTCCTCCAAGCTAAACAGGCCCAGGTCCCTCAGTCTCTCCTCATCACAGAGATGCTCCAGTCCCTTCATCATTTTTGTGGCCTCCACTGGACCCTCTCCTTGTCTTTCTTGTCCTGAGGAGCCCAGAGCTGGACCCAACCCTGCAGATGTGCCTGCCAGGGCTGGGCAGAGGGGCAGGATCCCCTCCCTGACCTGCTGGCAAAGTTCTTCCTGATGCACCCCAGGATCCCATAGGTCCTCCTGGCCTGGCCAACCAAGACGCATTCCAGGAGAACCAAAACTCACCGGAGAGGGGACAGGAGATAGATGAAGGACTCGTTGCAGCGATGGATTCTCACATGAGCCCCCACTAAGGTGTCTGAGCTCTTGGCCAGGGTCTGCTTGTACACCTGGCTCATGATCACCATGGGGGACACCTCGGGCACCACGCGGGCACTGCAGGCAATCTTGGCTCTCCTGGTTGTTCCTTCCACTGCAAAACAAAGTTCACCAAAATTCACATTCAGGAAAATAATCAGTCCCAAACTTCAAAGACTGTACCAAGGATGGTACTTCCAACACCACCCACACCACCCCCGGTCCCTGCTGAGCAGGTCAGCAGCACATGGCACTGAGAAACTCCCAAAAGCGGGAGACATGGAAAGATCCAAGTCACTTCAAGATTACTTAGGAGCAGCCAAAGCCAGCCCTAAGCGAGGCATCTCCACTTCCAGGAGTCTGTTCCCGACCACAAGACTCGGCCTGGCAGGAAGATCCTGAGGGCAGGTTTAAGCAGGAACTGTGGGTTTTAAAACAGTGAAATGCTGCCTCTAGAGCTCAACCCTCGAGCTCTTCCCTGTGCTTCCTAATCCACTGCTCCTCCTGGGATCCTGCAGCCAGGGGGACAAAACACTGAGCCAACTTCTTTTTCCCACGGTGGCTCCAGCGCTGTGTCCCTGCAGGAGAGGGGCTGGATGGGAAAGCAGGGAACCCAGCCCAGGTCCCAGCCCACTGGCAGATCCCTGGGCAGCAGGAGGAGCCCAGTTCCTCTTTCGAGGGGTTTTCCACATTTCTGTTTCATTTATGTATTTCTACACTTATTTCTATAGTTCTCAATTTTTAAGCTTCTATTTCCCTATTGCTATTTCTGTACATTTCTTTATTTCGACATTCAAATTTTCCCATTTCCCCCAAGTTTCTATTTTCCCACTTTCCCCACAAACATCCCCACATTCCCATTTCCCCACACATCGTTCCCCCACATACTCCCCCATTCCCCCACACATTCCCATTTCCCCACATGTTCCTCCATTCCCCCCCACACACTCCCCCGTTCCCCCCCACACTGCCCCATTCCCGTTCCCCC
>VWZF01007013.1:83035-105684 GCA_013396755.1 Sclerurus mexicanus | reverse complement strand
CATTCATTCCCGTTTCCCCACACACTCCCCCATTCATTTCCATTCCCCCACACACTCCCCCATTCATTTCCATCTCCCCACACACTCCCCCACTCCCCAGTGTTCCTCGGGTACCCACCCTGCTGTGCCCAGGCCAGTTTCCTGCCGGCCCTGAGGCAGGCGGACATTCCCAAGGGGTTGGCCGTGAGGCAGGAGCGGATCCAGCTCTCCAGGCGGGGCAGGGAGAAGGCTCTGGCCTCCCTGGAGAAGCCGTTGTGGGGGTGGCAGGGCGGCCACAGGGCCAGCTCGTGCAGCGGCCGCACCGCCCGGGCACTGCCCACGCAGCCCTCGAGCAGGAGGCTGAGGGCACCCAGGGCCTCCAGGGACACCAGGCTGCTGGGAACGCAGTGGGATGAGGCCGAGAGCTGCTCGGGCTCCAGCAGCAGCTCCAGCATGTCCAGCAGGTGGCTCTGCACGAAGGCTCGGTGCTCCTGGTCGTTCCAGTTCTGGAGGGGGCAGGAAAACACAGGCAGCAGGTGAGTGCTCCGAGCTGGGAAGCTCCACGGGCATTATGTACGGGATACTGGCTTGGAATTCCTCCAGAAGAGGGACAACACGTCAAACACGGTGCTCGTTCCTGCTGCTCTGCTCTTCCGAAGTGCAACAAGTCACCACGCCCCAAAAATTAAAAAACCCCAACATTTTATTCTAAGTCAAGTTGCGAATATTTAATTCCAGAGAGCAGCAAAGGGCCCTCCTCCAATCCCACCCAAATCCAGGCAGCTGCTGCCAGCATTGGAAGGGAGGGAACAAATCAACAGGTGACAGGCAAGGTCTTGGAGCTGCTCCATTGGAAAATCCCAGCTGTGCCAGGATTCCAGGATAAAAGTGCCACCTTCCAGGGTAAAAAGCTAAGGGTCATTTCTCCAATAAACGAAAGGGCCTCTCAAAGAACCATCAGTTCAAATCCTAAAGGACTTCAGCCCAGGAAAAAGCAGGAGACTGGAATTCTGGCACCAGCTTTGCTGAAGGAACACACGGCTGTGATCACACCTTGTCCTCACCATCAGTTTTCCATGGATAAAGCTGCCCAGCTCCTCTTTTGAATGATTCCAGCTTGTCCCAGCTACATCCCCCCAGCTCCTCACAGCAGCACATGGAGGCCAGAATTCCAGAGGCTGCCAACTGTAACTCGCTCTCACTCACAGAGCTGCCCACAGGGCACATCCAACTGACTCCTTCCTAAACATTTGGGAGTGTTTTAAAAGGAAACAGCATTTCCACGTGGTTGACCTCCAGATGAACAACCAACTCCCCTCCCTGAAACACAACTTGAGGTCAGGGAGCACCCTGGGATCCAGTATTTCTCCTGGATCACAGGAAAAAGACTATGAACACGAGCAAAGTTTCCTGCTTGAATAATAGAAAAGGCAAAGGGGCTGTTGCTTCTTATAAGGAGAATTTCCAGGGCTCAGAGGGAATGTTCAGCTGTCCTTGCACTCCAGGGAAAACCCCCAAAAAGCTTTTTATACCCTGCGGAGGACACACCAAGTGCTTCCTTTACCACGGAACGGGAAATCTGCACCGGGACCCTTTGGCACAGCTCAAACCCTCCCAGGAACAACCCAGAGGGGGGTTCCCCCCGGGAAGAGCCCCCCGGAGGATCCCAGAGGCACAAGTACCTTATTCCCGCTGGATTTCCCGGGCAGGCGGGTGGCTCCGGCCCTGGGGCTGGGCCACTCGTCCCCGAGCAGGGACGTGCGCAGGGACACCTTGTGGAGCTGCTGCACGAACAGGAACAGCAGGAACTGCAGCGTGTCCACGGAGAGCTGGAGAGAGGGAGAGAGGGGCTCAGGCCGGGCTGGGCTCTGCCCCCACCTTAGGCCGGCTCTGGGTTCTCCCCCCTGCCTTAGGCCGGCTCCGGGCTCTCCCCCCTGCCTTAGGCCGGCTCCGGGCTCTCCCCCCTGCCTTAGGCCGGCTCCGGGCTCTCCCCCCTGCCTTAGGCCGGCTCCGGGCTCTCCCCCCTGCCTTAGGCCGGCTCCGGGCTCTCCCCCCTGCCTTAGGCCGGCTCCGGGCTCTCCCCCCTGCCTTAGGCCGGCTCCGGGCTCTCCCCCCTGCCTTAGGCCGGCTCCGGGCTCTCCCCCCTGCCTTAGGCCGGCTCCGGGCTCTCCCCCCTGCCTTAGGCCGGCTCCGGGCTCTCCCCCCTGCCTTAGGCCGGCTCCGGGCTCTCCCCCCTGCCTTAGGCCGGCTCCGGGCTCTCCCCCCTGCCTTAGGCCGGCTCCGGGCTCTCCCCCCTGCCTTAGGCCGGCTCCGGGCTCTCCCCCCTGCCTTAGGCCGGCTCCGGGCTCTCCCCCCTGCCTTAGGCCGGCTCCGGGCTCTCCCCCCTGCCTTAGGCCGGCTCCGGGCTCTCCCCCCTGCCTTAGGCCGGCTCCGGGCTCTCCCCCCTGCCTTAGGCCGGCTCCGGGCTCTCCCCCCTGCCTTAGGCCGGCTCCGGGCTCTCCCCCCTGCCTTAGGCCGGCTCCGGGCTCTCCCCCCTGCCTTAGGCCGGCTCCGGGCTCTCCCCCCTGCCTTAGGCCGGCTCCGGGCTCTCCCCCCTGCCTTAGGCCGGCTCCGGGCTCTCCCCCCTGCCTTAGGCCGGCTCCGGGCTCTCCCCCCTGCCTTAGGCCGGCTCCGGGCTCTCCCCCCTGCCTTAGGCCGGCTCCGGGCTCTCCCCCCTGCCTTAGGCCGGCTCCGGGCTCTCCCCCCTGCCTTAGGCCGGCTCCGGGCTCTCCCCCCTGCCTTAGGCCGGCTCCGGGCTCTCCCCCCTGCCTTAGGCCGGCTCCGGGCTCTCCCCCCTGCCTTAGGCCGGCTCCGGGCTCTCCCCCCTGCCTTAGGCCGGCTCCGGGCTCTCCCCCCTGCCTTAGGCCGGCTCCGGGCTCTCCCCCCTGCCTTAGGCCGGCTCCGGGCTCTCCCCCCTGCCTTAGGCCGGCTCCGGGCTCTCCCCCCTGCCTTAGGCCGGCTCCGGGCTCTCCCCCCTGCCTTAGGCCGGCTCCGGGCTCTCCCCCCTGCCTTAGGCCGGCTCCGGGCTCTCCCCCCTGCCTTAGGCCGGCTCCGGGCTCTCCCCCCTGCCTTAGGCCGGCTCCGGGCTCTCCCCCCTGCCTTAGGCCGGCTCCGGGCTCTCCCCCCTGCCTTAGGCCGGCTCCGGGCTCTCCCCCCTGCCTTAGGCCGGCTCCGGGCTCTCCCCCCTGCCTTAGGCCGGCTCCGGGCTCTCCCCCCTGCCTTAGGCCGGCTCCGGGCTCTCCCCCCTGCCTNTCCCATTCCTTTCACCCCATCCCCTCATCCCATTCCTTCATCCCATACCCCTTTTCCCCATCCTGCTTTCCCCATTCCTTTTTCCCCATCCTTATTCCTCTTTCCCCATTCCTCTAATCCCATTCCTCTCACCCCTTTCTCCCCATCCCCTTGTCCCTTTCCCCTCTCCCTTGTCCCCCTGCAGGAGGGATTTCTACAAGATCCTGGGGGTGTCCCGCGGTGCTTCCATCAAGGACATCAAGAAGGCCTATCGGAAGCTGGCGCTGCAGCTCCACCCCGACAGGAACCCGGACGACCCCCGAGCGCAGGAGAAGTTCCAGGACCTCGGCGCCGCCTACGAGGTGAGACCTGGAGCCGGGAGTGCCGTCCTGCAGTTCAGGGGGGTGAGAAAGGGATTGAAAGGCTCTCCCATAAGGTGCAGGTGCAGTCCATCTTCCCCGTTCCCATGGCAGGCTCCATCCCCTCCCTGTCAGTGTGTTGAATTCTGTCCTAGTCCTTTTGTTGCTGTGGGATCACAGACTGGTTTTTGGGTTGGGAAGGACCTTAAGGATCATCTCGTTCCGAGCCCTGCTATGGACAGGGACCTTCCACAGTTGTATTGAATCCCCTCCCTTCCTTCCCCTCCTCCCCATCAAATCCCATCCTCCCCCTGTTAATATATTGAATTTTCTATCCTACACATTTTATTAGCATGGAATCACAGAATGCTTTGGGTTGGAAGGGACCTCAAGGATCATCTCATTCCAACCCTCTGCCATGGACAGGGACCTCCCACAATTATATCAAAATCCTGCCTTTCCTTCCTCTCCTCCCCATCAATTTCCATCCTCCCCCTGTAACTACATGGAATTCCGTCCTTCCCCCATTACCACATGGGATTTCAGACACTCTCCCAAGGAAACCCAAAGGAGCAGAGGCTGCTCCAAGGGCTCCTCCTGCCAGGGGACAATCCAACACCTCGGCTCTCTCAGCCAGCACAAAGCCAAGGCATCAAGCTGAAGTTCCTTGGGATTTATTACCAGGTCCTTGAGGGAGAAAAGGAGGAGCAGCAGCCCCAGGTGCTGCACAGGGACAGGTCTGTGTGTGTAGGGCCTAGCTGAGATTAGTCTGAGCTGATGGGAGATCAGAGGCTTGGCTTTTAGGGGAAATTCACTGGGAAAAATAACTGGGGGTCGCATATGCAGGAGGATTCCTGCTGTTTCCATGATAATATCGTGGCATGCAGAGGATCCCTGACCTTCTAGCACAGTGCCTGAAATAAATCACAGATAGATTATTTCATTGCCCAGAGGTTTGAAGTCAAAGCCTTACTTTTCCTGGCTGTAATTCCAGACAATGGAATTTGGGCAGGCTGATACAGGATCTGTTTCTTCCATGTTTTCTGTCCTTTTTGCCCTCCCTCTCTCCCCGCTGGATTCCAGCTGCTCCTGTTGTTCCCTGTGGAGCAGGGAGACCCTGAGGAAGATGGTTTTGCAAAATTCCATGAGCAAAAATTCCTAGCAGTGTTTCCACTCATCCCCAGTGTGGCTGGGGGGCAGGTTGGCATCCTCCAGGAGGAATCCAGCTGCTGAGAAAAGGGTTTGTGTCCTGGCTCCTGCTTCCATCCCTGGTGTTCCCCTGCTCCTCAGATATCCAAATATAAAGCAAATGAGGAAGTGAGAGAACCAGCTGAAATTTAATTCTTTGTGTTCAGAAGGAAAACTCTTCGTTTTAGTTTTGTCTCAGAGCAGGGACCTCTTAGTTCAGACTTAAACTGGCTGAACTATCACAGGCAACCAGTGACTATAAAGAATTCTTCTGTGGAAAAAAGCATTTCCCTGTCATTTGCAGCACCTGGTGTGGAGTTTGGTGTCCTTCCTGAGAGCTGGGATCTCGTCACATTTGATGGCACTTTAGGCATGGAGAGGATTTTTCTGCCTCTTCCCTAAGTCCCAGTTTAATTAAATCTTTGCCAGCAGTTGAGATTATTCTTTCTATTAAAAAAAGAAAAACCTAGGGAGAAGAAGGTTGTGAAATCAAATCAGAAATCCAATATTGATGTGTGTGGGTTTAAAAACAGGTTTGGGAGAAGGTTTTGATGCCCTGCAAGGTCTTTGTCCCCTCCTTTAGCCAGGACAGCTTGGAAATGCTTCTGCTAAATCAGCTGTGAGATGCAGAGGGTTGGTTTGAGGGCTTGGGGCAAAACAGAGCCAGGATTGTGTGTCCCTTATAACCTAAACCAGGATTTTCCTCCCCATGAGGCCTCTGTTGGCAGCACCACTGGCAAGGGTTTGGGTAGGTGATTATAGCAAAACTTTCCCAAAAAATTATGGGGAATGTAGGTTAATGAAACTACTCAGTCCCTTCATTTTAACAGCCTCGATGATTCCAGCCCAGAGCTGCCTGGTCTGGATAGAACTGTTTCAGTTGGGAAGGAGACTCATCCCATGAGGGGGAGCTGAGACTCTTCTACGTATGGTCATGAGTCTCAGGATGGGTTTGGGAGAAGTTTCCATGGGAATCTCAAGGGATAAAAGGAGAATTGAACTCCCACCTACTGGGTGAAACTAGTGAAGCCACCACTGTTTTCCCTGTTGCTGGCATTTGTCATTGGTTATAATTGCACAGAATTCCAGAATGCTTTGGATTGGGAAGGACCTCAAAGCCCATCCAGCCCCACCCCCTGTCATGGGCAAGGTCACCTGCTGCTAGCCCAGGTTGTTCCAAGTCCTGTCCAGCCTGGCCTTGGACACTTCCAGGGATGGAGCTTCTCTGGACACCCCAAATTTCAGGCTGGTTTTCATCGTTTAGTCAGTCCTCCTCCTGTTCCCGCTCTTCTCCAGCCCTCTGGAAGCTCAGCTGGCAACTGTGACCTTCCCAAATGTGATCAACAGGGGAGGAGGGGGAAGGAAGACTAAATGTGACCAGAGACTTGTGGAGAGAGCAAAACTTCAGAATTAAAACTGATGCTTTACAGCCTGAAAAGCCCTGACTGAGCCACAGGGGTGGTGGTATATGATCATTTTTTTCAGTGTGACCATGGAGGATTTGAGTTACTCCTTCTGATTCTATTTGGATATTTAAGATAAGCTCAGTGTTTATATTTTCCATGTGTTTTTAATGAATTGGCTGTAACTTTTTATGGGTTGAAGTGGTAAATGTTTAACTTTTCTAAACCAGCACAGCAAGCAAGGTCTAGAGAAGGTTTCTGTCACATAAAGCCTGGCTGGTTGTCCCCAGCGCAGGGGCCTGGTGGCCTTCAGAGCCTGGTTAAGCAAGTCCCCTGAGCTGCAGGTGATGCTTTTCCTGCTTCCCTCCCTTTCCCAGGTGCTGTCAGACGAGGAGAAGAGGAAGCAGTACGATGCCTACGGCGAGGAGGGACTGAAGGATGGGCACCAGAGCTCCCACGGAGACATCTTCTCCCAGTAAGGAGGTTTCAGCTGCTGCTCGGATTTTCTGGTGCTCAGCCACCCTCTGACATGGTTTTCACCCAGTCCAGAGTCACTGATGTGCAGTGAGAGTTGAGAATGGGAAGAAATACATTTCCAGTGGGTATCCCACGTGAAAGTCCCAGTTTGGTTGTGCACCACTCCCTGTGACAAGAGCAATAAGCAGAAACCAGTGGTGACTGCCCACATGGACACCCATGGCCCCTGTGGGTGATTTTCCAGGTGCAGCACCTGCATTAAACCTGTGGGAACTTTCCCAAGTTCCCTGTGTAGAATTTGGAGCATTAAAATCCAAAGGCACCTGCACCTGATTTTCCGCCCCTTTGGATCAGCCAGGAATAAACGTCCCAAAACAATTCCTGAAGCTGCTGATCTCATGATCCTCAGGGTGAGAACTCACACTGCCTGTGGGGGACAACATACAGGTTTTCTAGGAAGTTTTCCTCGTCCCTGTTGTCCTCAAACTACGGAGAACCAGCCTGCTGGCAGTGAGCTGCGGGGCTACTCAGAGTTTACACCTTGTGGCAGCTGGGCAGAACAGAGGGGACTTCCCTGGGTCAATGGTCACATTTTGAGGTGTTCCTGCTCCAAAACCTGTTTCCTTTAATACACAGGACTTTTGCAAAGTCACTGCTTTGTTTGAAGGCTTTCCCCGGTGTCCTGGAGGAGCAAAAAGAGGTTCCTGGATTTCCCCTGGAGCTTTAGGCCAGTGAGGACACCATTCTTTAGGCGGATTGAAGCATTTGCCCAGAATCCCTTCCTGAACTAATCAATGTGCTTTACTCCAGCTTCTTTGGAGACTTTGGATTCATGTTTGGAGGGAACCCTCGGCAGCAGGACAGGAACATTCCCCGAGGCAGCGACATCATCGTGGACCTGGAGGTCACACTGGAGGAGGTGTATTCAGGGAACTTCGTAGAAGTAAGTTCACTTGTGCAGAGTGTTCCCAGGTCTGAGGTGCCTGACCAGAGCTCAGAATGTCTTACCCCAAAAAGTAGAGCTCAAATAGATGCTCCTTTGCTCAGTGGCTGCCAGTGGAGGATGTTGTGGTGCTCTTTGCTGTAGTTTACTGAAGAAACCACATATTTATCCACCTTTGCAATTGACAAGTTCTCCATAAAGGGTTGCTTTGTGTGATAATTATTATTTATTGGCTGTCAGTCACTAGCTGAGCTTTTTTAGTGCAGCAGCCCAAATGGAAAAGGTGTAGAGTTTAGTGATATTTGAGAGCCTGTTCATAAGCTTCAAATTCCCTTTGCAATTCCTTGAAAACCACCTTGAGGATTTTTCATGGTCTCTGTATGTGACAAACTGTCACTGCAAGTTTTTGGCTTACATTAGTGGGAAAAGTATGTGAAAATGACTATTTCTTTGAAGCAAGCTCCATTTCTGGGGCTGACAGATCCCCTCTGTTCTGCGTGTTGATGTTTGCATGGATTGATGTCCTGTTGTGGGTTGTTTGGGGAACTCCAGATAGTTTCGGTGTTGTGTGGGACAAGGAAGCGTCACAACCAAAGTGTGAGGTGTTGCATCCCAGTGTTCCCTTTCCTGTGTGGAAAGGTGTGCAGGAAAAGGAAATTGTGGTGTCAGAGAGAGCTTTTCTGGTGTTTAATGTGTGATCACAAGGTGAAAACTTGGGGTGTTTTGCCGAGGCCACGTTTGGAGCTGCTCAAAAACATGTGCCAGTGGCCGTGGGCTAAAATTAGATGGTCTTTAAGGCCCCTTCCAAGCCAAACCATTCTTTGTTCAGTCTTTTTGAGAAACCCTGGCCCTTGTGAAGAGCCAGGAGTGCTGGCACCAACCTCCTGCTCTTCCCTGCAGGTTGTGAGGAACAAGCCCGTGGCCAGACAGGCGCCCGGCAAGCGGAAATGCAACTGCCGGCAGGAGATGAGGACAACCCAGCTGGGGCCCGGGCGCTTCCAGATGACTCAGGAGGTCGTTTGTGATGAGTGTCCCAACGTCAAGTGAGTTTGATGCTCTTCACTGCTCCTCAGAACCCTCAATCCCGCGATTCCCGGTAGTATTCTAGGGAGGTTTATTCCCGAACCGACCGCTAGGTGGGGGAAAGGGCCTGTATTCCCATTGAGAACTGGGGGATTTGGGAAGGTCCCTCGTGTCCCAAGGGCCACTCTTTGTTCTTACAGCAGAGCTCTGTTAGATGTAGAGCTCCCCAGTTTGCTCTTCCAGCACAGTCACACTGCAGTGGAAGTGCCACGGCTCAATCTGAATAAATACATTTGGGTAAGCACACAGCTTCCAGCTGGGAACAGCTGGACATGGAATGCCATGTTGGAGTCACACGTCCAGGTGCTGACTGTGCATTTGGGAGCTTAACTTTGCCTTCCCTACTAGCTGAGCACATAAAAAAGGCAGCACTGACCCAGGTTTAGGTGTGAGCAAGGCAAGGGTACATGTGAGCCTGGGGGAGTGTGTTCCCATTATCCCACAACACAACAGAAAGCTGGAATAGAGCTGAACCCTGAGTCCTGCCCGGCTCTTCCCTTTTCAGGCTTGTGAACGAGGAGCGGACGCTGGAGGTGGAGATCGAGCCCGGGGTGAGGGATGGCATGGAGTATCCCTTCATTGGGGAAGGTATGTGTGTGCTCAGCTCTGGCCTGCTCCTGTGCCACGATGGAAGGCTGTTCTCCCTACCACTGGCAGTGTCCAGGCCCCACTCTGTTGAAAGCTTGAAGTGCTGTGTCCTCTGCATGTGCTGAAATCCATCCCTTCCCTGAGCGTGGGGACTTGTACTAAACCAGCACTGGATCTGCTGTTTCAGGTGACACTTGAGCAGGAGCTTCTGCTCCAGGCTTGAGTATGTGAGGGAACCCCCTCTGCCCAAGGATGTGAAGCCCTTCAGTGAGTGAAGGGCTTCAGAGAGGTGTGACCTCCCTGAGGCAACACCCCGGGAGTCCTAAGCTCTTTAAGATATGTTTAAGCAGAGTTTTATTCACCTAAAGATTAACTAGTTGGTTTTTTCCTTTAACATGTCTGTGTTTCAGAATCTTGTTTCTTTCCTTGTTCCTAACTATCCCCTTTAATTCTTTCCCCCTCACAGGTGAGCCCCACGTGGATGGGGAGCCAGGTGATTTGCGCTTCCGAATAAAAGTTCTTAAGTAAGTCCCTGGCCTAGTTAGACTCTTCCTGGTGACCATAAGGGCAGCTTGCAAAGCCATTTCCTGGCCAGTGTTGCCCACTGTAGCATGGAACATGCCCTGCAGCATGTTGGCCTGGCCCTGCACTCAGGGCTGTGCAGGGTCTTCAGCCCTGATGGTGCTGGAGTAGGTGGATTCATTAGAAGTGGAATTATCGAAGCATCTTCATTTTTTTGGCTTGAATTCACTGTGTGTGATTCACATGAAATGCCTCCCTGTTCCACAGTCTCCCTGTTGTAAGGAAATTCACTACTAAGAAAATTGTTGTGTGAGTCACACAACTTCTTGTCACACCTCAGCACTCACTGCCCTAGAAATAGAACGGGCACCGAGCAGTCCTTATCTTGCACAGGAAAATGAGGCTAAATTTGATTCATTCCTCACTTCCCCTCCTATTTGTGAATTCTCCAAACTCCCTAAGAGAAGGAAAGAAGCTAAAGGACCTGTTTCCCCTCTGGGAAAGGAGAAAAGTTCAATGTCTCTTATTTCCACAGACACCCAGTCTTTGAAAGGAGAGGAGACGACTTGTACACAAACGTGACGATCTCGCTGGTCGAGGCACTTACAGGCTTTGAGATGGATATTGCCCACCTGGATGGGCACAAGGTGAGGCCCAAGGTGCTGTGGAGCCCAAATCTACCTGCAGGTCTCCTGTGCTTGCTCAGGGTCTGGTTATGTCCAGTATTCCCTCTGCTAGAGCCTTCCAGACCAGTTCTCAAGGAGCCAAAAGAAGCTCTCGAGTGTGTGGGTGTCGCTTCCAGCCTGTCCCAGCAGTGGGTGGTGTTAGTTCTGGCACAGTAAAACTGCCTGGACTCATTGATTCCACAAGTTTTGGCAAGGGATCAATATCAGCTGGAGCTTTCCAGTGGGTTGGAAACGGCTGTGGAGTATCGGGGTGCACACACACAACATGGACTACCCAGGAAAGTGGTGGAGTCCCTGGAGGTGTCCAAGGAATGACTGGACGTGGCACTAGTGCTCTGGGCTGGGGGACAAGGTGGGGATCAGTCACAGGGTGGACTCGATGACCTTGGAGGTCTTTTCCAACCTCAAAGGATTCTGGGATTCTGATTCTGCAACACCGATGACGTTCTAAAATTCCTTTTGCCTCCAGGTTCACGTTGCTCGCGATAAAATCACAAAACCCGGCGCCAAACTGTGGAAGAAGGGAGAAGGTCTTCCAAACTTTGATAACAACAACATCAAAGGCTCCCTAATAATAACCTTTGATGTGGAATTCCCCAAGGAGCAGCTGACACCGGAGCAGCGGGAAGGTGCGTGTTCAGAGCCCACCAAAGCTGATAAGGACTTGGCACGGCTGATCCAGGGGCTGGAGGGCTCAGGAGGGGCTCTCCTGTCCCTGTGGCCCTTGTACAACATACCACAGTTGGCTGGTGCCCTGTGATGATCTCCCATTTCCCTTGGAAGCAAGGAAGTCTGGCTGCTGCAGCCGGAGGGAGCCAGATGAGGTTGGGATGTGCTGCTGCTGCTGCTGCTGCTGGAATGTAGCACTTGGCAAGTTTGCAGGTGCTTTGTTTTGGAGCTGGCCATCTGGGTGGGCTTAGCCTCTATCTGCCTTGCCTCTGCTGGGCTGGAATCACAGAAGGGTTTTCCAGACCCTGCTCTTACTTTCTTGGAGGCAGGACTTGTGGAAATCCCTCTGCTGTCAAGGGTAAGGGTAAGGAACGTCACGCTGTGTCAGGAGAAGGGTTGTTCCTCCCCACCCCTCCTTCTGCCCCGCTCCCTCTAGGAGAGATCTGCTGCTCAGCTTCAGTGCTCCAAAGGGAACTTGATGAAGCATGTAGAAATCCTACAGTTGACAGGATTCCCTATACTCCTAGCTGGGAATTCTTTGCTCCAGCAGCCTCTGTGGTCAGTTCTGCTGCTCTGCATCAGAGCAGGTATCAAGGGCCTTGTCCTCTGCCACGGGTCCCTGGCATGTACCAGTGCAGCTCCTCAGGAAATCCCCATCCCCAGAACTTCTTCCAGGGCTTCTTCTGAAGGTGTTTTTCCAGTGGCTTTCCTGAACTCCTCAAGTTTACTAAGGGAAGCCAAGCCCTGAGTGGGCTCTTCCCAGCCCTGTGGCGTTTGCTTCTGCCTTGGCCACACTGTGCCAGCTGCCACGGGCAGCCCAGTTGGTGGCTGCAGCTCCAGATGTTCTGTGGCTCTTCCTGCAGCTGTTTGGGCTGGGAGGGCTGTGCCCCTGGGCTGTGCTTTGGTTCATCCTGGTTTGGTTTTACCCATGTGTTTTCCCACCTGCTCCAAGTGTCATGGAGGGCACAGTGGCCGTGTCAAGTCTCATTCCAGGCTCTGCTGCCCTTCTAGAAGCTTCATCAGGCAGCAGCACCTCTGAAACACATGAGAGGTTATTCCAGCTGTTGCTCTTGGCACTTTGGAAGACTCTGGGCAAGGAGCAGTGACAGAAGCCTCCGTGCTTTTGACATTTGCTCCCACACCTTTACGGATATCCGGGAGCAGGGAGATGATAGCGCTGCCATGACTGTGCTCCTAAAGCAATTCCACTTTTCCCAGGGGAAAGTGACTGGGTAGGCAGTCAGATGCCTTCCTGTGTGCTGGATATCTCCAAACATCCAGTGACTGAAGGAGTTTTATGAGGGAATAGGTCAATTCCTGTTGTGTGGCAGTGGTTCAGTGTACACATTCAAAGGAAAACTGGGCTTCAGAGTTCAGAACATTCCTTTTCTCCTTATTGTTGGCTCTGGTCCTAATTTCTTATCTCCTAACCACATGTCCAGCTCTTGGGGCTGTCAGAAGATACTCTGGCTCCAAGAGCTTTGGAATAAGAGAAATAATCCTTTCTTTCCTGCCAATAGGAATGGAACAGAGCCGACTCTCTCTCTTTTGTAACCTGTGACTCCTTGCTGATATCAACAAAATTTCAAAGTAAAAGTTGACTTCAGGCTGCAGTAAAAAATGCCTAAAGTGCAGTAGCACCAAATGTCAGGATTCCTGGTTGGAATTTCTGATCAGACCTCGGGTATGTGTTGAAACACCCTGTGCACTACAGAGGGTGGCAGGAAATAAGGTGCAGGAATGGTGCTAATCCCGCTTTTTTCGGTGTTCCTGGAGCACACCTTTCTCCAGCTATGCCCTTCCTTTCTAAGAACCACACATCCAGCAGCCACATTCTCTTTTCCACCAGCCAGGAAGTGACTTGGAGCCTCCTTTGGATGTGGAGGGGAAGTGAACTTGTCTTGCACTCCCCTGTCCCTAATGATGAGCGGCTCCTGAACAGGGGTTTGCTTTGTCCTGCTGCTTCTGGAAAGAGTTCAGGAGTCTCTGCCTGTCAGCATGAATAGTTCTTACCTGGCAGAGAGCCCTCCTGATTCCAGTTACTACTTCCAAATTTTCCAGTATTTTAGCAGGGCTACTGTGACACTTGTACATCAGATCACTGATTTTAAAGGATAGTGGAATGTGTAGCCCAAAAGATTTAAGGATAGACAGGACAAGGTTTGCAGGGAGACAAACTGTCTTTAAGCAGGATTTCCTGAAGGATTTCCATGCCTGAAAGGTTGGAATTTTCTTCTGTACAAGTAAATTGGTTGGTTTAATTACTGATGTCCACCCTGCCCCTCCCCTGTCCCACCTGAGGCCATTCCCTCTCCTCCTGTCACTGTTCCCTGGGAGCAGAGCCCGACCCCCCCGGCTCCCCCTTCCTGGCAGGGACTTACAGAGCCACAAGGTCCCCCCTGAGCCTCCTTTTCTCCAGGCTGATCCCCCCCAGCTCCCTGAGCTGCTCCTGCTGCTCCTGCCCCTTCCCCAGCTCCGTTCCCTTCCCTGCACACGCTCCAGCCCCTTTGGTGAAGGTTATCTGGCAGTGACTCCCGGTGTGGGGAGTTTCCCCCTGGTTTGGGTCCTGGCAGCCCCTCCTCAGGCTCAGTGGGTTTTGATGCTGGTCTGAGCTATTCCCTGAGGGGTCCCAAGGGCACTGAGTGACCAGGCTGACTTAATCAAAGGGGACACCCTCCTTAATCCCTGGAAAAACAGTGTGACACATCCATTCTTCCCACTCTGCTTCCTCTGCTCTGGGTGGACTTGGCCTTTAAGCAGCACTGGAGACCTGTCAGTCCTTCCCTGTCCTGCCAGCCCCAGGAGATGAGCTTTTATGGATTTAAGGGCTGACTCACTCCTTTAGCCTGTTCTAGTAAGAATTTGTTCCTGCCAGGTCCTGGGACTGTCAGTTCCTTGAAATGTTTAATGAATGGGATTTCAGGAGTGAGGAAGGTGTATCTGGAGAGTCATCCCAACCCGTGTGCCCTGTGCAGTCACACTGTCCTTTCCCTTGCAGGCCTCAAACAGCTGTTGAAGCAAGGACCGGTGCAGAAGGTGTACAACGGATTGCAGGGATATTGATGTGTGGAAAAATTGGACTTCCCTGGAAATGCAAAGTCAGATTTGTTTGTGGTCTTTTCTCCTGCCCGCTGTAGAATGGAAAAGGGGGAGGGGGGGGGCAACGGTTGAGGTTTAGCTGATTTTTAATTTGTAAATGATGGAAGTGCTCAGAGGTGGGGAAATACTTTTTCAGGACACAACTGGTGCTGCCTATCATGTTCCACGTCCTGGAACAACAGAGATTCCTTGAGCAGGAAAAAAATAGGTGGGGAAAGGAGTTTTAAATTCCATGCAGTTTGGAATTTCTGGTTTTTAAATATATTTTGATGTGACTTTTCTTGACCATCTCAACATATTTTCAGAGCTGCTCCTGCTTTTTACATCCTTTGTGTCCATCTCTTCCAGAATACTGTTCTTTTGGGGTGGTATTTTTTATCCCAGCCCTTCCTCTCTGAGTCTGGAGCGTGGTCTTGGTTTTTGGGGCAGGAATACTGGTCCTGTTGGGAATGGATTGGGCTGTGTTAGGCCCCACAAACGGCTGGAAAAGGAGGGAAAAGAGTCTTTTAAGGCCTCCATGGACTCTCTTTAACTACAAGGTAGTCCTGTTGTCCCAAAAGTCAACGCTTGGTTTGAAATGGGAAGTTGCTCCGTCTTATCCAAGACTCCTGGGTCATGGTGGGATGTGGGAATGGCTCCTCCTGGCTCTGGTGATCCCTCCTGGCCCCCCCTGGAACCAGCAGTTGTCTGGAAAAGCTCCCCCCTCCTGCGCTCT
This sequence comes from Sclerurus mexicanus, assembly GCA_013396755.1. Lineage (NCBI taxonomy): Eukaryota > Metazoa > Chordata > Aves > Passeriformes > Furnariidae > Sclerurus > Sclerurus mexicanus. Next base: position 90,703 of record VWZF01007013.1, on the reverse strand, counting down.
GTCCTCCGTGAGGACGGGAGAGGCACAAAATAAAGTGTGTTGGAGTTGGAATGGCAAAACCTCCCTGGTGATGTGTTTCCACAGCCCTTCCCTGGGACAGCCAGGCCTGTGCTTCCCTCTTGTAGGCAGCAAGAGAAATCCTGGAATCATTTAGGTTGGAAAAGCCCCCAGAGACCATCGAGTTCAACCCGTCCCCCAGCGCTGCCAAGGCCACCACTGACCCCATGCCCCCAGGTGCCGCATCTTTTAAATCCCCCCAGGGGTGGTGACTCCACCACTGCCCTGGACAGCCTGGCCGAATGTCTGGCCACTTTTTAGGGAAGGAATTTTCCCTCATATCCAATCTAAACCACCCCTGGAGCAACTTGAGGCCATTTCCTCTTCTCCTGTCCTTGTTATGTGGAGAAGAGCCAGATTCCCACCTGGCTCCACCCTCCTTCCAGTTCCCTCAGGACTCTTGGGGCTGTAAAGTGGGATCCTCCCAACTGCTGCCTTACACCTCATTCCCATTTTGGGGAAGTGGATGGGATCTGGTTTGCCTGCAGGGAACCGTTTGCTGGGAAGCAGCAGGTGGAGGCTCCAGGTTGTTCTCTTTTGGGTTTATTGTTTGTTTTCCTTCCCTGGGAGCTGGAAGCAGCGTGGTGAGGTGGGGACAGCCCCTGTGTCCCTGCTGCCCTTGCCACAGCCCCATCCCACGTCCCACCCAGCCCTGGGCTCCAGCGGGAGCTGACGCAGCGGAAGCAGCGGCACCAGGAAGTTTTCCTGTTGGATCCTTTGTCCATTTGCCTTGGCAGAGCACGGTGGGGCTCGGGGAGCAGCTGAGAGAAACCCGGGATGCCAAACCCTGGCTCTCGGTGCCGGTCTTCCTCAAAATCCCAAAGGATAAGCTGTTAATCCCAGCTGAGGCTGCTCCCTCTGCCCACTGATGCCCAGCCTTTTCCAGGTCCTCCAGGCGGTTCTGGTCCTGCTCCCCCTTAGTTCAAATTTCTAGGAAATCTCGGATTTCAAAGAAATTCCTTCTCATATGCCTGTGCATGGGGCTGATTCCCATTATTCCTGCCTCTTGCAACCTTGCTGCCAGTGATCACCTGTAGCAACAAACCCAAAAAGCTGGGATTTCACCCCAAAGTCCCAGATTCCCCCAGGCGAAGGTGTAACCTTCCCTACCTGCACCCCCTGCAGCAGCCAGCGGGTTTGCTTTGGGCCTGGCTCCTTGTTCCCACTGCTCTTTTCCTTTCCCTGCTAATGCCTTTCCTTCCTGTGGTTTGTTTTTATGGCATTGTGGGGCCGGACTCCTCGGGGAACGCAACAATGGCTGCAGAGCCCTGAATTGTGCAGCAGCCAGGAGGAAAACAGGAAAAAAGCCCCAAATTCCAACCAGGCAGCCCTGCTTCCTACCATCCTTTCCCTCCCGCTGTGTGGTGCGTGTGGAGCCGGCCTCCTCCTCCTTTCCCACCTCCACACAAAGCTTCCAAGGCTTCCATGCTTTTTCCCCAGCGGCAAGAGCAGTGCTTGCTCAAACAGTTCCACTGCTTTCTGGATCCTTTATCCGTAGAAATGCTTCCCAGGGGGTTTAGGTGTTCCCGTCTTGGTTGGGGACCAAACAAGGATCCGGACAGTGTGAATCTCTGAGCTGGGCATTCTGTAATGCACAGCCTGAATTTCCAGCCCCTCCTAAGCAATGCTGTTGCCAAATTGGATCAAATAAACTCTAATTTCCTGGTCCTCTTTTACCCTAAATCCCTGTAAAGGTGAGGATTGTGAGGGTTCAGATATAGGCATGTTTTTCAGTTCTTCTAGGAAAACACTTGTCCTTGAAACGTGCTCTGTGCTGCTTTGGGAAGGCCTGGCTGAAATGGGATCCTGGTTTATTCCTGAAGGAAATGGTTTTTATCACCTCCAGGGCCTCACCACAGGCTGGACTTTAGATGTCATCACCTCCATCAGCGCTGGGTTCCCACCCTTTGGATGGATCCCTCCCATCCCAGGGGAGGAGAAGGAGCAGATGGGATGAGGATTCTGTAGCAGGTTGGTGATGGGGGTGGAAACAGGGCTCAGATCCACTTTTCCATCATTCCCTTCAGCCTTATCCGTGTCTCCTTTCCCTCCACGGCCTGGCTGGCTGCACCTACAGCCACTTCCCCCATCCCAGACCAGGTGCTGAGGTTTTGGGGCTGCTCCAAGGAGCTTCAGCCCTCAGGATGGGGATCCTGAGGGCTGGGGGTTTGCTCCTGTTGGCTTCAGCCACACAGAGGTTTCCTGAATCTGGGAAGGGGGTGAAAGTATTCCCAGCCATTTTCCTAAGGGAATTTCTCTGAAAGTATAGCTCAGGCAGGCTTGGGTTCTTCTCAAGAAGAGAAATCTGGTTGTTTTTGAGTCCTCTATCTGAACCTTTCTACTCCGGAGCCAGGCAGGGAAGGAGGGAGAGGGGCTGGTGCAAGGAGAACATTGCTCTGAGGACACGTGGGAGCCTCTGGCTGGGAAGGGAAAGTGAGGCAATGAAACCTCAGTGGAATCCTCAATGTGATTCCCAGCTAGCAGCCCCCATCCCAGCTGCCCTGCCAGGGAGCAGACAGCCCCTGGGGGCAGGGCACAGGTGTGGGATGGGATGGGATGGAATAGGTGGTATCCCAGTGCCTTCATCCCAGCTGCCTCCCACAATCCCTGCTCCTGGCCAGCAGCCAGCTTTCCCCTGTTTCCTCCAGCTGACCTGGGAGCTGAGCAGGAAGGGAAGAGGGCAGAGATGGGCACCCATCCGCCCTGCCAGCAGGGACTGGCCAGCACAGCCTTTTCCTCTGCTGGGAGGTATTTCCAGGGAACTGCTTGCTTCCATGTGGGAGCAGGAGGCTGCCAGAAAGCAGATCCCAAATAGGCTCCATCCCCAAACAGCAGACCCCAAAAAAGTGGATTCCCTCAGCCCACTGCAGTCCCCGGGGTTAACAAGGGCGTCCTAAATCCAGGAATTCCGACATCTGGGCCCCCGACACTGTGACCTACAGGAATTTGGAAGGATGTGGTTTGTTTAGTCCAGAAAAGCCACAATTACACCAGTGTGGGCTCCGAGTGCGTAAGAGGTGTTTACAGGGATAATCCATTCCTCCTTCCAGATGGATCCCATCAGCTCCTTCTCTTCACCATCCCCACCCCAGCAGGCACAGGAGCCATCCCTGTGGGTTTGGGCAGCTCCTGGAGCCATCCAGCCCTTTGTCCCTGGGGCACGGAGGCTCCTGAAGGACACGGGTGGAGATGCCAACCTTGCAGAGGGAGCTGATGTCCAAGAGGGAATGGGGGGGTTGGGGGGAACCTTCCCACTCCATCCAAGTCTCCTGTGGGATGGGGGCGAAGGGAAAAGCTGGTTCCTGGCACATGGATATGGTCTCACTGGAGCAGGAATCAAGGATCAAGGCTTCAGCATCTTATCTGAGCCCTTATCGAAGGCAGCGATAGCGGAGTGATGGAAACCATGCGTGGAAAACAGAGCCTTGCGCAGTGATCCCTGTGGAAAACTGGGATGCTTCACCCCGGGGGCTGGTTAAAGCTGCCAGAGGTTTGTGTGCAGAACAAACCAGGACCCAAAAACCCCCAGGGAGAAAATGGAAAAACACCCCTTGGCTGGCGGGATCTGCTGTAATCTGGGCCGGAAGAACAGCCAAATTTGGGAAAGGATGGGCCATTCATGTGGCTGCCAATTGCCAGGGAGCTGCTCCGTGTCGGAATCATGACGGAATGGGAGCCCAGCTCCCGGTTCTGGGATGACTGGGCCACACATCCCCAGCCTGCCACAACCTTGGTGGCCCCACCATGAGGCAACTGGGGGTTTAGGGGTGAGGGAGAGAAATGTTGGGGTTACAAGTTGAGGGGTTTGGGATGAGGAACAGAAACTGTGGAGTTACAATGCGCTGTCACCAAAACCCCTCTGCTGTTGGGCACCATGTCCGTGTCGGGCACCGGTGCTGGTCACCACCAGGGATGGCATGGAAGGTTTGGGTGCACTGCCCATGGACACGGATCCAGATGAGGCTCTTTCCTGGGCTCCTGCAGTTCTGGGGGTTTCCCCCGTCCAGGTGCTGCCCCGTCCCCTTGTGGGAACTCAAGACCAGCTCCGTTCTGGAGCAATATCCCGCTGCACTGGGGGGCCCAGGAGCAGGAAAAAGGCTTGTCCAGAGCTGCTCCAAGTGGAGTCTTCCTCATGTGTCCAAAAGATGACGCATTTCAGAAGCAAAAAGCAAAACAAGACCTGCTGTTCCAGACCCCCCAGGTTTCTCCAGCCTGGCTCTGTCCTGGGGCCCCTGTCTGATGGCTCCGTCACAGCCCTGGGGATCCCACAGGATCCATGCTCTGCCACCCCAGCCAGAGCAAGGAGCTACAGCCCAGGGAAGGAGGACTGGGAATGAGAATCCCTCCGGGTCTTGGGGAACACAGTGCAACACGTGCAGGCAGCAGAGATGCTCCAAAACCCAAATGCAGCCGTTTCTCCCAGCTGGAAGGGATTTTATCCCTTCCTGTGACCTTGGGGTGCCCGTGGCAGGGACAGGCAGTGCTGGTGCCCTGGCACAGCTCCCACCAAGGGCGCGCTCCGAGGGCCGGGCGATGACGCTCACGTGCCTCAGCCCTGTTGTTTTGGATTCTCCGGCTTCTCGGAGCCTCCAAAGGGTGGGGAACACCCTGACACCCTGCCCTGGGAGCCTGGGGGAGGCGAGGGCTGGTCCAGGGTGGCCAAGGGCCAGGGTGATGAGACATGGGGTTTGGACACCTCCTTCTCCATCCCTGCTTGAGGACAACCCCTAAGGTCATCTCCCCATCCCTTCTGTCCGACATCTCATTTCCTGTCTTCCCCCATCCCACCCTTTCATGCTCACAGGGTGTTCGGAAAGGAAAGAGCTGGAAGTTAATCCAGGAAAGCTCCTCTCTTGTGCTGTCCCCTCTGTCAGTGTCCCCAGCCAGCCCTTCTTCCCCTTGGAGAGGTGGAGATGAGCTGGAGAGCTCAAAATCTTCCTTTGGGTGAAAGGGAAACGCAACCAAGAATTTATTATCAATATAACCAAAGTTTAAACAGTCAAAGGGGAGTTTATAGCTGGGATTTGGATGGTGGAAAACTGTCCTCTCACAGCTGTCTGTGCTTGGCCTCGGTGTCTCACACTGAGAGAGGGAATGAAAAACATTGGGAAAATGACTTAATTGAGTCAAACCAAAGCTGGGGGAAGGTTGAAACCAGCTCAGGAGGTGCAAACCCCTCCAGCAAAGACCAACAGCCTCTTTCCAGAGGCCTGGAAAATTCAGTGCCCAGCCCAGGGTCAGCCAGGGCTGGCACCAGCAGGCACAGCCAGTGATGGATCCGTGATGGATCCTCAGCCCCGCCGTGGGTGCTGCTGGGGGGAATGGGAGAAGCCAGAGGTGGTGTGGGAGCTGATATGTGCTTTTATTACACAAGGTGTGACATCCTCCCTCCATCCCCACGGGAACAGGGACAGATGAGGGTTTAATGCCATCCTTTTAACCATTCCTTGGCTGTTTCTCCTGCTGTTGTCCCCATCACCATCCTCTTCCCCGTTTTTCCATCCGTGCCAAGCGTGTTTCCCTGTGGAGTCTCAGTACATTGTGCCAGCCCAGCGTGGGGACCGTCCCCAGGGCAGGGACAGCTGGAGGGGTCAGTCCAGCTGGGACTGGGCAGGGAAGCCACCAGTGTCCTTTGGGAGCAAAGACTGTGGCGCCAGGGACATGAATCCCTTGTCGGGCACCAGCTTGGTCGATAGATTCACAGGGTGATGCTGGGTCCATTCCCTGCCTCCCCAGGGTGATGCTGGATCCATGAGGAGGTGCTGGATCCATGGGAAGATCATGGGTCCATCCCCTGCCTCCATGGTGAGGTGATGGGTCTGTCCCCTGCCTCCACAGGGTGGTGATGGATCCATGAGGAGATGATGGGTCCATCCCCTGTGTCCATGGGGGTGACACAGGACAGCTGCTGGCTCCGTTAGCAGCTCCCTCCAGTGCACAAGAAGATCCCCATGGCCATGCCCAGCAGGGAGAGGGTCCCCAGGATCAGGCCCAGCACCAGCGGAGTGCGCGACCGGCCGCTGAGTTTCCCTGCAAGAGCCAAGAAGGACAGAATTGACAACTGGGGTCACCCTACCACATCCCTGTCCCCAGCCCCAGCCCCACCACAGACCTGCCCTGGTGCTCTGAGCCTGCAGGATGCTGACACAGGTGGTGTTGAGGAAGTACTGGAGGTCCTGGGTGGTTATGGAGTATTTCATCAGCTCCTTCGCAGCAAAGGTGGCCACTTGGTGCTGGCCGGGCCAGCGCCGCTCCCAGGTGGCGTTGGGGACATGGAAGCTCAGGAAGGCTGTCCCGTTGAGGGCCACCTCATAGAAGCTCTGGGATGTGCCATTGGGGAAGAGGCGGCAGCCGAGGTGGCAGCACAGCCTCTGGGTGTCTGTGGGGACAGAGGGAGGGACGGGGTCACCGGGTCCCACCCTCAGCACCCCCTGGCAGCAGCAGAGTGTGTGCTGAGCTCACCCGGCCTCAGCCCTGCGCCACCCCACCCACCCACAGCTTTGCTCCCCCTCGGTGACTTTTCCAGCAGCCGGGATTATTTTCCTTCCCTTATCTCCCAACGGCACAGCTCCGGTTTTACAGAGCCGGGAGGGTTTGGGGCACGGAGTGAGCTTCTCATCACTCTCACGGGGGACACCAGGACCCCATGGTGACACGGGGATCCTCAAGGGGCAGAAATGGAGCTGGGGAAGAACAGGTTTGAGGGTGAGGAAGAAAAGGAAGGAAGCACAGCCTGGGCAGGAGCAGCAGAGGAAACTGGTCTTGCAGAGAGGTGCAGGAGCAGGAACCCGTCACCAGCAGCATCCCCCAGTTCCCACGGAGCTGGGGGGAGCAGGCAGAAAGCAAGCAGGATGCATGCAGGGTGCAGGTGGGATGCAGGCAGAGTGCAGGTGGGATGCAGGCAGGGAGCAGGTGGGATACAGGTGGGATGCAGGCAGAGTGCAGGTGGGATGCAGGCAGGGAGCAGGCAGAAAGCAGGCAGAGTGCAGTCGGGGTGAAGGTGGGATGCAGGCAGGGTGCCCACACCTCACCATCCCCTCTAGCTGCAGTCCCAGCCCTTTTCCCAAAGAGCAGCAGCAGGTTGAGCATCACCCCATTCCCAGCCCTGGATAAGAAATTCCCAGCTCCACAGAAGGGCTCCCTTTGCCCACAGAGAGGTTTTGCACACAGCCACGTCCCCCTCCCTTTGCCCATCTGTCCCTGGAGAGCCATCCCCATCCCCTGACAGCACAGGAAGGGCTCCCCTATCCCAGGGGAACCCTTCCCTGTGCCCGCCGGGTACCACTCACAGTCCATGGGTCTCTCCTTGTTGAAGAGCTTCACCAGGTTGCTGAAGTAGGTGAGGTAGGTGCTCACGTCCTTCTGCCGCTGGGCCCAGGCGTCGGGAGGCTCCAGCGGCAGCACCTGGGTGACATTAGGCCCCTCCAGGAGGTGGCTGAGCCGCCCGTCCAGGCTGGCGTTCCCCCAGAAGATGGAATTGCCTTTGAAGACGCGGGTCTGCTGCACCATGGTGAAGGTGAGCGGCGCTGCGGGAGACGTGGGATATCATGCCGTGTCCAGCCCTGCCATCCCCCGTGTCCCCCGACGCCATCCCCCGTGTCCAGCCATGCC
>VWZF01007013.1:65100-78153 GCA_013396755.1 Sclerurus mexicanus | reverse complement strand
ATCACCAACCTGTGCGTCATCGGCGGCGACGGCAGCCTCACCGGCGCAGACATCTTCCGCTCCGAGTGGGCCGGGCTGCTGGACGAGCTGGTGCGAGACGGTGGGTGAAGCCCCTTCCCAACCCCCCGTGGGTGGGCAGGCAGAGGACACAAGGAGGGTGGAGGTCCAGAGGTTCACGCCGAGGTGTGACCCCGAGGAGGGATTGACTCCTCCGCTGCTCCGCCGATGGATGGATGGATGGGGAGGATGTGAGCACCCCAAAATAACCAGTGTGGTGGCCGTGTGCTCACCCCCAGGGCAGATCAGCGAGGAGGTGGCGAGGGAGAACTGCCGCCTGAACATCGTGGGGCTGGTGGGCTCCATCGACAACGACTTCTGCGGCACCGACATGACCATCGGCACCGACTCGGCGCTGCACCGCATCATGGAGGTCATCGACGCCATCACCACCACGGCGCAGAGGTGAGCGGGGTGGGCGCCGCTGCGGGTGGCTGCTGGGGGACGCCACCCCCAGGCGTCACACCCGCCCCTTGTCCTCCCGCCTGTGTCCTTGCAGCCACCAGCGGACGTTCGTGCTGGAGGTGATGGGTCGCCACTGCGGGTAAGCCCCCGTGGGCAGGGAAGCCCATCGGCGGGACGGGATGTCGTGTTTTGGGGCTGGTGCTGCCACCACCACCGTGTCCCCCCAGGTACCTGGCGCTGGTGTCCGGCCTGGCCTCGGGCGCCGACTGGCTCTTCATCCCTGAATCCCCTCCGGAGGACGGCTGGGAGGACCTCATGTGCGAGAGGCTCGGGGAGGTGAGGGGGGTCTCCTGCAGCCCCGTGCCCTGCCTCCCCACGGGGAACCCCCGCAGCCGAGCCACACAGCCGGTGCCCGGCCCTCGGGAAGCTTCGGGAGCTGCCGCCATTGTCCCTGTGAACCGGGGCACTCAGCCGAGCGCAAATCCAGCCCTCGCGTGCCAGGGGCAGTGCTGGCGGGGGCTCGGCTGCCCGTGACCTGAGCCACCGCGGGGGCAGCCGGGGAGGGGAGGGGCGCTGGGGCACGGCCCCCCGTGAGTTTTGGCTGAGCCGCGGCGGGTGTTTCCTCCCCTCGCGCCAGACACGCAGCCGAGGGTCGCGGCTCAACATCATCATCATCGCCGAGGGCGCCATCGACCGCAGCGGCAAACCCATCTCCTCCAACTACGTGAAGGATGTGAGTGTGAAGGAGACGAGTGGGAAGGGTACGAGTGCCCGCTCCGGTGCCCGCGGACACCGGCGGGTCCCCGGTGTGACATCCCCCCCTGCTCTGCAGCTGGTGGTGCAACGCCTGGGCTTCGACACGCGCGTCACTGTCCTCGGCCACGTGCAGCGTGGAGGGACCCCCTCGGCCTTCGACCGCGTGCTGGTAGGTTTGGGGGGAGGACACAGAGGGGGAGAGCCCCCGTCCTGCCACCCCTCTGCCCGACGGAAGGGACTTGCCAGGCAGGATGAGGCTCGGATGGGCTTATCCCCACTGTGCCCGTTCCCCCTCGTTTACTACAAATTTCCGGGATTTTTAAGTAAAACCGTCAGCCCTCTGCTGTGAATCAGCAGCTCTGTGGTTTCCAAGCCTGTGGGAGCACCCCTAAGCATCCCATCTAGCTGGCACGGGTGGCCCCGGTGTCACGGGTGCCCCTGTCCCTTTGCAGAGCAGCAAGATGGGGATGGAGGCGGTGATGGCGCTGCTGGAGGCCACGCCAGACACCCCGGCGTGCGTGGTGAGCCTCTCGGGGAACCAGTCGGTGCGGCTGCCGCTCATGGAGTGTGTCCAGGTGGTGAGTACAGGGTGGATAGGCGTGGGGGTCCCACTCCCCACCCCACAAGTGTGGGTGTCATGGTGCTGCATCTCTTCCTTGCCCCTAAGACGAAGGATGTGCAGAAGGCCATGGATGAGAAGAGGTTTGAGGAGGCCATCCAGCTCCGTGGGAGGTGAGGGGCAGGGATTGGGATGGGGGCAGACACCCTTATGGGGTGGGGGCTTCTCCTTGCAGAAAACCTGTTGGCTCCTGCAGCCAGAAGGGTGTTAGCCCCACACCCCAGGGTCGAAACATGCCCTGGGGTCACATCACCATGTCCTTGCAGGAGCTTTGAGAACAACTGGAATATCTACAAGCTGTTGGCGCACCAGAAGCCAGCACAGGAGAAGGTGAGGGGGTGATGAGGAGCATCAGGGGACACCATCCCCACCCTGGGGACACACGTGGATGTGCTGTCCCCATCCCTGTCCCCGCAGAGCCCCTTCAGCATGGCCATCCTGAACGTGGGAGCCCCTGCCGCCGGCATGAACGCTGCCGTGCGCTCGGCCGTGCGGATCGGCATCTGCCAGGGACACACCATCTACGTGGTGAGCGATGGCTTCGAGGGCCTGGCCAAGGGGCAGGTAAGGGGTCTCCNGCAACCTCGGCCCTGGCTCGCTGGGGGCCGGGGTGGGCTGCGGGCACGCCAAAGGAATCCCTTTGGGATGCAGCATCTCCCGAGCCCTGGGCTGCTTGCAGGCGTACGAGGGGGTGCTGCAGCTGGTGGAGGCGCGTGGGCAGTACGAGGAGCTCTGCATCGTCATGTGCGTCATCCCCGCCACCATCAGCAACAACGTGCCCGGCACCGACTTCAGCCTGGGCTCCGACACGGCCGTCAACGCAGCCATGGAGGTGCGGGGCGGGGCAGGGCGCTCAGCGTCCAGTGGGGCCTGGCGTGTCCAGCGTCCCGTCCCGGGGAACCAGAGCTGGGGTTTCCTGGCGTGACACCCCCACCACCTTCTCCCGGCGCAGAGCTGCGACCGCATCAAGCAGTCGGCCTCGGGCACCAAGCGCCGCGTCTTCATCGTGGAGACCATGGGGGGCTACTGCGGGTACCTGTCGACAGTCACCGGCATCGCGGTGGGCGCCGATGCCGCCTACGTCTACGAAGACCCCTTCACCATCCATGACCTGAAGGTGAGCGGGGCAGGAGAGGCCTTCTGGCTAAAATAAGAAGGAAAATCGGGGAAGGGAGGGCTGCAGAGCAGGGCAGCAGCTGGAGGAGCGTGGCCAGGGGTTGATGGTGGTGGCACCCGGCTCCGGAGGTGGAGGGGACCGGAGGGATGCGGGATGGCTGCCGGGCATCCCGGTGTTCTTCTTGCAGGCCAACGTGGAGCACTTGACTGACAAAATGAAGACGGATATCCAGAGGGGGCTGGTGCTGCGGTGAGTTGGGGACCCCTGGGGACAGTCACTGCGAACCCCAGCCCCGTGGCAGGGGCGAGGCCAGAGCTGAGCCCTTCCCGTGGCCGGAGAGGGTTCCTGGGCACTGTGGGGTTTGGCACTGGGAGTGCCTGCTCGGCCATGGGGACAGTCCTACGCTGGATGCCTCCATGGCTGTCCCCACCCTGGCCCCAGGGTCCCCCTGGGCACACAGGCTGGGGCTCTGGTCCAAAGGGAGAGCAAAACAGCACAAAGAAGGTGGTATGGGGAGCACAGAGGGACCCCCTGGGGGTGCCAGAGTAAGGGGCAGCCCCCCGACCCGCTCCCTGTGCCCCCAGCAATGAGAAATGCCACGAGCACTACACCACCGAGTTCCTCTACAACCTCTACTCCTCCGAGGGCAAAGGCATCTTCGACTGCAGGATTAACGTGCTGGGCCACCTCCAGCAGGTACAGGGGACAGGGCGACACGGGCCACCGCTGCCCCCGAGAGCTGGGCAGGCATGGAAACCCCATTTCTTTGTCCCCAGGGGGGAGCCCCGACCCCCTTCGACCGCAACTACGGGACCAAGCTGGGAGTGAAGGCGGTGCTGTGGATGTCGGAGAAGCTGCAGCAAGTCTACAGCAAGGGTGAGCCAAGGGCTGGGGGTCCCGTGGTGGGAGGTGGGGGAGGCTGGTGGCTGCTGCTCCGGGCTCAGCCCCCAGCGAGGTGGCCGAGTCCGGCTGTGTCCCCCTCCCAGGGCGCGTGTTTGCCAACTCGGGGGACACTGCCTGTGTGATCGGGCTGCGGAAGAAGGTGGTGGCCTTCAGCCCCGTAACAGAGCTCAAGAAAGTCACGGATTTTGAGTAAGTCCCCACGCCCCGGCGGTTCGCCAGCCCCCAGGGGGACAGTCCCGGGTTGTCCCCTCTAGAGCCGTGTCCCTCTGTGCAGGCACAGGCTGCCCCAGGAGCAGTGGTGGCTGAACCTGCGGCTGATGCTGAAGATGCTCGCCAACTACCAGATCAGCCTCACCGAGTACATCTCGGGCCAGATGGAGCACGTCACCCGCCGCACCCTCAGCATCGAGAAGGGCTTCTAGAGCCACCAGCCCAAACCACAGCTCCCACCGTGTCCTCTCCATCCCCACGTGCTGCTCGGGGAGCGCTGCGTCCCCCCTGTTCTCAGTAGCCCTGTAGCTTTGCCATCGATCCCCCTAAAGCAGGCAGAGCCCGGTGCCAGCTCCCAGAATGGCACAATCCTGCCCCAGATTGCTGGTGCAGTGTCTGGCCCTTGTGCAGATGCAGAAGGGAGGTGTTGCTTGAGCCCAGCTGCACAGCCCAGACCCTTAATCTTCCCTTATTGGTTTATTGTTATTTAATGATGGGGTATTTTAAGTCCTTATTTAGCGGCTTGACCGCCTGAGCCAACTGCTGCTGCTTGTAGTTGCCTGCCCCGCGTGCGGGAGGGGGGTGAGGAGGATGTGGTGCCATCCCAGAGCGGGTCGGAGCTGCCCCGGGGGGGGCTTTCGGCAGCCCCCGAGCCCCAGCAAAGCTCCATCCCCTGAGGGGTGTCTGGAGGGCTGAGCACGGGGGTCCTGGCGGGCCCCTCTCCCCCTTGCATGACGCTTGGCTGCGACCGTCACCTGCACTGCTCGTGGTGCCGCTCTCCCCCTCGAGAGATAAAACCTGCTGGAGCCAAACCTGCCTCGCCAGAGCGGTCATTGCGCGGGGGCCCCCGCGGGGAGGGCAGGGCAGGGGGTAGGACGGGGGCACGGTCCCTGCCAGGAAAGCCAGATGGTTTTCCCAAGCCGGATTAATGCCAGGCCGAGAGGTTTCCTGGCTCTGCGCAGCCTCCAAGCCCGGCAGAGCGGCACTGCAGGCGGCTTCTGGCTGCCGGGGCCGCGCCGGGGGCAAGGTCAGCATCCTCTGCGGGCAGGCACTGCAGCTCCAGAGGAACATCCCTCCGTTCCCACCTTCCAACCCAGAGTGATTTACGGGTGTCTCTGCCGAGGCAGTTTCTCAGGGCTCCTGCCAAACGTGCCGGGTTGGCCGCGCTCCGCACGCTCAGCCCGTTCCAGGCGGCTGCGCGGAGCCGCTTTCCCAGGACACTTTTCTCCTGGGTTTTGGGCTGACGGCTCCAGTCCCCCGGCCAGCGCCAGCACCAGGATGCATCACAGGCCTTTGAGGCAAACAGGCTGTTGTTTTGTCCTCCCCATGGAGCTGCCCCCAAGTGAAAGTTGCCCCTGATTTGCCCCCCTGGCCTTCTGTGGTGGAGTGACTCCATCAGTGGACAAGGGAAGGGCCACTGGTGTCATTTATGTGGATTCCTGTAAAGCCTTGGACACGGTCCCCCAAAACATCCTTCTCTCGGCATGGGAGAGAGAAGGATTCGATGGATGGACTCTTAGAGGGATAAGGAATGTGTTTGATGGTCACATCCAGAGGGTTGTGGTCAACGGCTCAGGGTCCCAATGGACACCAGTAACCAGTGGTGCCCTCAGGGGTCTGGACTGGGACCAGTGTTGTTTCATACCCTCATTAAGGATGCAGATGAAGGGATCAGGGGCAGCCTCAGCAGGTCTGCAGATGACACTGAGCTGAGGGTGAAGTGACACACCTGCAGATGGGGCCATCCAGAGGACCTGGACAAGCTCCAGAAGTGACCCTTGGGAATCTCAGGAGGGTCAGATGGGATATTGGGAAGAAATTGTTCCCTGGGAGGGTGGGCAGGCCCTGGCACAGGTTGGGCAGAGAAGCTGTGGCTGCCCCATCCCTGGAAGTGTCCAAGGCCAGGTTGGACAGGGCTTGGAGCACCCTGGGCTGGTGGAAGGTGTCCCTGCCCATGGCATGGGGTGGAACAAGATCAGTTTTAAGGTCCCTTCCAATCCAAATCGTTTGATGAGTCTTTGATACCATAATTTCAGTGCTGTTCCCCTATCTGTCCACATTTTAGGCTCTGGAGGAAGATGATAACAATTGTCTCTTCCCTGCCAGTGCTGGACCTGGGGAGAAATATCAGACCTTGCTGACGGAGGCAGCAGTGCTGCTATTCCTGGACAAGAATCTGCTCTGAGGACCCCAGGCACAGACCTGGATGCTCCTGGAGCTCCGTTTCCTGGGTGGGAAAAGGGCTCTTCCACCATCCCGTGTGCCAGTCCTGTTTGGAGCTGCCCCATCCCACTCCCAACGCCCTGCCAGCCGCAGACCCCACTCCTGCCTCACCACTGGCCTCCCAAAGTCCCCGAGGCTGGGCTGGTTGGAGGGGAAACGGTGCTGGATCCGCACAGCCGCTGGCATTTTCCACAACTGGGACCCATCTGCATTCCCCGCTCGATATTCCCCGCCGAGGCAGGGCAGGGTGAGAGCAGGTCACACGGAAAACCTGTCGGCAGCCCAGCCCTGCAGCAGCCGGGTTTGGGGTGGGAGTGGGGACAGGGGCACGGGCTCACTGCACCCCAAACACCGCATTGCCACCCCCGGAGGGGCCAAATTCCAGGGCAGGGGAATGGAGAGGCAGAGCCCCCTGCACGCCCAGGCTGAGCAGGAGGGGACGTGACTGTGCTTTCCCTGCACAAACCAGCCCACGCTGAATGGAGGGCAGAGCTAAAATGCAGGAGCATCCTGCAGGGCAGGCAGGCTGCCAGGACCCCGAGGGAAGGGCATGAGCCTCCCCCTGGGCTCTGCTGGGACACTGCAAGGAGCAGTCGGGAACGCCGGCACCAGCCAAGGATGACGAGCGCGGCACGTAGGCAGCGAGCTGTGCTCATGCCATGGGATTCACAGCCCAGCTTGTCAGGAATTGTGTCACAGTGTCCCCAAGGCCATCGCTCCACCAGCAGCACAGCCAGCAAGCCCTGAGGACGAAGGGGGATGGTTCCTTTGATGGCTCCCATCCCAGAAAAGCTGGGGGGTCCAGCAGCTCCCCTGCTCCCTGACGTGGGCAGGCCAGGAGCCTGGGAGAGGACTTGCCCTCAGAACACGATGCAAACGGGATGACGGGCAAGTCTCATGGGCCATGCCTGTCAAGGGACGTCTGGGACATACATCACACAACTGCAGCTGGATGTGATGCAGACGGCAAGAACTGAGGTCACTGGAAGCGTTAAGAGGCATCAGCAAATATCCCCCACAAGTGATGAAGGTCAAACTCTGTTCCTTCCCACCAAGTTCAGGCAAATAGGCTTGTCGGACACGGCTGTCCCCAGCCCTGAGGAGCATCCTTTCCCAGCAGCACAGCCTGGACACTGGACAAACAGGGACAGTGAGGACACGGGAAGGCCCTGTGCAGCACCAGGGTCCGATTCACGTCCCATCTCAGGGCCACTGTGCTGCCTGGGGTGGCTCTGCACTGAGCTGTCCTCACCCTCTCCTTCGCTTCCCGCCCTCGCTGTGGCTGCAGGAAGGTTCTCCAACAGCCCCGTGCCCTTGGGAAGCACTGCTGGGAGCAGGAGCAACATGGCAGAGGCCCAGTGGAGTGGGAAGGGGAGGGATCCCAGCCCTCCTCCTGCTCCCAGCACTCACAATGTGTCCCCTGAACCAGAGGTAATTTTAACCCAGCCACGACTTACACGGCCTCGAGGGATAATTGGGTTTATTTGGTATGTCACAACAGTTTAGTTTGTATTTAACAGCTCTCTAAAACCTTAGTAAATGCAGTTTTATCAGTTCCAGAGCAAAGCCCACCCCTGATGTCTGTGCAAAGCCCAGCAATGCCCACGGCCCTTTAACTTGGATGTTTCTTTAAGCTGCTTTAATGCCTGCAGGGAATGTGGGGGTGAGAGGACAGCTGAGCATTCAGGATTTGGGAGCCATTTGTGTTTCACAGAGGCTGCTCCAAGGTTTTCTCTGGTCTGCCTGACCCTCACGGCAGTGCTAAAGGAAGCACTGGCCATGACCACAGGAAGCCAGTCAGGACTTGGAAAAGACATTAAGAATTTGACATTGACCTTCACAACCTGCACCAGACAGTTCTTGGTGATCATCTCAGGCAATGTCTCCTTGACAGACTTCACAAAACCAAATCTTTGTGGTAGAAACTGCCTTCAGAGGCTGCTACACACGCCCAGGCTGGTCAGGGGGCAGCCTGATGGGGAGCCACCCACGAGCAGTGACCTTTCCAGCTGCCACCCCCTTGGATCACACAGCACCTCTGGCTGCAGCCCTGCTCACTTTGCTGATTTGCAATTCCCATCCAACAGCTCCAACGACACAAACATGAACAGAGCCTGCTACCCAGGCAGGAAAGCTCTGGAGAAGGAGCCAGCAGCATCCCGTCCCAGCCCTTCCAGTCAGGAAGCACAGCAGGAGCACCGAGGCTTTGGCTGCAGCCAGGGTTGTGTGGGCAGGACAGCACCGTGGGGCTGGGGCTGGTGCTCCAGGGAGCTTTGGGATGGCCATGGGCACCATCACTCCTCCTGCAGCTCCTTCTTCTGGAAGGCCTGGAGTCTCCTTGTCACCGTCTGCTGGATGATCTCCAGCCCCTCCACATCCAGTTCCTTCATGAGAAGCAGGATGGCATTCAGGACGTTGTTCTGTTGGGATAAGACAGACATTGCTTCATACAAGCCAGCCAGGAAAAACACACTGGATTTTCCCTGCTCTTTCTAGGGACTCCACCACCACCACCACCACTGGTAGCAGTTTGGAACAGCCACCTGCAGCCACAGGAACAACTGGGCCCTGGGGGCAAACACAGGCAGAGGCTGCTGAGGCATGTGAGGAGGCTGGAATGCAGGACAAGCCCATCGGCCCAGTCTTATGGGAGCTGCCCACACACCTCTGGCTCCGGGCCACGCTCCAGCCCAGCTTCTGTAAGGAAAGGCACACTCAGGAGCGGCCACTCTCTCTCTGCAGCGTGTGTAGGATGGGCAAGGACAGGAGCACTCTGCTCTGAGGAGTGAGGAGAGCTGGTGGAATCACTGGAAGGGATCCCTTTAAGGTCCCCAGCCCAGCCCTGCCACCGCTGCAGGACCACTGCCAACATCAGGCCGTGGCTCTGTCAAACCACGTCTTGAAAAACTCCAGGGAGAGATTCTGCAGCCTAAGTAATTGTCCTTCTAGGGAGAATCTTTTCCCTCACATCCAGCCTGAACCTCTCCAGCTGCAAAGCGAGCCATTTCGCCCTTCTTTAATGGTCAGAACCTGTGGTGCCATTCCAGGCAACCAATATCAGAGTGAGGCAGGGTGTGGTTTAGACCTCGCTCTGCCGATCGATGTGGTGGCCCTGAGCCCAGCAGACAGCAATTCCCAGCTCAACCACCAAGCTCCATGGGGTTCATCCAAGGCTGCACCACAGGGGGGACTGAGGAACCACCTAAACTTTCTGCCCAGCAGTCCCTTCCCAAGGTTTCACCCCCTTCTTGTGTAAAGAAATGCTTCCTAATGTCCAGTTTGAACCTCCCGTGGCACAGCTTTGGACCATTCCCATGTGTCCTATCTCTGGATCCCAGGGTTCTCAGCACCTGCCCCACCACATCCCCTCCTCAGGAAGCTGCAAAGAGTGACTAGGTCACCCCTCAGCCTCCTTCTCTCCAAACCAGACAAACCCAGAGCCCTCAGCTGCTCCTGCACATTCTTTCCAGCCCTGGCACCAGCTGTTCCCCTCCTTTGGACACATCCAGGGACCTTCATGTCCTTCTCCACTGGTGGGGCCCAGACCCACACAAGAGAAAAAGCAATTTGGTCTTTTTAGACACTCACTCTCTTCTTGCGGTTGCAGTCTGTCTCACGAGGGGAAAAGGAGGAATATTTATCCCTGGGAACAGCCTTCATACCAAGCTCCTCCTGAATTTTGCTGAATAAAAGGGAGGAAAAGCAAATGTTATTATGACCAGGTGGGAGAATCTTCCTCTGCCAGGCCAATCCACTATGGGCAACCATGCAAGGAGTATCCAGCTGGAGGAGTCTGGGCATGGCTGGAGCTCCCAGGTCAGAGAGGATCCACCCCGGCCTCCACACGCAGCTGACACGCTTGAGTCACCCACCTACAGCAGAGCCTGTCTGGCAGACACAGAACCAGCCCCACTAGTGCCATTAAACCAGCACAGCTCCACCAACTGGAACTGGAACCAACTGGCAACTGGAACAACGGGAATCTGCACCGGCTGCGGGCCTGGCCCTTGGAATATCAGGCTCCTTTCATGCTACACAGGAGTTCGGCCCAGAAATCCCAGCAGCTCCCCAGTGAGCCCTCACTTTGCCTCCTCCAGGCTGGAGCTGAGCAGTTCACTCCCGGGCTCCGACGTGGATCCGGCAGCGCTGGAATCCGTGGACTCGGCCCAGCCATTCTCCACGTTCCTCCGGGCCGGGGGGGCCGTGATCTCCACGCCATCCACCAGGGCCTGGGACAGCTCCTCCTCTGTCACTGCTGCAAAAGCCAAAACAAAAGCCTGTTGCTATGAACTGCAGCAGCCCAGGGAGAGGTAACAGGGCAGGTTCCCAAGAGGTTTGGTCCAGAAATTGTCTGACATTTTGCTTTCACCCTCTCCCTGCGGTGAAACCCGTGCAGGAGGACGCTGGAAGCATCCCCAGCCTCTCACAGAAGGGCAACAGGGAGGGATGGAAACAAGCTTTTCTATTTCTTGTCTCTGGAGAAGGTTCCAAAAGCCACCAAATTACTGCTACCGGATAGGAAAAAAACCAGAGAAGCTTTTCTCCGAGAGCAGATCCAGTTACAGAACATTTGTTTGGCCACAGCAAAGGAGAGAGCTCTAAGAAACCACTAATTAGTGGTACTGCCTGAGCTATAATGAGGTGCTCTCCTCCTGCTGGTGTGGGGAGGGGACAGGAAGGGAGAGGAAGGGGAGGGGAAGGGAAGGAGAAAGGGAAAGAGAAGCGAAGGGGGAAAAAAGAAGGGAAAGGGGATGGAGACGAAGGAGGGTGAAGGGTGAAAACACCTTAGAAGCAATTGCATCACACAGACTGAACGCTCAACCTCTAACACATCCTGACTCAAGGAAAAATCAACGGATGCCTTCAGGAGAGGAACAAACACATGAGAGCCACCCATTCCCCCTGGCCAGGGGCTGTTGGCTGCCCTGCCAACACCCACCTTGGTTGTCCAACTTCTGCAGGCCAGGCAGGTTGCGCAGCACCGTCATGCGGTAGCGGTGCGGGTCCTGCCCGCAGCAGGGGTTCTCTGCCAGCCACAGCACCCGCAGCCGGGGCAGCCCTTTGAGGTAGAAGAGCTCATTGAGGCTCGTGATGTTGTTCTTCCTCAGGTAGAGCTCGCTCAGGTTCTGGCACCGGGTCAGCGGCTCGAGGTCCGAGATGCCGTTCACGCTGCGGAGACACGGTCAGAGCCCATCCCTCCCTGCCTGCACCATCCGGGGCCTTCCCAGCCCCTTTTCCTGCAACAGCCTCGCCCTGGCGTGGCAGGGCAAGGGACATTCAGCCCGTGGCTTGTGGCATTTCGTCTTTGTAAACAGAGGGAAGAGTTAAAAGAGCTGGTGCTCCTCTGTGGATGATGACAAAGCACTTCCCCCAAAGCGGCTCCCTTTTCTGTGGCAGTAACTCAGACCCACCAAAGGAGAAACTATAGAAGATTCCCAAGCTCCAGTTCACAGACCATTGCCTCCACGGGATTCCCAGGATGGGTGAAAAATTGGGTGTCTTATGGAAAGGAAAAGCTCCAAGAGATCCATGAAGCATTTCAACAAGCACTCTGCAAACAGGCCACATACAGAGGCCACAAGGTTCCATCCATGGTTTGGTTCCATCCAAACCATGGAACGGGGCTTTAATAATGGGCTTTTAGCACTTGTTGAAACAGGGATTATTTTCCCAAGGAGCAAAGGGAAAGGTGCAGAGGAGTTAGTGAGAACAACCATTTCTACATCCCTGCTGCACGAGAAACAGGGCAGGAAGAGCCAAGCAGCTCAGACATGGAGCCACAGCAAGGTGGGAAGAAAACAAGCTCCAGGAAAAGGGTGATTTCCCTGCCCTCTCCAAAGCTGGCAGCCCAGCATTCACCTGAATGTGATCACCTCGATGTTGGGCAAATCCCGGCATATCGATATCTGGGCAGGGAGAGACAGAAACAGCAAGTTGGCACTTGTGGGAAAAATTATGAATAAACTCGACCGAAATGACAATGAACTCAACTGAAATCACAAAAAGCACGATCAGGAATTTAGGTTTGTTTCAGTCTAACCCGAGCTTAACACCACCAGAGAGATTTGCTGCCAGTTAGTGCAGAGTCAGCAGCTCCTCCAGCCTCTCTCCCCAGGAGTGGAAGACCAGACTCCAACCACCACCACGTTGTTCTTCTGCTCCAGCAACTCTGCAGGAAAGGCCCCTCTCACCCCTGCCAGCCCTCTCCTAATGACAGAACTTCATCCAAAGTCCCAAACAGATGAGGAAGGACTCAGGATCCACTCTCCAGGCTTTGGAGAGAAATTTTCCAATCTGGAAACAACGGCAAGCCCCTTTTGGTTTGTGGGTTGTTTTTTTTTTTAATGATGTGAGATGCTAACCAGCCCTGAAAAGCCCTGCAGCTCACTGGCACGGGGCCAGCCCAACCCCAGGACTGAACCCTGCCAACCCCATTCCCTCCATCCCGTCCCTGCTCCAGCTGCCAGCCCAGGCTCTGCAGGCTGGGGGTCCTCGCTGGCTCCTCTGGGACTTACATCCGTCAGGTGGCTGCCCCTGCGGGAGGAGAGGGGGGTCAGGGGGACACAGCAGGGTCAGCCCTGCCTGTCCCCTCTCACCTAGCCCNCCCTTCCCCATCCCTGTCACCTCTGCCTCACCCAGGCCTGTCCTCCTTCCCCATCCCTGCCTGGCCCCATCCCTGACTGTGCCTTCCCCATCCCTGCCTGTCCCTCACAATTCCTATCCCTGCTCCATCACTATCCCCTCAGCCTCACCCAGGCCTGTC
>VWZF01007013.1:36614-63350 GCA_013396755.1 Sclerurus mexicanus | reverse complement strand
AGGGAGGGATGGAGAAGGGATGGAGACGAGAGGGAGGGATTCAGAAGGGAGGGAGGGAGGAGCGCCGAGGGTGGAGCTGCCGCCCCCGCCGGGCCCCGCTCGGGCCTGGCCCGCCCCGGCCGCGGGCAGGCCGCGCTCTCTGAGCCTTGTTTACTCACATTGCCCTGCAGAGCTGATTAGTGGCCTAGTTATAGCTTATCGGAGAATGGTTTGTACGGGCAGCTGCGTCTTTGTGGGTGTATGTTCATGTTTTGAAGCCACCGTAGGATCGCGGAGTGGTTCGGGTTGGAAGGGGCATTAAGGATCCGGTGCCGCCGCCTCCCATCGGCCCAGGGCGCTCCAGGCTCATCCAGCCCGGCCTGNGCCTGCCCACCCTGCCAGGGAACGATTCCTTCCCAATGTCCCATCCATCCCCGCCCTCCTTCAGTCTGAACCCGTTCCCCCCAGGAATAATACAGGGGTGTGTAAATTTATATCCGAATTTACACACATCCCCCTATATCTGCGTATGTATGCAGCATGCATAAGTAAAATATATCCACATTTTGTATAATAATCACGTAACTTAACCAGGCTCCCCTCAAGTTAACTCCTAAACATTCCAAAGGGTGATAGTTTAGCCCTTGAAAAACATGTTTTGTGCAAACAAGAGTTAATGGCTCTCTCGGGAATGACTAACACAGCACAGGAGTTTCTTACTCCTCTTGTCCTGTGGGGCAATAAGGAAAGTAACTCTCACCTTTGAACCAAACTCAGGAGTCGAGCAGTTCAGGAATCATCTTTTCAGAGCCAAAGTCCTGTAGGAATCCAGTCCTGGGCTGCTGGGTTTCTACACCACCTTGTGCTATAGTTGGTATCTTCAGGAGCGTGAGAGCAGCTCCAGTGGCTGAATGGGAGAGCTGGAATAAAAAGGCCTGGAGAAGTGGTGTGCTTAGCAAAGGCAGTCCTAAAAAAAAAAAAAAGGGATTATTGCAGCATTTCCCGATGTTTCTCTGTGTGTTTCCAACTTGTTCAGCAACAGAAACAGCTGTGGGATGGGGCTGGTGGTTGGGTGGTTGTGTTGGAGTTTGGGTGCAGCAGTGCAAAGGCAAGGGATCGGGNTGCTGGGTTCCTGTTTGGACTGGATGATCTTAGAGAGCTTTTCCAGCTTTAGCAATTCCATGATTCCATGAAACACACTGGAAGTGAACCCTTGTTTGTGGTGCTCATGGCTCAGGGATAAAGGTCACTCATTCCCAGCAGGATCATTTCTCCAACCGCTCTTCCAGCAGGGAGCTGCCCAAGTGCTGGTCTGGCAGAGCTCTGGGAAGGGCTCAGCAGGATGATAGTGGGAGCACATGGAAAAGGTGCCCAGAGAAGCTCTTTGAAACACCCATCCATGCCCACTGCCAAACATTCCCTGATGATTCCCAAGCTGGCTCACTCCCTAAGTGGTGTCTGTGTCTGGGGGCAGGAGAGGCGGAGGGGAGCAGGGAACTGCCAGGCTGGCTCTGCAGCTCCAGACTTGTTGGGATCAGAGTGCGCTGCTGGGAAAAAAAGAAAGGCCAAACACCTCTCCATAACTTTGAGAAGTGTGGATTTGTTCATAGCCTTCGATTCAGTACGGGAATGGCGAATGAGCACCCTTGAGTGAGCCTTTTACATGATAATCCTGTCAAATACATCGGGAGATGGGCATTCCATCAATCCTGAAAAGAATCCGCAGGGTGGATTTGTGAAACAATATCCAAAGCCACTAGAAGCAGGAATTTAAGGAATTTCCACCTTTGTTTTTACTTTTTTTTTTCCTTTGGTTGATCATGGGTTGGAAAAAAGCCCTGGGGAATTCACATCAAAAGTTCAATCTCAATTAGCATGGACTGGGGGGACCTGTGGATGGTCGGTAGTGCTTTGCCCAGCTGAGGGACAGCTAGAAGGTTGGTTTGGAGTTCATTGGGAAGTGGTAAGAGCAGCTCCGAGACCTCAGCAGTGTAAGCAGGAGCCACTCTGCTCCACTCATTGTCAGTTTTGGGGATTACCTGTAACTGGACAGAGGGAAATTGCTGTCCTGGGAGTGTAACAGCAGGTCCTTGCCATGAACAGGGGTTTCCTACTCAGGACTTTCCACTTACTCTTTGTTCCTAATCTTAAACCTTCATTTAAATGTTCTTAATCACTGCTTAATCTTTGTTCTTCCTTGACACTGACTTACTAAAGGAGGATGTGAGGAAGGAGCAGGATTAAGAGGTGAAACAACTGGGCTGCAAGGGACATTTTTCTTGCAAGGTGTCATTGTCCTTGACAGATCCGAGTGGAGATGACAGTGCAGGTTCAGCTCCCTCTGCCTCCCTGTACCTCCCTGTGCCCTTCTCCAGATCCTTTTTTAATTCACTACAGTGTTTTGGCTCCCTTTGCTCTGCTTCACTAAACCTGTGGGGTTTTTCCCCAGGAGGAAGGCAAGAAGAGGCTTCCTGGCCCACCTTGACTCTGATCTGCTGCCCTTTTTCCATGGTTTTTGGTCTCTTTATAAGGGAGAGACTTATCATCCTGATCCCTTCAGGCTCCTTCCTGTGCATCACATACTCTGTATAAAGAAACATCATATTTTACTTTGATTTGCAAATCAGCAGGATCCCAATTCCCATGTAAATGTATTCATGGAATGTGTGTTACTGGGAAAAGGAACTGATAATAACTGTCTCTATAGAGCACTGAGCACTGGAAATTGCTCCTTTGAGCATTTCAGCTGTAACCAGTGATGGCAAAGCGCTGAAGTCCAGACCTCTAAGACCACGGAGTCCAACCATTTCCCAGCACTGCCACGGCTNTTTCCCAGCTTTCCAGCCACTCTTTCCCAACCTGGAAAGTTTCCCAAGCTTGGAACGTTCCATGGAGTTGTTGTAACCGAAGGGCAGGACTTGGCACTTGGCCCTGTTGTCTCTCACACCACAGGTCTCAGCCCATGGATCCAGCCTGTCCTGGTCCCTCTGCAGAGCCTCCCTGCCCTCCAGCAGATCCACAGCCCTCCCAGCTTGGTGTCATCTGCAACCTGACTGAGGGTTCCCTCAATCCCTTCATCCAGACCATGGATAAAAGACATTGAACAGGACTGGCCTGGCCCCAGCTGGATGCAACTCCATTCCCCACACTCCCAGTGCCCAGCCCTCAGGCAGGTTTTCACCCAGCACACAGTGCACCCCTCCAAACCACGAGCAGCCAGTTCCTCCAGGAGAAAGCTGTGGAAAGCAGGGTCAAAGGCGAGACTGTGACTTTTAACTGCACAAGGGGGTTTTATAAACTCCGATGGGAATATGGCTTTGGAGAACGTGGCCCCACATCCATGTTCACATAGAAATACAAGCTGGAAATGGCCTAAGCAAACAAAAAATGTCTCTTGGGTCCAGTTGCAGTCCCGACACAAAGGGAAAGGAAGGGCTGGGTGCTGCTGGGAGCAGGGACATAATCCCTTTGGGATCACCTTACAGGTCTGTGTCGCTGCTGCAGAGCCTCAGGTGTTCCTGAAAGGTAGGGAGGCTTCCCTGGCTCTGGGTTTCCCAAATTTAAATGTAAATGATCAAAGCACTCTGAGCTCTGCCCCCCCTCTTCCTCTGTGCCCTGTTCTGCTCTGAGCATTTTCAGGAGCACTGGGGTGCCTGTCACCGCTGGGACAGGGGAGAATGCCTCGTTCCTAGGAAATTCCAGCTGATTTATCCCTGCTGGTGTCTCCTCAGTTCTGCTAGTGAAGGGGAAGAGCTCGAGGAGAGGTGGGCTCTGCCTTGTTCTGCAGTGAGGGTGGTGGGCAGAGCTTTTAGGGTTTACAGTCTCTGAGGGTCGAGGATTGATTAGAATTGTAAAAGTAGACCAAGGACTGGAAAAAAAATGGCATTAAACTTCCTGCAACAAAGCAGGAGCGGCTGAGGGCACTTGGCTTGTTCAGCTGCAGAAGAGGAGACTGAGGGCAGAGTTTAATTGAGGTCTGCAGCTCCTCCCGAGGGGCAACACTGACCTCTGCCCTCTGTGACTAGGGACAGCACCCAGGGAAGGGCTGGAGCTGTGTCAGGGCAGGGTCAGGTGGGATCTCAGCAAAAGGTTCTTCCCCCAGAGGGTGGTGGGCACTGCCCAGGCTCCCCAGGGCAGTGGGCACGGCCCCAAGGCTGCCAGAGCTCCAGGAGGGTTTGGATGATCCTCTCAGGGACAGGGTGGGATTGTTGGGGTGTCTGGGTTGGACTGGATGGTCCCCGTAGGTCCCTTCCTGCTGAGGACCAGTGTGTCACTAACCGTGCTGTCACACCCTGTAATGCTGTAAAGCGTTGAGACGAAACCCTTAAAAAGTCACATAAAAAGACCCCTGTGTTTTTAAAAACAGCAAAAGCTGCAAAAATACTTTTCACCTTCATCCTTAGCTGGGAAATTCACCTCTGTGGTCTGGGGCTGGGAGGGAGAGGGGAGGCAGCCAAGCAGCCTCTGGGCCGTGTCTTCCCAGGAGTGTCAAAGCTGATGGGAACAGGTGTGAACTCCAAGACAGGTCACGCTTAGGACACAGCAGGTTGGACGGGGCTCGGAGCAGCCTGCTCAGGTGGAAGGTGTCCCTGCCCATGACACTGGGTGATCCTCACGGTTCCCTCCAACCCAACCCGTGCTGGGATTCCCTGGGCTGAGCTGAGCTGGGGGGACGTCTCCCCCTGTGTCCCGACTGCACCCCCTGCGCGGTGCTGAGGTTTGAAAAGCACAGGCTGAGTGGGTGCTTTGGTTAAACCAGACGTGTGTCCCGGGTCCATCGCGGCCCAGGTCTGACCCTTCTGGGGTGACAGGGCTTTACAGCAGAACACCTGGGATGGAGGAAGGGTGTCCCCGCCGAGGAGGTTTTAGGGAGAAATAATTCCCAGGAAAAACACCACGTCGGCGATGCTCTGCTGCCCTCGAGTGGGCACGTTGGAAACACCCCGCCCAGGCCTCCCCCCCAAAAACCCCTTTGCAACCACGTTTTTAAAGGGTTTCCGCAGCCTGCGAAGGGACGTGGCAGAGGCCTCACCTGGGGCCTCACCTGGGGGTGGGGCTTCGCAGCAAGGTGAGCGGCAAGGGGCGTGGCCTGGGGGCGTGGCCTTCACATGCGGGGAGGGGGCGGGGCTTCCCGGCAAGGTGAGCGACGGGGGCGTGGCTTCAATGGGCGTGGCCTCACTCGAGCAGGGGGGGTGGCCTTTTCTGGCGGGGGATGCGGGGGCGTGGTCTCAGGTAAGGGGGCGTGGCCTCCCCGGTCGTGGGCGGAACATGGTCAATTAAGGGGCGTGGTCAAAGACCAGGGGGCGTGACCTCCTCCCAAGGACAGGGGCGGGGCTAAAACCAGGGGGCGTGACCTAGTCTGGGGGCGTGGCCTTCACCCAAGGGCATCTGCTTGGGGGCGTGGCCAAAGTCCGGGGGCGTGGCCGTCCCACTAAGGACATCGTTTGGGCGTGGCCTGCACGATGGGCGTGGCCTTNGCGCGCCCGGCAGGGACAAAATGGCGGCCCCGGCCCTGAGGGGCCCCTCGGCCTCATCTCGCCTCGCCCCCCGCCGCGGCCGCTGTGCCGGACACACTGCACCGATTGTACACTCTTTGCTGCCTCTACCGCCTGCAGCAACAGTTCCGCTCCCGCCCGCCGTCCCGGGCTCTTGTTTAAAACCCGGTTCAAACGCAGCCCTCGCTTTGTGGAACCTGCAGCGGGTGTTCTTTCAAACCTCCTAGTCAATGCAAAGCTCGCTGTCCCCATGGCTTTTCTGCCCATACCCAAGGGCGTGAGTTGCTGGGCCTCACGTTTGTGGTGCGCATCTGCAGTATTATTGCCCTGCGGTAGTTGGTTTTTATTTAGTGGGTCTGCTTTGTTTTCCTTTGAGGGATTTAACTGGGGACAGTGCTTTGTTTTGGGGTTCTTATTTTTTTAGCCTAAGTCTGACTTGCCGCAGGAGGTGGTAAGTAGTTAAACGTTAAATTGGAGGTGGCAGAAAATCTTAATATAATATTTCTGAACAGTGTGTTCCTTAGAATATGGCTTTTTCTTATTAATTCATTATAACAAGGTGTAGTATAGGAGTGTTTCTACTTTAAAGGCAGCTGGGGTTAGAAAAATTTGGTCTCCAGGAATTTAAAAATGGGAATGAATGGTGAAAGACAGGGACTAAGGAATAGCCTTGTGCCACCCCCAGTGTTCTCCTTCACTGATGTGTTTTCAGCCAGGGTGAGTGGAAATGTTATAACTTTTAAACCAAAGTCTTTGTGTAGCATCGTCGCGCAGGATATTGGGGCAGGAATTGCTGTCACGCTGCTTCCCTGTATTTTTATTTTTTAAAAAAAATGAAGCCTCGTGCAGGCAGTTTTTGCCAGTGCTAAAAATCAGTTTTGTCTGAACTTTTGTGACTTCTAAATAGGTAAGTTGTATGCAATGGGCATGTTTGTAGAGCTGAAACTTAAAGAGTTCCAGGCTGGAGCAGGGACTGGCTTTCCTAACGGGGTTTTTTTTGCTTATTTAAGGATTATATTTTACTGAGTCAGTGGCTTTTCTACTATTCCAAGGTGAAGTCTCTGCAGAGTAGGGGCATTGTTTAGGTAAATAATCTGGGATGTGACTTTACAACTGTGAAGCTGTTCCACGTCCAGGCTGCCAGCGGGAATTGTGCTCCTGAAGATGCCTTCCTGATCTTTCCCTCGTTGTAGTGTTNGGGTTGGTCCGGTCCGGTGCGGTGCTGTGCGGGGCGGCGCGGTCCTGTGCTGTCCTGTCGGGGCGGCGGCGGCGGGAGCGGCGGGACGGGACGATGAGCGACAGCGGGGAGCAGAACTACGGCGAGCGGGTAATACACGGAGCCCGAGCGCGCTGCGCGGCCGNAGGGCGTGAGTTGCTGGGCCTCACGTTTGTGGTGCGCATCTGCAGTATTATTGCCCTGCGGTAGTTGGTTTTTATTTAGTGGGTCTGCTTTGTTTTCCTTTGAGGGATTTAACTGGGGACAGTGCTTTGTTTTGGGGTTCTTATTTTTTTAGCCTAAGTCTGACTTGCCGCAGGAGGTGGTAAGTAGTTAAACGTTAAATTGGAGGTGGCAGAAAATCTTAATATAATATTTCTGAACAGTGTGTTCCTTAGAATATGGCTTTTTCTTATTAATTCATTATAACAAGGTGTAGTATAGGAGTGTTTCTACTTTAAAGGCAGCTGGGGTTAGAAAAATTTGGTCTCCAGGAATTTAAAAATGGGAATGAATGGTGAAAGACAGGGACTAAGGAATAGCCTTGTGCCACCCCCAGTGTTCTCCTTCACTGATGTGTTTTCAGCCAGGGTGAGTGGAAATGTTATAACTTTTAAACCAAAGTCTTTGTGTAGCATCGTCGCGCAGGATATTGGGGCAGGAATTGCTGTCACGCTGCTTCCCTGTATTTTTATTTTTTAAAAAAAATGAAGCCTCGTGCAGGCAGTTTTTGCCAGTGCTAAAAATCAGTTTTGTCTGAACTTTTGTGACTTCTAAATAGGTAAGTTGTATGCAATGGGCATGTTTGTAGAGCTGAAACTTAAAGAGTTCCAGGCTGGAGCAGGGACTGGCTTTCCTAACGGGGTTTTTTTTGCTTATTTAAGGATTATATTTTACTGAGTCAGTGGCTTTTCTACTATTCCAAGGTGAAGTCTCTGCAGAGTAGGGGCATTGTTTAGGTAAATAATCTGGGATGTGACTTTACAACTGTGAAGCTGTTCCACGTCCAGGCTGCCAGCGGGAATTGTGCTCCTGAAGATGCCTTCCTGATCTTTCCCTCGTTGTAGTGTTCCTCCGGGCAGTCAGGTCTGGGAATCCAGGCAGCTGGATCTTTTTTCATCCCGTTGCCAGCTGTGTTGGTTTGCAGGCCTGACCTGGTGGAATCCTCCTGGCAGCTTTGGGAATGAAGAACACATTCCAGGTGCTTTTGCCACTAAAGGGATTTGGTATTTCAGCCGCAGCACAAACTTAAAACTGGCTTTTATGTTACTTTTAAAAAGAAAACAGAACAGAAGAAAAAAAGACCCTACTTGAATTCTCTTTTACAGCTCATGTTCCATAGTGGGGAATTTTTGGCTGAAGAAACTATAAATTATTAAATGCTACTGGTACTTGAAATAGTGGAATGTCCTTCAGATACTGTCACTGTGCTGCAACAGTGAAATTTGTCTCATGGAAGCTCATGGAATTCAGGCCTGCAGAGGTTGGGAAAAGTCCAGTTAAAGGGGAAAAATGGAGTCTTACCCTGTGAATTAGTTAATTCTGATAGCGATGGGTTGATATGTGATCAGAAACTGTTCAATATGAGTCAGGGGCGGGGGGGGAGGTGTGTTTTGTTTTTTTAATCAGGGTGACTTGCATGGTATAAATGCTCAATTTACAGGTTATTTACAAGGTATTTAACGCATACATTTTCAGAAATGGTAATTTTTAATACTAAATTGTGGAAGAAGGAGGTCTGAGGAGGCAGCTTGAGAAGGTTAGAGACAGACTGACAGCTCAGTGCCTCCAAAAGGATGGATCATTCCCTGTGTTCCCCCTTCACCTGCTGGCACTTGATCCGACCTCTTGGGGGCTGGTGCAGTACCCAAAGCTGTCAGAAGAGAGTTTGGTTTCTGCTGTTGCATTAATTCCCTGCCAGCCTGGGGCACTGAAGGAGCCCACGGGGTCGGTGCCAGTGGCAGAGGTGGTGGGAGGAAGCTGGACCCTGATCTTCAAAACACATTTCTTTTTTTGTGGAGTTTGGAAACTTGTGCAAAGGGGTGGTTCTGCTTTTCCCCCTGAGCTCCCTGCAGCAGAGATCTGAGCTGGTGATCCTGTCCCTCAGGGGGAGGGGAGGCAAAAGCTGTTGGTTTTTGGTTTCGTTGTGTTTGGTTTTTTTTGTTGGATCGGTTGCTAAATTCCATAGTGGAGAGATCAAGGAATGTGAAGTCAGCACAGAGAGACCTTGAATAGATGGGCTGCAGATCTGATAATGTGTCATGTGAGACTGCACCTTCCTTTAGGAAAACAAGTGGAAATACATAAGTTTATAGGTGTTTTTTATTATAAAAGCCCTAATACTTTTAGTTCTCTGTATTTTATCCTGTTGATTGAAATCTGTAACTTGCATTCCTCTGAGGAAAAACTGGATCTCAGAAGTGCAAAGAGCTCGTGGCCATTCCATACCTTCCAGCTGCTTCTGTTCATGGAAACCTTTCCTACCTACTGTCCCCCAAATAATCCTGTTGTGTGACATTCCCTGCTCCTAGAGGACTGTAACATTCTTTATGAATGTGCTTAGAGCTGCTCCAAATACCATCCTTGCAGTGTGACACTTTGTTTTTAATGTGCTCAAAGTCTGGAAAGAATCATTTGGAAACCACAAGCCTGGACTTCAGGGTTTCCACCTGAATTCCAGTAATGCCTGATGAAGGGGAAGAGTCCTTGGTGAAGAACAAGGGATCTGGGAGGGGGTTTAAATTCACACTGGGCAAACTCAAGGTTAGGAGGAAAAAAAAAGAAAAGATCATGTAGTAGTGGCACCAGTCTTGATCTGACCAGCAGTGCAGGATGCAGAAGAATCTTTCTTCCCTCTTCCACGTGGCATCTCGGGAGACAATTTGGCATTTTTGAATAACTTAATATTCACAGAGTGAAAGAGCAAAAAGTAGGAAAGGAAAATGTAAAGGACAACCAAACCAAATATGAGAAACTCCGGTTTTAGTGAGCTGTGGGAGTGACTTTCGTGAACCCTCAGGGGTAATGGGGTGTAAACCAAGTTTGGAATGCTGCAGACTCCTGGTTTGTGGAATTTTGGGTAGGGAGGATTTCCTGGGTTTTGGGGTGGGAAGGGGGACAGCTTGGGAAATTTTGGGGGGTTTTGCCAGTCCTGGTAATACCTGGAGCAGGTGAGGTGCAGTGAATTCCTTTGAGGGTGGAATAAAGGAGTGTCAGTCCTGTAAAGTGCGGTGGATTCCAGGATGACCTGGAAACCAAATGTGGATGTTTTAAAACTGGGGAATGTTGTGAAGTCCAAATGAGTTAAAAATAAGCCAACAGTTCAGTTTTCTGATTCGATAGATAGTCATCTTAAGGATTTTTCCTCCCAAGTTCCTACTCAGCTCCTCTGTCCAGATTCCACATCAACTTTAACATAACACAGCAAAGATTGCCTGAAAAACGTGCCAAATGGATGAAGACTCACCTGTTCTCTTCTAATTTCTTCAAAGCTTTTGACTTCTGAAAGCTCTGAGAAGGGGTTGGGGTGTATTTGTGGGCGAGGTGCTCCCTGCTGCTTCCCTCCCTTCCTGCATTTTCCCTGTCCTTTCCAGCCTCAGACCATCTGTATTTGGACGTGGCTCCTTCTGTCTTGCCCAGATTGTCTTTGGTGATTTCAAGTATTGTTTCCTCACATGAAGCACTGCTTGCTTTTGGGTTTTAGTTCCTCTTCAATCTTGCTTTGTCTAACTTTTTAAAAAGAATTACGGCTTCTCGTGGCTAAATTAATACGTTAACTCAGAGCTCATCTCTGTGGAGTGTTTCCTTTTGAAGGTAGTAATGGGTTTAGGTTAAATTTGTTAATTGTAACTTTAATTACTTCTCAGTATTGGCCCTGCCCTTTGCAGGTTAGTATATGTGGCAGCTGTAGTTTGGAACCAAACCTTAAACCTTTGGAAAAAGAGTATAACCTTGACAACTCTGAGTTATTTCTGTTGCTCTTGGAATTACTTGAAAAACCTGCTTTCTCCTGTAAGTCATTCCCCCCACCCCTATGTTGTATGGTAGGGAATTGTAAAGAGCTGGTATTTGGTGTAAGTTGTATGGAAGTGGTTTAAGCATGATTCATTTTGAGTTAGCAAATGAGTTTCTGAATGTTCAGTCCAGGATTCCCATTAAGTAAGTGTTGAGGTTTCAGGGATGTTACACAGCTAAAACGAGGGATTTTTGAGAAAAAATCTGGTATTCTGGTGTCACTAGCGACTATTTTTCATCAGAATTTACACTAAAGGTAGAACTGTTTTTAGGAAGAAGTAGAATTTTTGCTGAATTTTAAATTTTCTCTAATAACTTCAAGTGTGTTCAAGTGTTGAAGGCACGTGACTGAAGCTAAGCATTACACTGATTGAAAGATAAAAATATATATAAGTTGAAACTGCTAATTAGGTTATATCACTCCCAAAGAAGATTACCAGTAAACAACAGAGCAGGTTGGGGTGTTATTCCAGAGCACTGTTGGAGCGTGGGGCATTTCTGGTCGGTGGAGAGTGCTGATTTCCATGGAAGCTGGAAGGCTGCGTGTGTGACCCCACTCGTGCAGGCAGCTGGGGGTGGGTGTGCTCAGAAACCTTCCCACCAGGGCTGCTGAACTGCAGAATGGCCCAGAATTAAGAGAATTGTAGTCCACTGAAGGGCCAAGCACGCTGTGCTTTCTGCATTCGTTAGCA
The DNA here is from genome assembly GCA_013396755.1 of Sclerurus mexicanus. NCBI lineage: Eukaryota > Metazoa > Chordata > Aves > Passeriformes > Furnariidae > Sclerurus > Sclerurus mexicanus. Next base: position 51,954 of record VWZF01007013.1, on the reverse strand, counting down.
CGTCAGTGGCCACAGCAGGGCCTTCCTGGAGTCACTTCTTGTTGATTTTGTCTCAGTATGTGGCTGATAGTGCAAATTCTTTTGAGTTTCCTGATGCTACGATTCCTTAGTAGGTACTCAGCTGATCCAGTTGCACTCGCTGTTAAATCCAGGCATAAATAGCAAATTCAGTTGCTTAGTGCTAAGTTAAACTGAGTTGACTGAACCTGTTGATAAAATAGCAGGGCTTTGGTAGATTCAATCCTTAAACTGCATTTATAGTAAAAGTCCACAGCACATTTTTTTTCTAGTTTCAGTTTTGGCACTAGATTTTATCCTGGAGTTCTTAAATATTCTTCATCCTGTTCTTTTTCTATTAAGGTTAATGTTGAAGAAGGAAAATGCGGAAGTCGCCATTTGACAAGTTTTATAAATGAGAATTATTTGAAGCTCAGGAATAAGTGAAGCTGAAATTTGAAAAAAAAGAAAGTGAATGCATGCTAATTATCAGACCAGAAGTCCCACTTGTAGAATATTGAGCAATTTGTGTGAAGTGGGGAAGATGAAAGAAGTCAGAATTTGAAACGGAAGAATGAAGAAAAGGAATAAAAATGAAGTTAAGATAAGAAGTAATCTGGAATCTGAAAGCACTACGCTAAGTAATTACTAGTCTGTTTATGTGTCCCTGTATATTTTGCTAAACATGCATGCATTATCTGTTTAATAGCAAAAGTACATGCAGGGTAAAGAAGTGTCTACCAGGGAAAAAAAAACACCTCCTTAACAATCTAGGCAGTGCTAATGCCGACTGCCCGGACACATAGCTATGAATATTTACCATTTATTTCACTGGAGCTTGTTTGCAGCCCGTAGGTAAACAAGGAATTGTGTCCAAATTAGGCTTTCAATATCTGCGTGCAGGAATCCCGTTCTGCTTCCAGAAGCGGAAGTGCTCATGGGTCTGGCAAGTCGGGGAGACACACCCCTGCAAGATCTCGCTCTAAGGAGGATTCCAGGCGCTCCAGGTCAAAATCTAGATCCAGGTCTGAATCCAGGTGAGTTGGCTTCTTTTACCTCTTCCTCCTCCTCACGAGTCACGTGGTTATGTCAGAGGTGGTGTCCAACTTAGCCAGTTCTGCTCCCAGAGTGAAGGGGTGATCCGTGGACGTGGAATGCAGAGGGGCATCAGTGGGATTTTTGCAGCTTTTTCCAAGAGCCAGCTGCATAGGAGGTAGGCAGCTATGTAGGTTTGTATCCCTGCTGACCCACTTTGGAAGTGTTTGCCTTTCAACTCTTGGAATGTTGACTTGTTCCTGAGCAGGGAATAGTAGGAACTCTGGATCTTAGTTTTTCTGTGCATCGACAGGTTGCCCAGTTCAGGTCACGGTGGTGTACTATGTTTTCTCACTGGAAGTGCTGATGGTCTGGAGTAGTTAATGAAAAGAAACTGTAGCAGTGTGAATTTCACAGTCTGACCTTTTCAATTTATTGAAAATGAAAATTAACAGGCTAGGAAGCTCTAAATTGACAGCTCTCCAAGCTCCCCAGAGGAGTTCTGGAGAAAGTAACCTGCTTATTGTATTTGTTACGTGGCAGCACAAACATACACCACCCTGAACGTGCCTTTTGCACTGTATTCTCTCTCCTTACCCTCACCTACCAAACAAGCTGTGTGCAGGGCAGAGTTGCTCTTGAAAGAGTAGATAGTGGAGTGCTGACTGCAGAAATCAATGTGTTGATGGTTTCTTTACTCATCTGTAGGCATTCAGGTGAAAAAAGTGGATTTTAGCAGAGGGGGTTCCAGTTGAGCTGTTCACAGCATACTTTTTATGTTTTTATGTGAAGCAATGAATTGCCAAAGCCAGAGGGGCAGGCTTGGGGGAAGGATGGTAACTGGGAGATTTTTGTGCTATTAGCAATCACAAATACTGTGTTAGATCTTGCAAGATCAAAGTGAAAGGAATTTGTGAGAAGGAAAATGGTTGGGAAGTTTTGACAGCAGAAGAACAAGGTTTATTGTCTGGTTCAGGCACAGTCACAAGTGTGAAATCATGCAGTTGGCAGTCCCTGGAGTGCAGGAACAAATGTGTCAAATTAAATTAATAAATACGTGGTAGCATAGCACTGTTAATAGAGGATGAAATCAGAGGGACCTCTGGAAGTGCCAGCAGTGAGAGAGGGAGGGATAGGGCAGCTCAGGAAGGGTCTGGTCCCAGATCCTGCCCGAGGCAGAGTCAGCCTTGGGCTCCGAGCGTGCTCTCAGGGCTTTCTCCACTTGGGGTTTGAAGATCTCAGGGCATGGAGGCTGCAAAACACCTCTGGGGAACCTTTTGATTTTAAAATAAAGTCAGGACCCTGCCTAGCATGGCCCTCTGCCCCTTAGTCCAACACCCCAGGGAATCCATGCTCCTTAAAGCACCTTATTTCCCACCTGGAGAGTAACCATAGTCTTGTGTAAGAGTGCAGTCACAAACTGTATGAAATTCTGAAGAAGCAAATACAGGATCTAGAGTTCACGAGAATCCTGGCAAATCATTTACCTTTATAAGAAATCAGTCTTCAAATAATACCCTGGCAACTGACTATCATTTTTGATGACCAGAAGTAGAAGTTTATTACTGCCATGGCTTCCTGAGCATTTAACAGCTGTTTTGAAATGCTTGTGGCTGGAGATACTGGAATTGTAGAGCAGAGTTAGTGTTCTTGAGCAGGTTTGGGTGGAATTGTGTCGAGGCACGTATTTGGAAGCAATGCATTTCGTGTCTCTTCAGCGCTGTCACACCTTGAGATGTGGGCACGGGCGCATCATTTAAATCTGGCTCTCCCCCGAGAAATAACCCTGTGAGAACTTTGATGTTTCTTGATAGTTTCTGTTGCAAATGTATTTTGGAGTTACCAGCTTTATAAATTAAACTTGGATTTGGGAACCAACCTGTGTCCTGGTGTTTTTATCGGTTGGAGTGTGGATATACTTGATTTAAAAATCTGCTTTTATTGAAGTGTGCAGCTCACTGTCTCTGGCTGGTACCTTTCTGGAATATCAGCTCTGTGTTTGCCTTAATTTTGCTCCTATATCTGGCTGAAACGTAGCTGTGTGCATGTGTGGAACTTCTTTTATTATTATTACTATTTCAGTCTTTTTTTACTGTATTCCCAACTTCGGAGAAGTTCTCTCTCTCTTTTTTTTTTTTTTAACTTTCTGTTGCCAAAAATAATGTTTTCTTTCTAAACATGTAGTTAGAAGTGCTGTAATGGGATATGCTGAATTAATTTCTCCTCGACATGGATATATATTTCAAGCTGAGCTTCTCTGGCTCACTGCTGACGAGGTTAGAGATGTTTTTTCAGGAGATCTGTCCTGCAGTTTAGCTGTCTGGTGACAGCTGGGGTGTAATCCTGGCTGTGGAAGAAGCTGTTAAATGCTCAGGAGTAAAAACAGTTCAGGTTCAGAACTTCATTCATGCCAGGGTGATGGTGCTGCGATGGAACTGGAGGAAGGACATCGAAGACATAAGAGCCTGAAAATGAACAATTTATGGCTTAGATTCCTTGACTGTTAAACTGCTAATTGCACTTTTTAGCCTTGCAGGGATTTTTCTCGGGAGTGATGTGGAATGCGGGTGGTTATTCAGTGCACCATCAGCAGGCCAAGGTCAGAGGTGGCATCCCGGTGGAAGTGCTTGCCCGGCTTTTCCATTAGGATTGGCTGTGTTAGGAGGGCCAAGGGTTTGGGAGAAGCGATGGAAGTGTTCCAGAGCCTCGTGTCCACAGAGCTTGTGCTGTCAGAAGCCATTTCTGGCAGGAAAAAAACAAGTGAGCAGTAGCACCTTTGCCTAAATACACTTAGAGTGTGAACATGTAAACACTGAACAACTAGTGTTAAATAACTGCTGAAATACCAGCAGGTAAATGAGCTCCTGCAGGTTGTGCTAAGCTCTGTTTCAAGGGTGTTTGCCAGACTTTACAGAGTCTATTTATTTTTCACTGTTATTCAGAGTGTCCCCTCTGCAGTGGTGCAGGCTTTATGTTAAGTCATATTTACTCCTGTTCCCTTTGTCTGATAAGTTCTAGAAGAAAGCCACCCCACCTACTTTCACCTAAACACTGAATATTTTAAACAATACTGTGTCAAACCAAGAGAGCCTCGTTAAAGGAGGTTAAAAGCTGACAAAAATCAAAGGGAGGTTCCTGCTCTGCAGTGAAAAAGCTCTGGGAGCAGCTGCAGGAATCTAATAGTAAAGATGTAGCACAGAGCCCTCTGAGGAGTGACTGAGGGGATTACAGGTGGAGCACGTGGGATGGGACTGCAGGACTGTGGAAACAGTTATTTGAACTCTTTATGACTATCTGATGTATTTTTTGGAGGGCTGAAGCCCCCAGACAAACCCAACACTGTACCTTTTTGTTCCCCCCCGCCCAGATCTAGATCGAGGAGGAGCTCCCGCAGACACTACACGCGCTCGCGCTCCCGGTCCCGCTCCCACCGGAGATCCCGGAGCAGGTCGTACAGCCGGGACTATCGGCGCCGCCACAGCCACAGCCACTCACCCATGTCGACCCGGAGACGTCACATTGGCAACAGGGTACGTCTGGTGGGGGGTGACCCACAGGCCTGAGCACCTCGTGGAACTCTGCTCTGGGGGTTGTGCTGTGCCCTGGGGAATACAAAGCGGGTTTGTGAAAGGGGGCTCACGTTCCTCTAGGTTTGATTGTAACGGTGTCTGTCAGCAGGTGACCCGACCCGAATCTCTTGAATCTTTGTTGTTGTATCTCGGCGCTCTCACAGTCACACCTTGCACTGCAAATGCAGCAGTTTTATTCTAACACCTGCCTGTCCCTTCCTTCAGGCAAATCCCGACCCCAACTGTTGTCTCGGGGTGTTTGGGCTGAGTCTGTACACCACAGAAAGGGATCTGAGAGAGGTTTTCTCCAAGTACGGGCCAATTGCCGATGTTTCCATCGTGTACGATCAGCAGTCCCGGCGGTCCAGAGGGTTTGCGTTCGTGTACTTCGAGAACGTCGAGGATGCCAAGGAAGTAGGTTGGGGTGCACAGTGTGGGGAGTGTTCGTTTGTGGGCTCTCAGTTGCACGGGTGTATCTTCTGTCACCTGGGGAAGCTCAGGGCCTGAAAAAGACTTGGTGTCATGGAATCGTGGAGTGTGGGCTTATGAGGGCTACAGAATGAACAGGGAATTCTGTACTCACCCAGTAGAGAAACCTACACTAGTGCCAGCCCTTGCAGAGCTGTGTGCTTATGGGCTGGAACTGGGCTTGTATTCTGCATAAATCCCACTGCTGACAGTCTCCAGTGTCTTCTGTTCCTCCTCTGACATGAAGGAGACTGAGCGGGGTTGGAGCTTTGCATGTAGGTCCTGCTACTTGGTAGAAAAACCAAACCACAATTGTTTTGGGGGTTTTAATTCAGGTTTACTTATGACTCTGGTATTCGAGGTTATGGTGGGTTTGGAGGATGTATTTGAATACCTTTATGGAGTTCTTCCAGCTTGTAAATGCTTTACTTTGTGTTGTCTTCTGGAGTAGTTGTATCTCCCTACATCAGCCTGTTCAGAGGTTCCTCTTAATCACATCAGAGGCACTGCAACAATTTTTAAATGATGTTTCCTCCAGGCTCTTAATGCCATATAACTCACATTTTCAGTGGTTACTGATGTTTCAGCCCAGCTGGTCTAAAATGTCTTGGAGTTTATGTTCAGTGTTCTATGTAAAGTGTGAGTGGGACTCAGACTTGCCTCCAGACCAAGCCATTTTAGGACTTATTTTAGCACTTAAAGCAGAGCTTAGAAACTCATGCTGGTACTAAAGTTCGTGCCCACAGCTAAGGGTATTTCATCATTCCTTAGGCAAAGGAACGTGCCAATGGAATGGAGCTGGATGGAAGAAGGATCCGGGTAGACTTCTCCATAACAAAAAGGCCTCACACACCTACCCCTGGAATCTACATGGGAAGACCCACTTAGTAAGTTAGCTGTGTGGGGATGTTTTTTCCAACCCAGGACAGGGTTAATTGCCCTGTGTTTTGTAAGAATTGTTCTGTTTCCCCTCTGACACCTCTTTATGTTCCTTTTGTCTCAGCCATCAGTAGTGCATCTGTTTCCAGCTCTTTAGAGTCAATAAGTCTGCAGTAGAGTTTGGGGTTTTTGACAATTCCTAAATTATTTTGAGTAGTTTTTCCTGTCCTTTGCAAGCTCAGGTTTTGAAGAGTGAATGAACAACTGATTGAGCAGCTGTGTGGCTCCATTAATATTTGGCATTAGTTTGCCCTGTCCACACGGTGCACTTTTGACTTCCAGTTGCCAGGAATGTAAATTGTTTTCCTGAGTCCTTTCCCAGCTGATTTCCCAAGACTTTGAGCTCACTGGTGGTTATGTTGATGTTGTGTTGAGACTGCAGGTTATTTTTGTAACCAGAAAGTTCAAAAGGGGCTTGCTCAGAGTTCCAAGTGAATGAAGAGCGGTCACAGAATGGAATTCCTGGTGTGCCCGTGGTACTGAGAGGTGACGAGGTTTCAGAGCAGAGGGGAAGGGAGCTGGCTGAAAGGTTTTAATTGTTTAAGTAGTTCTGTTCGCACCTGCCTTGGTGGGAAAAGGAGTGCTCAGAGTCTTTCAGCTGTGAGGATGGGAGGTAATAACATAACCCAGTTTAAACAGTGTTAACGTCACGGACTGCCCACCACGTTAATGTTTAATAAGTGGTAAAATAAATGCCCTTTCTCTCCTCAGTGGCAGCTCCCGACGGCGAGATTACTATGACAGAGGCTATGACAGAGGCTACGACGACCGGGACTATTACAGCAGGTCGTACAGGTGAGGTGCCTGCAGTGTCTCACTGCTCTTCAAGCTGCTTTCTCCTCTGCCTGTACATCCCTACAGGCATCGGGCATTTCATCCTGCACAGTGTCGCAGAAGAGTTCTGCTCTCACTGTCGTTCTGGAACCTTCCTGAGAAATCTGCACCAGAATGACTGCTCAGTACAAACCAGATTGGTGACACTGAGAAATACCTGATGGTGTTTAACCTGTGGCATGACTTAGCCCGTAATGTTTTCTTAATCTGCATTAAGAGTGTTTTGTGTATTCTGATTTTAGAAGAACCTTCGGCTGGTTCGTCTGTCAGCACTGAAATGGTGCAGATCTGGTATTTGAGTTGGGGTCACAGTGCCAGCTTAGACACTGAGTGTAGTGTAGTAGACAAAAAGTGGGAAACTTCAGTGGTCCCCATAATTTCCTGCTGATGATTATGGCACCTCAGATGCTGCCAAAAATAAGGAATTGGGTCTTGTAACATGACCTGTTCTGTACTGGACATTTGCATTTAGAAAGCTTCTAACATACTTTGTCAGGTTGGGTATGTGTGTAAACATGGTTGGGGTGGAATTGATTTTGGTGGTAGAGAAGTTTGTCTTCTCTGCAGTGGGTGGATTTGGGATTGTTCCCTGATGGCAACCATGGATTTGTGGAATTAGCTGACTGTGTGCTAAAAGTAATTAATCGAAGTACTAAAGCAGCTCCCCAGGGTCTTGGGGAACGGGAAGGACTTACAGCGTAGGCTGGTGCTATTCAGGTTGTTAAGTGGTGCTTCCAGCTCACTTCTCCCACTTCCCATATTACTGTATGGAATTCTGATGTAAATACCAGAAAGACACCCAAGGCTTCGGTGCTGAAGTGGTACCTTGTCATTCCTGGCAGTGCCCAGTGGCTCAGGTGTTTGTGAGATGTGACCACAAGTTGTCACTGGGTCAGTAGTTGCAGCCTGGGACAGTGACCTGTCTGTGGAAGGTGTCCCTGCCCATGGCAGGGGTGGAACAAAATGGGCTTTAAGGTCCCTCTCAACCTGAACCATTCTGGGATTCCATGAATATGGAGCCACAAATGCCTCAAAAAATACCAGGATCTGCTGCTTTCTCATGCAGGCGTTGGTTGCTCAAGGGAGAGTGAGGGAGAGAGGAGTGTTGGGATGTTTTGAGTGCTTCCCCGAGGAAGGGAAAGTTGGAATTGTTGAAGATGCAGTGGAGCATAGCATACCCCACCCTAAAAATTCAGTTGGTAACAATTCCTTTGCCTTCCCTGCCCTTTGTGAAAGGAAAGCCTTAAGGGAAATGCAGTGTCAGATGGGAATTGTCATGTTAAAACTTCAATTTCTCCTTGTTTCTGGGGGAGACTTAATTCTGCCTGGAAAAGTGTCTGTAAACTAAAGACTAACCTTAAAACCAATCACCAAACCATTACTAGAAAAGACTTTAAACTTGTTTTAGCCTCCCTCTGGGTAACACTTTGCTGATTTAAATCTTCACAGGCACCAGTCCAACCACTTAATATGAAATGCTATAATATGTTGTTTTTGTTGTATATAAGGGAAGTTTTACCTCAGTTCTTGTTCAAATGTGACTGAAGTGTTAAAGTGTCGGGGTGTGGGGTTTTTTTCCTGCCTTCTCCACCTTGGAATCAACATTTTTCCTTGGGGTAGTGAGTTGATCTTGCTATTTTAAAAAATAAATAACTAAAAAGGCCTGCCTTAAAAGGGTAAAAATGAACATGATGAAGTAATTCAGCGTCATCCACTGTAGGAATCGATATTTTCTTGGCATGACATCATTTTCTTACCCTTGATGATGCCTTTTGCTTGTTCATTTTCAGATTCTTAAACGTTGTTCTGCTTTTGTTTTCACAGAGGAGGAGGCGGCGGTGGAGGAGGAGGCTGGAGAGCTGTCCAGGACAGGGATCAGTTTTACAGGTATTTATGGGATTAGTGGAGCTAGGCAAGGAAACGTGAACCTTGGGAGTGCCTGGATGGGAGGGGTTTGGGGAGTGAGTTGGTGAGTCAAATCTTCATCTTGGATAAATAATGCAGACTAAGTTAAGGTGGGTTTGTTTGTCTTGCCCTCATTGTTCAGGATGCTCCTGCCTTGAAACTAAAATCACATGTAGGCAAATGGTGAGTGCAGGAGCTTTGTGTTGGTGGTGAGAGTCAAAAATAGTGTGAGACCTGGTGTTAAAAAAGAAAATTTACATCTTTGCTGTGTCACCCACGTGTTGATCAGCTTTCCCAAGACCAGGATGGGGTTAGAGGTATCCACGTCAAGCTGGGCTTAACAGGGGGGTTTGTTTGTGTCACCCCTGTGCCAGGAGGAGGTCACCATCCCCGTACTACAGCCGAGGGGGCTACAGATCCCGGTCCAGATCCCGATCCTACTCACCTCGTAAGTACCATGGAATGCCTTGGCTTGGAAGCTCGTCTCATTCCACCCCCTGCCATGGGCAGGGACACCTTCCTGTCCAGCCTGGTCTGGCCTAATCTCAGAGTTCACATCTCAAAAGCAAATTTCCCCTTTTCCTGAACCTCTTTTGGGCTTTTGTGTCCATAAGGATTGACTTTGGTGTGGTTATTTTATTGAACCACAGTTCCCTCGAAGGTTTCAGTGAGCAACTGGCAACCTCGAGGACAGAGCAAATACTTAGTTTGGAGAAAATAAAGGACATAACAGCACTTGTTTTGAGTCTGAAGTCCTGGTCTTTCCTCCAAAACTGTTAAAACGGGAGTTTGATTTCCTCTAGGACATCAGGCCCCCGAATTTGATGCAGGTTTGAAGGGTGGCAGTGAGTTAAATTACAGATCTCTCAATCCTTGAATGTGACAGTGTATTTTTTCTCTTCCAGGTCGCTATTGAAGCATGACATGTAGAGGAATTTTTAGCTACAGCCTTTGAGTTGAAATTGCAAGTTTGTGGACAATATTTTTATTGTCTCTTCTGTTTAACCAAGTGACAGTGCCTAGTGAATTAGGTGACTTTTACACCTTTGATGAAGATGAATTCTGTGGTGTTCAGTGCTGTTTCGTTCTGCATATTTGTGTAGTCGGTGCTTTGTTTCCACTTGTGTTTTGAAAGGAGTATGTTTTGCATGTATTTTTTTAGTCTCCATTTTGACTCCTGAAGGGTTTCTATTGTAAAGACAAAAACTGTGCAGTTAGTTTTTTCTACTGAGTCCAAGTTACTCCCAAGATCCAAACCTGTGTAAAATGCTTTCCAAAAGTGAAAAATAAAATAAAAACAAGTTTGGTTTTTTTTTTTCCCCTACTTATTTTTGCCAAGAAAACAAAAACCTGGAGGTAATCCCAGGGCAAGTGCTGTCCATTCCTTCCAGAATCAACCAGTCCTTTGGTGTCCCATAAAAAACTTGCACTTAAGGTGCTTCTCAAGTCCATTTCGCACTTCTAAAATCAGCCCATAATATCCCTAATTTGGGAATCTGTGCCGTTGGATCTATGAGCTAATTACTTTGTAATCTTATGTTGGGGCAGCTTTCCACATTGGTTTATGGTGAGAATGTGGGGGTTTTTTTGTCTAGAAATAATGGAATACTGATTTCTGAACTCAAAAAATGATGCTCTGTGGATGTAGGGAAGGAAATTCTTTCCCTTTTTGCTCTGAGAAGGAGTTTGATAAATCATATGGACAGGGACTGAAAGAATAGGCGCTACCTGCTGCTGCTGCCTGGAGAGGAGGTGGCCAACAGCAGGACTGCAGGTGTCAGGGATTTACAAATTATCCAGGTATTTGGTAGAACTTCCTTGTCTTTACTCGTCCTGAGTGGATGAGGGGACCGTGGCAGTGATTATTTTTAACTGTCTGAGCAATAACGGCCCGTTCAGGGTGAGTTGTTGCTCCTGTTGACGCATTCCAAGGAATGTGTCACATGGCTCCTCTGCTGAGTGTCCCAAATCCCTTGTGCCGGATCCCCGCTCTGTGAGCACTGCAGGCCGTGGTGCCTTATGGATCACGGACCCATTTAGGCTGGAAAAGCCCTCTAAGACCACGGAGTCCAGCCCTTCCCCAGCACTGCCAAGGCCACCACTAACCCCTGTCCCCAAATGCCACATCCACACGGCTTTGGAATCTCTCCAGGGATGGGGATCCACCACTGCCTTGGGCAGCTGTGCCAGGGCTGGACAATCCTTTCTGTGAAGGAAATTTTCCCAATATCCATCCTCCTGCCCTGTCCCTGTTCCCTGGGAGCAGAGCCCGACCCCCCCCTAGCTCCCCACTCCTGGCAGGGACTTGGAGAGCCACAAGGTCCCCCCTGAGCCTCCTTTTCTCCAGGCTGAGCCCCCCCAGCTCCCTCAGCCCCTCCTGCTGCTCCAGCCCCTTCCCCAGCCCCGTTCCCTTCCCTGTACATGCTCCAGCCCCTCCGTGTCCTTGTCATGAGGGCCAGGAATGCTCAGATCCTGATGGAAAAAAAGCCTTTTCTCCACCAAGGGTGCCAGAGGAATGGGGTGTTGTGCCGAGGTGCCCCCCAAACCCCACGCTGAAGCCGTTCTGGGGTTTGGAGGAGCAGCTGCTGCAGCCCTGCCGGGGGCAGAGCCTTTTGTCCGGCCCTTCCTGCTGCTGAATCATCCGCAGGGCTGAGCCGGGGCAGACGCTGCCGGGTGTAGTGTTGCCGCTGTGGTATGTGATGTGCTGGAAAGCACGGCCGGCTGTCCTGCTGCTCTGCCGGGAGCCAGGCAGGAATTAGCCGTGGGGAGGGAGGGAATAAATACCCCGGCCCGGATCCCACCGGGGCAAGGAGGAATCCTCTGCCACCGCAGCATCTGCTGGCTGGATGCGACAGGCTCTGCCCTTCCCTGACCCGCTTTCCCGTCAAATACAAACCTTTGGAGCACGTGGAGGGGAAAAAGGAAACCAGGAGATGTTTGTGCCGCTGGTCTCTCCCCACAGGTGCAGGTGGAATTTCCTCTGGAGCAGTTTGGGCCTCTCCCAGCACGGGAGATGCTCCTGTCCCTGAGCAGCCCTGCGCCATCTCCTCCCTTTCCCTGGACACGAGGAGGGGCCCTGTGGGGATCGTGCAGCTCGAGGGAGCAGTTGTGGGGTGGTGTATTCAGGAAAACATCACTGAAAACACTTTAAGGGTGGTTTACAAATACAAACTCGCCTGAAACTGAGTTTGAAAAGCGCCCGGATCCAGCACAGCACTGAAACGGAACAAGCAGTGCAGCAGCTCTCGGATCTCCATGGAATTGCATGAGTCCCTAAAAATCCCGCTTTTCCTTCCAGTCCTTAATTTAGGTCCAAGGGATTTATTTTGCACCTCACATTTCGGCTCCAGCAAATCCATCACATGTGAGGCAGGTGTTCCCATCCCAGTGGAGCTGTTCTGGAGCTGGGAGAAGCTGATCCTTCCGTTTTCCTGCTCGGAGACGAAGGATCCGGCTCTGCACGGTGCTCCTGGGTGTCCATCCCCAGCCTTGGCTCCACCACCTTGGTGCCACACATCCATACCTTGGAGATCACCTTGGGAGAGTCAGCAAAACTTGGAGCCTGGTCCTCTCCACCATTCCCATCGTTAATGTCTCGCACTCAGCCCCTGTGCAGGTGTAATTAGCACGGTCCCAGTCACTAATTTAATTATCCAGCCATGGCAGTGCCTCCACCTCAGCATTCCCAACTGTTACAGATCCATCGCCTGGAAGCTTCCAAAGTCTGGTGTGGAGTTGGAAGATTTTCACTCATGTCCCGGCAAAGGGTGAGCAAAATGATTCCCACAGGGCTTGAAAATCACGGAAGCGCTTGCCAACCACATTGTGAATCATTTTCTCAGCTCTGCCCTTCCTGAGGGATAATCCCACTTGCCAGAGTGTTTCCATCCCACTCCTTGCTGCTCTTCCCTCACCTCTGCACCTTTCACTCGCTGGAGGTTTCCGAAAGCCAAACAACACATTCCAGGCAGTTCATCCACGCTGTATTAGTGGGAAATTCGGGATCTGCCCAGTGCGGAGCTGCCCTGTGCCTTGCCCAGGGTGTTGAAGGGCAGGTGGGACCTGCTCTGGCAGAGTCACGTCTGCGACACACTCTGGAGAACAAACCAACTCCTCCTGGAAAGGAAGGGGGTCAGTTTTTAGGACAGTGTTTACTGGGGGCTTCTTTTGGCACTGTCTCTCCTGTGGTCTCAGCGTCCCCACGGAGCGATGAGCAGCTCCATCCCGCCTTGTTCCCAATTCGGACAGGACAGGGGCGGGATGAAGCTCTGCTGAGGCTCTCTGTGTGATGAAGGAGTGGAAAATATCCTTAAGGATTCAGGGAAAACAGGCCAGAGAGGGGAGGCAGGCTCCTCCTGATCCAGGTTGCTGGGCTTTTCCCACTGGATAACCACAGCCTTCTGGGGCAACTTCTGGAGCCATCACGTCCTTCCTGCTGGCTCAAGGCAGGATCCTCCCTCTCCATGCTGTCCCTTCTCTGTCCTGTTCCCACCACCCTCTGGGGAGTGGGACCCAAGGAGGGATCCAGCACAGGTGCCCCAGCCAGCCCCCTCCAAAAATCCTCCCTCAGCAGGAGCCCAACCAGTGCCCCGAGTGCACGTCCCAGTAAGACCCGTCCACCCGAAACGGGGGATGAAACCTCATGGATCCCAACCTGCCTGCTCCAAGACAGGCTTCCCAAGGGCTCGGAATAGAATGGGGTTGTGGGCCAGCCCCCAAATGGATGTGGGAGTCCCAGCTGTTTGTCCAACCTTTTCCCAAAACCTCCAGCCGAGAAACAGCACCTCCTTCTCTTCCCATGTCCAATCAACCAAACACTCGGTTTTTTCCATAGTTTCTCCTTTTTTTTTCAAGGCAGCCCTTCACAGGCACCAGGTTATCCTGCCCTTTTCCAGACTAAACAAATCCTCCTTCAAACTCTCATGCTTTTATCAGTCTCGCTGCTGCATCCTGGACTCGTTCCATGCCAGCGTCCCTTTCCAGAGAGGAATTCTCTCTCCTGCAGATGCCTTCCCTTTCCTGCCGGATCCTGCACCACTTTTAGGACCATTTACTGCCTCTCCGGCTGGTTTGTACCAGTGCTCTGAAATCTTCCTCCCCAAAGCACAAACTTCCCTTGAGCATCACATGCAGAGCAAGCCCGATCCACCAAAACTCTGGGAAGCAGAGGACCAGCTCCATAGGTTTGGGAAAGCATCTACAGAAGGTTCTTGAGCTCTTTCTGCACAGCCGAAACTCAGGAGCAGGAGGGATGAGCTCACACAAGTGACTGCAGGAGACTCCTGTGTTACATCCAGCTCCGGCAGAAGGCTGGAGCGAGAAGTCATAAAAGAGTATTGCATCCCGTGGGCACTAATTAATCCCGAAATCCCGTGTTTCTCCTGCTGCTTCCCAGTGGCAGAGACCTCACACGAGGAACCGGGCAGCTCCCTGCCCTGTTCCTCTCGACAGCTCATCCCCAAGGAAGAAGGAACGATCTTTAAAAAGGACATTAACAGCCCATTTCAGCTTAAAATCACCCCAAGAACGTGGCGGGGAGCGGGGAGCCCCCGGCGCCGGTGCCAAATGCCAGCCAGGCAGGAGCCGCGCCGACAGCAGAGCCGGGGAAATCGGAGGAGAAGGATTCTTCGGGCTTTGCATCATCGCAGCCCGACCACATCTATTTTTGCTGGAGGCATGGCATCGAGCACCCGTCACCGCTATTCCTACCCCATCCATCTGCCCGTGCCAGGGGAAGAGTGGATGCTTCGATTGTCCTTTAATTGCCTTAAAATCCGGGGAATTCCAATTACTGCCCTTCGGCTCCCCTCCATCCCAGCAAGGGACGAGTGGGACACTTGTCACCCCCCCCTCCCCAGCCAGGATTAGTGTGCATCTCACTTCAGCCTGAGCACGGATGCGCCTCCATAGGGATTTGGCTCTTCTTCTTAAAAAAGAGAGAGAAAAATGTCCTTTAACCTGCAGGCAGGTGGTGACACCAGCTCCCGGTCACCTGAGGACACCCTTCAGTAGGGCCACACGCTCCAGAGGCCGCAGGAGCTGTTTCCCAGCGGGCTGAGAACGCGCCCAGCTCGGTGCTGGGGTGGCTGCACCGGCTCGGCAGTGCCTGGAGCTCACACACTGCCTGGTCGGGTCTGGGCTGGGATTGCGGACTCGTGCTTTCCTAAAGGTTGCGTTTGTTTACCTAAAATAAAAGTATTTTCATTATGTGTTTATTTATTTATTTAAATTATATATACATACATATATATACATAAAAAAATATATTTCATACTTATTTCTTTACCCTGGTGGCTGAGCGAAATGGTTTCCCTGTCCCTGAAGGAACTGCTGCAGGGTCAGGGGTGATGGGATGCAGTGGGTTGGGGATGCTGGGGTGTGGTGAGTTCCAGGGCAGAGGAGGGGTTGNGGGGTGCTGGGATCAGAGGTGATGGAGTGAGATGATGGGGTGTGGTGGGTTCCAGGTGAGAAGGGTTGGGAGTCACAGGATGCGGTGGTTTGGGACTGATGGGGTGTGGTGGGTTCCGGGGCAGAGGAAGGTTTGTGAGTGAAGGGGTGCGGTGGGTTCTGGGGCAGAGGAAGGTCTGGGGGTG